>CM062831.1:17317209-17914769 GCA_031772345.1 Himalopsyche anomala | reverse complement strand
CAGTGATGCACAAACGCGGCCCGCGGGCCGCATGCGGCCCTTTTTGAATTTTGTGGCGGCCCTTAAATCTCTTTCTCAAACATACTTTTTTCACGTAAAACATTTATTAAACAAATTTTAGCAAGCTTTTTCTTCAATGAAGGATATTAAATCGGTTCATAGAAACAGGCTTACAAATATTATGTCAAATTAAAAAAAAATAGTTAAAAATTAACAAAGACCATGAACGCATTAAATTATGAATTGCATATAAATGAAATATAAATATTTCACAATGAAATGATTTTTAATAAGCAAGTACTCATGATCTTTTTTTTGCATGGCTTATTTATTTTTACGGTCAAAATAATAAATGGAAACTATTACTCATTTATCCAAATTCACTTAATCTTTTTTAAAAGTTTTTAATGCTGTTTTAAATGGAACATACATATTTTCTGTATAAAAAAAGGATTGAGCGCACTTTAAATCATTTTTTTCATTGCGGCCCGAACCCACGATAAATTTGTTTTATGCTGCCCGCTAGAAGGTAGAGGTTGTGCATCACTGATCTAAACGAATGACATTTGTAAAACATAATCCATTGTTAGATTGTTATACATATTTAAAAGCATTCTATTATATTAATAAAAAAAAGTTGGGCAACGCCGCTATTAATTATTTTATAATCTATTTTTTATGAAACGCTCAATTTTTGGCATCTGAAATCAAAAAAATAATTAATTAATTCAATGTTCTGTTACTCAGATGAAAACAACCATTTTTTTACAAATGTTAAGCCGCCTGTGTGGTCGAGTGGTCAACGTCGTTGGCTACCGCTACGGAGGTCACGGGTTCGAATCCCAGTACAAGCAGTTTTACAAATTGATTTTTCAATCGATTTATGAATTTCCGTTCAAATGCATGGATGTATGTGATGTCCTGAATTCCCCCCTCCCACCCATCCTATCCCATGAACGGGGCGTATCGAGAGCGATTAGCTAACCACTAGTCCTGTCCTAGCCCTTTCCTTCTATTCCTACTCTCTTTGGAAAAAGAGAGGTTGAGCAACTGAGTAACAAGCAGTTCTCGTAGAAGCACTTCTGTTGAGATAAACTCCATTAGGAGTCCATATGCTCCACATTGGGAGTGGACATGGTAAGTTGTATTCGGTTCGGTGATTCTACCGAACATTACTTTTCCGAACACGAACACTCCGAACGGGAATAGTCCGAACACGAACACTCCGGCCAAGAATACACCGAACACCGATTCTTTCGGACTCGGAATCTTCCGCACACAGAACCTTCCGGATATAGAATACTTCGCACACCGAATACTCCGAACATTTAAATATTTTTATTAGAAAAATCATTGTTTTATTGTAACGTGGAATGTTTTATGGCAATTATGCCAAATATTTTTCATAATGAAAACAAGAAACGTATTTAATTTTCATGTATATAAGCAGTTTAAAATTTTATTCGTATTTTAACTTATTAATTTTGAAAATTGCGTTTTATTATAATTGTGCTGATATTTTTGATTATATTGAAAGGAAATACCATGCATATAAACATTTAAAATTGCAAATTGATATTAACAGTACTTTAAACATAATTTTATTATCTTATTGATACACATATTATACATTCACTTGACAAATGCAAAAATGTGTACATGAAATTTTAAACATATTATGTGTTTGTAATTTTTTTATTGCAATGACTTCAGTAAATAATTTTAGCAATTATTATTATTGAAAGAAATGAAAGTATAGTTGAAGTTATTCTTAGATCTGTTAATATTATATTCCCCCCTCCCACCCATCCTATCTTATGAACGGGGCGTATCGAGAGCGATTACGTTACCACGAGTCCTGTCCTAGTCCTATCCTTCTATCCCTACTCTCTTTGGAAAAAGAGTTTGAGTAACAAGCAGTTCTCGTTGAAACATTTATGTTGAGATAAACTGATGGCCATAGACTAGTATACTTAGGAATGTGACTTTTTCTTTGAATTTGCAATACTTCTTTGTGAATCAATGTTATACAATGACAAATGTAGGCATTATAGCTTTAAGATAGATTTTTGTGTTAATTTTTTAAAACTTTATAAAGCATCAAAAAAAAATAGTTGAATGTAGTTTGGTGGTTTGGTATTCAATATAAGTTTTTATTTCAGAATTAAAGTCAATTAATATTATTGTTGAGAGTTTTAATACATGTTTTAATGTTATGAAAACGTCGTAATCTAATGACAGTAGTGCTTTTAAAAAAATAGTTTATTCTTCAATAGAAACTCACGATATAAGAGATAATACATATTTATTATTGTTGAATATAAACATTTGTTTTGGATTAAATGCACGCAGTTGCTAAAAGGTCTTTGGTTTACAAAATAATAATGTTATTATTTTACAACCATTTCGTGCGAAAACATTGTAGATCTGTTGGCTACCGATCCTTCTTTTACTTCAGCGTCAGAGGATTAATACCTGAAGGGTATTATATTGTAATAAATATATATTTTGTAAACATGTATATTGTGTATGTATATTTTGTTTTTTATTATATGATAATAAATACATATTTTGTAAACTTTTCATATTTGGATTTTAGATCTACTATGAGTCGACCTTTTTAGACAGTAGAAACAATGATCGCTTGCTAACATAACAAATAAATAATGTAGCTAAAAAAACTTATTTTTTTATATTTATGTTTTTATGTACCTATATGTAGTTACATATTAAGTTTAATGAAAAATCCTGTTAATTTTCTATAATGTTAATAAATAAAATGTCTTTTTTCCTTCTTATTTTAGTAATATATTATATTTTTTTGATAAAACTGTTTTCATGGTATCGTGATTTGTTTACTACATAAATGTGTTGATATGTACCCTTAAATAAACAGCATTACTCTGACTTCTATTGATTCATAAGTCTAAAAAATATTTATAATCATCCCAACACTAAATCTACATAGAAATGGAATTTTTCAATAAAGTAAATCCAATCTTATCAGAAGAACTAAAGTATCTTTAATAAAATTATTGAGCTTTTACACCAATAAATGGACGTTAAAATTTTGTTCATGAGATTACGACGTTTTTATAACATCAAAACATGTATTAAAACTCTCAACAATAACATAATTGACTTTAATTCTGAAATAAAAACTTATATTGAATACCAAACCACCAAACTACATTAAACTATTATTTTTATGCTTTTTAAAGTTAAAAAAAATTAACACAAAAAATCTATCTTAAAGCTATAATACCTACATTCGTTAGTAAACACACAATATTCCTTTGTAATTCATTCCACTTTATTTAATATGTCAGGACCGGTTTCGCTCATTACGAGCATCGTCAACTAATAAGAAATATAATTTAACAATGCTATTTATACAAAAATGAACAGTTATAAACAACAATTGGCATTGAAAAGAAATTACCAATTACATTAAAAGTGATTCTAAAATAACACAAAATTAAAATTATTAACACATTTAACATATAATTAAAAAGTCATCTCAGATTAAATTTATCAATACATATATTTTTTATTTAATAATTTATTAATTTTTATATAATGCCTTTCCACCAAGTATTGACAGTGAACACCCTAAAAGTGACCTACATTTGTCATTGTATAACATTAATTCACAAAGAAGTATTGCAAATTAAAAGAAAAAGTCACAGTCCTAAGTATACTAGTCTATGGCCATCAGTTTATCTCAACATAAGTGTTTCAACGAGAACTGCTTGTTACTCAGTTGTCCAACCTCTCTTTTTCCAAAGAGAGTAGGGATAGAAGGATAGGACTAGGACAGGACTTGTGGTAACCTAATCACTCTCGATACGCCCCGTTTATAAGATAGGATGGGTGGGAGGGGGGAATATAATATTAACAGATCTAACAATAACTTCAACTATACTTTCATTTCTTCATTGCAATAAAAAAATTACAAACACATAATATGTTTAAAATTTGATATATACATGTCCAATGACCAATTGTACACATTTTTCCATTTGTCAAGTGAATGTAAAATATGTATACTATGTGTATCAATAAGATAATAAAATTATGTTTAAAGTACTGTTAATATCAATTTGCAATTTTAAATGTTTATATGCATGGTATTTTCTTTCAATATAATCAAAAATATCAGCACAATTATAATAAAACGCAATTTTCAAAATTAATAAGTTAAAATCAAATAAAATTTTAAACTGCTTATATACATGAAAATTAAATACGTTTCTTGTTTTCATTATGAAAAATATTTGGCATAATTGCCATAAAACATTCCACGTTACAATAAAACAATGATTTTTCCAATAAAAATATTTAAATGTTCGGAGTATTCGGTGTGCGAAGTATTCTATATCCGGAAGGTTCTGTGTGCGGAAGATTCCGAGTCCGAAAGAATCGGTGTTCGGTGTATTCTTGGCCGGAGTGTTCGTGTTCGGACTATTCCTGTTCGGAGTGTTCGTGTTCGGAAAAGTAATGTTCGGTAGAATCCGTTCACCGTTTTATTCATATTAAGCTGTGATTGTGGATATCAGTGGTTTCACACCTATGTTACTACGCCTCCCTTCAAAAAATAATATACCTTCGCGCCTACCCATCCTTTATTTCATAAGATATAAATAATAATAAGGACTCGTTTTAAAGGGTAAATAAATATTTTAAACTGTTCGCGCCTCCCTTTGCAATAGTCCACCCCTACCCAGGGAGGCGCGCCTTCCAGGTTGGAAATCGCTGGTTTATATGGTATATTCGTGCCGGGTCCGTGGCGCAGTGGTCAACATCATTGGTTTCCGTGGCATATTACATGGATTCAAATCCCAGTACGAACAGCTTTTTTTCATTTATCTTATTTTTATCAATTTATCTACTTGTGTCTGTGATCTCTGAAAACTTCCTTTAACCCATCTAATCTTTACATACGGTGCGTAGTAAGAGCGGCTTAGAAACTGAAGAACAAGTGATTCTTATTAATTAGGAAGCCATATGCTCCACATTGGGCGGACATGGATACAAAATATATTCTTATGTTTTTTTGAAAATTTGTAATAACATGTTGACAATCAATCGCTCAGACAATTTCTCGCGCAGACTATTTATCGTAGAGCTTATTAAGCAAACAATTACATCTCATACCAAAGCGTTTCACTTAAGGAATAATGCAAAAAATGTCTTTTAACCCATTTTCGTCCGAATTTTTCCTGAATTTGCCCGTAATTGATGCAAATAAAAAAACACTGCTCACTCAGACAGGTTCAAATCTGAAAAAATACTACACGAAACGATCCTTACACTTCCTAGCTGTAGACTGATTGAGACTGATGCAATCTCAAATTTTATTGTGTCATGCATAAATGGAGTGGAAGTAAAAATACTAAATGTTCCGATATTAGAACACTGGGCAAAAATGGGTTAATGCTATAACATTTTAATGTAAATTCATATATGTGTAGTATTTATTAGTTACTTAAAAAAAGATTTGCTGTAGTTGATTTGGCTTTTAATAGATTCTTAAAAATTACTACTTACAGTGAAATTAAATCGAATAATTTTCCTTTTTATTTCCCAATATCATGCACTAAACGTATTTTATAGTAAATATTCTGTTTATTCTATCACAATGCTATTTTGTTTTTGTTTTTTGTTTTATGATGTTTTAAACATAATAGACTAATTTCACGGCCAAATTAAATTCTGAAATAGCTAAGAGCAATTTAAAAATAATTTCACACTCATATTTAGAAATGCATATCTTGTTTCACGCGTTAGCGTCATTTTTACGTCATAATTACATTCTCATGGATTTTTTAAATGAATTATATTAGCGCATATTATTATCGACTAGGTTACAAAATATTGGTATGGCTTTGTTTGTTTGTTAATTTTTTGTATTATTATTTTCTTTGTAGACGTCACGACTCCAATATTTTTATTATTATCGCCAGTATAACAACTGGAATGAATTGCATTAAATAGCTTGGCTACAATAACGTACATACAACATGATGCTTCTTATTTAACCTGTCCTATGTTACGACTACACCAAGTAAAGATTATTATAATATCGACTGTGGAATGAAAAAAGGACGTAACCCACAGTTTTTCCAAAACAGGTTTTTTTTCGATTATCACAATGTATCAAACTTTATACACGTTCTATCATAAAGTTGCAAGCTGAAAATGCCGAATTATTATCTAAATTTAGCTTTTAAGTTTGAAAAAGATGACCTTGTAAAAAAATAAAACCAAGAAAATGACTGAAACAAAAAAAAATCCTACACAATTTCTTTAATTAATATTAGATTATGTCAATCAAACACCAGTTTAGAAGTCTCCGTGCAGTTCAAGGTTGTGTATAATTCATAATTTGCATATGTCACAAAATCATCAAAGCCCATTTTTAGCGCCGCCTGTAAAATTTGATATGTGTGGGTTACGTCCTTATTCCTTTCCACAGTCGATATAATTTGTACATACTATTTGCTTCTAGACTCTCCATAATATTTTAATTCACGAACGAATTAAAAAACATACAATATGTATGTTAAAATCATTTATTTACGACTGCCTTTGATATTCTTTACACACCAATCTCCTTTCTGTTATTGAATCGTTAAGTATCACTTGCACTATAATTTATCACGTGATTAAATGCAAAGTAAATTATGCATGTACATGCGATTGGTCGAAGATGCACAATCATATGCTAGTAGTAAAAACATAATTGCCTTCTAACTATTTATTTATTTGGGAGATTTTTTAACGTACTTTAATAATTTCCTCATAGGAGGAAAACATATAATTTAAAAGTTCAAACATTCAAAGTTTTTTTAAATAATACTTTAATGATATGTGTAGGGCTTGCAATTTACCGTCAAATTGCAATTAGTAAATAATTTTACCCATTACCGGGTAACCGGTTATTTAGCGGTAAATGAAGAAAATAGATCAATATAGATTAGATGATTGAAATATAACTGAATGTGGCTACTTTTACTAAAAACGGTATTCTTTTTTGAAATTTATTAAATAAATGTTGTACAAAATCAATATTTACAAATTTTCTTTTGGCAAATAAACAAGAATGTAATATATGCACACAAAGAAGAATATGTACCAAAATACGTATGCTTTTAAAATATGTATACTTCGTCCTGAGTCCTAAAACAAGTATGTAGGATTAGCTGCAGAGTTCGAGCGGTCACTGCGATGGTGTTGACAGTTGACACCAGTATGACCAGTAACAATCTGTGTTTTAATGTTGCCGAAAAAACGAATCTTCTAATTTATCATGGATATCTATTATCTACAATAAACGTTCGTTATAATATGATTGTATGTATCCTTAATTAGCGGTTAAATAATTCTTGGTAATTGTCGATGGTGCGTTTCGGATAATTTACCGGTATTGCAAGCCCTAGATATGTGTATGTATACTAAAATACTATATTATGCGATGAGTTGAAAAACAGACTATCATTATTATTTATAATAAGCAATGTGGCTAAAAAGTAAGAATTATCGCGTTTTGCCTTTCGCCTTTCGCCTTTCGCCTTTCCACAGACAATGAGGAGATAGTATGAACAAAATATAGTGACAGAAGCTTCGTACTAGCTGCACTTATGTACATACGCTCTCTGTAATTATTTATTTTTAAGAGTTTCTTAAAATTCCTTTACTTTGAATAAACTTACCTTACCTTTCGTTGTTAAACAGTAGACATCTGTAAATTAATTGATAATACAATAATAAACTTGCAATTATTCAGCTTAATGGCGGGAAGGGGTCGCATAGATAATCTAAAAACATTGAAAGTTCAAAGTATTTTTGGAGATATTCGTTTTTGTTTAGTTCATTTAATTGTTTCATGTATTTTTTTAAGATATGACTGTGGTGTTTAACATCACAAATACTCAAAACTATCCTCTTAGATATTATCTAAAGAGTAAAGTTAAATTTATAAATACTTTAAAATATTCTAAAAATTAAATGTTTGTAACATATTCCCTTTATAATTCGACAGCATTTTTAATATAGATCAGGATCGGTTTTCGTCATCACGAGCTTAGTCAAATGATCAAACGTGGAATTGGTAAAAGTGTTTTATTTTTAATAATAATGCCTTTTCACAAACAATTGACAGTGAACACTTTAATTTTTACGAGACTAGATTAATATTCAGTCGTTTTTCTGCTATTTAACATGCATATACAATACACCTTTTGGATATTTCTAGATAATATATTGCGTTAGGCGTATGGGACAGTTAATGCCTTTCTGTAAGCGCTAGAGGTCGGTACGGGACAAAATTTGATAAAGATACGCAGTCCGAGACCGGCCCGGACTGCGTATCTTATACCACATTTTTTACCCGAACTCGATCATATTTCTCAACCCGTAAAACCTCGATTATTTTTGTTAATTTACAATAATAGGTGTATGATATTTTATTGGATTGTTAATTATAAAATCAAGCTTAAAAACTCACCAAATACCTCTCTTCTTGAAGTGACGGTTTTTATAACATTATTAAATTTATTATATAAATCAACAAAAAAAAGTTATTTGTGCTGGTTGGACCTGGACCACCAAGTCGTCCACGGTAAAATTATGTTACTGTTTGCATAATCTCAATCTGCGTATACCTATATTTATGTTCAACATGTCTATATGTAAATATATATTCGAGCTTATATTTATATTTTAAAATGATCTATTTTAATATTTAACCCTTTGATGAGTATCAACGTACCCGTACGTTGAAGTAGCTTGTCATCTATTATCTATTGCCATTCTCATATTTTTCTTATATTGAATCGACGTCTGTAGAGCGGCACATGTAGACAGATGAGAGCAAAAAAGATCTTGACGCAAAAGCGAAGTAATAGCTTCTAGAAAAATATTCAAAAGTAATAATGAACAAGTTTACGTTATATTTTTATCTATGAGTTTTATAATTTAAAAAAAATATTTACTTCTTGAAATAATAAATAATATTCTTCCCAAATTGGTCCGTATCAAAAAAAAAGGTTTTTATATTTTGTGTGTAGCAATACTATAAATAATCAAAATATAAGAAAAAATCTAATTTAGTAAAAATTAACTCACCACTCAAAGGGTGAATAAGAAAGAACAGATACTGAACACAAAGGCGAATAGTTACAATAATATAATCGTTTAAGTCATTCCTCGATAAACTTCACCTTCATTCAAAATAGACTTAACAAACAATGTGGAAGAAATTATGTAATATATTAATCTATTTGAATAGTATTCCCGCATGGCTAACTCATGATCCAACCACAGTCTGAAAACAGTTCTGAAAAATATTAATCTTACCAAGATCCTGCCTGAGCCCGAATCTTGATTGTCTTTTCCTGGCCGATACCGGACCACGGGCCGGGCCGGGTAGAAGCCCGTGACCGTGCACATCTCTAGTGGGCGTATTGTTGATTTCATGCTGTGGCATATTGGTTGCGAGTTTGTTGCAGAAAGTGACTTTCGTAAGCTGACTTATATTTGCCATAATCGTAAATTCGATCTGACGTTTAGTGCGGGTTATCCAAACCTTTGAAATTATATTATATTTTTGACATGTAATAACAGCCTCGTAAATTTGTTATTTTGTTTCAATTAATATATTTAATACATACTCATAGCAATTTAAAATAAAGTTTATGTTGTAATGGCTTATGCTTGAATTATAAATCAATAAACTATAGCGGACAGGAAGCATATTAACTGCTCTATTTTCTGACATCTACATAAACTTGCTAATTAAATATCTGACTCTGGTATTATTATTTGAACGCAGTACACATTTAATATAAAATTATATTTGATATGTTCTTTATTCCACTTTTGTTAGAAAATAACGCGTTTAAATTTTCAAGTAAGTATATTCTCAAGAAATTGGAGTTAAATATATACTTACACTCAATCGGCGATTCCAGCAACATAAAGTATTCTTTCCATCTTCTCAAAATCTTCAGCTTCTTCACCACTAACTTCACTAAAATATAGCCCTAGTCTAACTCAGGTACACGGACCCGAGCAGAGAATAGAGAGAATAGAGCTCGACCGAGCGGCTTTTCTACAAACCTTAGCGCTGACATTGTAATGGGCTGTAAAACCGGAAATACTCGGAATATCGTCACCAAACTTTAAAACTATATTTTTAAGATACTACACTTTCAAAATATATATAAAAAAAAAGATTTTTTAAATATTCTAGAACACCGGGTCCCCTTAATTTATTTTAACTTCTCCATTCACACCATCCAACCCTTCTCAATCCAATAAACAAACCCCAGCACACTTGTGTGATACTCCATCAGTCCATGGGTCTTGCGATCTTTAAACGCTTCAAACAACTTAAAAAATAATTAACACCACGGAAATTCTTAATTATTTATAAAATTCATAATTTTAATGTCTTAAGTATGTATATGACGAGCCTAGTATCATAACTCACATTCTCCAAAAATCTAGTTTTAAGAAAATGCAAAAAAAACCACAGCAGCGCAATTTTCATAATTATAAAAAATGTTATAAATTATCATGAATATTTATCGCAAGTTAAAACTCACACTTTTTTAAGAAGCAATATATGATTACACCATGAAAACTATTAATCGCTGATTGATTCTTTCTAACCATATCATATAATCCATTTTAAAATATAAGCTTAGACACGAACAGTGATCTTTGGCAGTGGTTTTAACTAGGGCTGTGAAGTCGGGTAAAAAAATGACGAGTCCGACTCCAGCCTTAAATATAAAACCGACTCTGACTCTGGATTGATTTTTGCAAATATTTTCGTTTAACTATCATAACTGTATACCATCAGATCATTCTAGTTACTAGAATAATTCTAGTAGATTTCACCAATCATTATGATGAGTAAGACTAACAATTTTTCGATATCTTTAAGCTTTTCCGACTTCACAACCCTGGTTTTAACAGTGTTTAAAGGAAATTTTAGCACTCAACTATTTATTGTAGTGATTCATTTAGAATTTTGCGAAATCTTTATTTCAAAAATATCAAAAAATGTTTTTTTCATATTTTTGATACCAAGCTCCTCATATATGCAATCAATTAGTTTTACAAGTATTTACCATCAAATTACCGAATTGTATCGCTCGTTATCATCAGTCGGGTATCAAACAAAAAAGAAATATCTCGTTTAGTTCTCGTAGAATGTTACGTAATGAAAAATTCTTCTCGTACATTTGCAAGTATCTAATCTTGCTTCCATAAGAATGCGGGAAATATAACAAAGTATTAAAGTAGATACATATTATTTTACATTAAGCTGAGCGCATACCAGTTTGCATTTTGCAGTTTAACGAAGAGATATTTGAATATGGTGAACGGATTCTACCGAACATTACTTTTCCGAACACGAACTCTCCGGCCAAGAATACCCCGAACACCGATTCTTTCGGACTCGGAATCTTCCGCACACAGAACCTTCCGGATATAGAATACTTCGCACACCGAATACTCCGAACATTTAAATATTTTTAATAGAAAAATCATTGTTTTATTGTAATGTGGAATGTTTTATGGCAATTATACCAAATATTTTTCAAAATGAAAACAAGAAACGTATTTAATTTTCATGTATATAAGCAGTTTATAATTTTATTCGTATTTTGGCTTATTAATTTTGAAAATTGTGTTGTATTATAATTGTGCTGATATTTTTGATTATATTAAAAGGAAATACCATGCATATAAACATTTAAAATTACAAATTAATATACACAGTACTTTAAACATAATTTTATAATCTTATTGATACACATATTATACATATTTTACATTCACTTGACAAATGCAAAAATGTATATATCAAATTTTAAACATATTATGTGTTTATAATTTTTTTATTACAATGACTTTAATAAATAATTTTAGCAATTATTATTATTGAAAGAAATGAAAGTATAGTTGAAGTTTTTCTTAGATCTACTTATTACTCTGTTTTTTGATGATTAATATTATATTACCCCCTCCCCACCCATCCTATCTTATGAACGGGGCGTATCGAGAGCGATTAGGTTACCACTAGTCCTGTCCAAGCCCTATCCTTCTATCCCTACTCTCTTTGGAAAAAGAGAGATTGGACAACTGAGTAACAAGCAGTTCTCGTTTAAACACTTATATTGAGATAAACTGATGGCCATAGACTAGTACATATACTTAGGACTGTGACTTTTTCTTTTAATTTGCAATACTTATTTGTGAATTAATGTTATACAATGACATATGTAGGTATTATAGCTTTAAGATAGATTTTTCGTGTTAATTTTTTTTAACTTTATAAAGCATCAAAAAAATAATTTAATGTTGTTTGGTGGTTTGGTATCCAATATAAGTTTTTATTTAAGAATTAAAGTCAATTAATGATAATGTTTAGAGTATTAATACATGCTTTGATGTTATAAAAACGTCGTAATCTCATGACAGTAGTGCTTTAAAAAAAATAGTTTATTCTTAAATAGAAACTCACGATATAAGAAATGACGAAATGAATGATGAAACGAAAAAAATGATTTATTTATTTATTTAACATTGCCTAAGATTGGCAAATTATAAATTTAAGACTTTTACAATGAATAAAAAAAACATTACATATTTTCATATTAAAAGCAGTAGTAAAAAATGGCAAGAAAGCCTACTTATAAAAGCACAAATTCTCCAAAAATGATTTTGTCATAATTTGTCAATCTTAGGCAATGTTAAATAAATAAATAAAGCATTTTTTTCGAGTACTCTCAACGCATTTTTTCTTCTGAGTGGATCAAACGTACTTAATAGTTAAAGTTTCCCCCTTCAGGTATTAATCTGCTGACGTTGAAGTATAATAAGCCATTAACAGATCTACAATATTTTCGCACGAAATGATCGTAAAATAATAACATTTTTATTTTGTAAACAAAAGACCTTTTAGCACTATGTGCATTTAATCCAAAACAAATGTTTATATTCAGCAATAATAAATATGTATTATCTCTTATATCGTGAGTTTCTATTTAAGAATAAACTATTTTTTTAAAGCACTACTGTCATGAGATTACGACGTTTTTATAACATCAAAGTATGTATTAAAACTCTCAACAATAACATTAATTGACTTTAATTCTGAAATAAAAACTTATATTGAATACCAAACCACCAAACTACATTAAACTATTTTTTTTGATGCTTTATAAAGTTAAAAAAAATTAACACGAAAAATCTATCTTAAAGCTATAATACCTACATTTGTCATTGTATAACATTAATTCACAAAGAAGTATTGCAAATTAAAAGAAAAAGTCACAGTCCTAAGTATACTAGTCTATGGCCATCAGTTTATCTCAATATAAGTGTTTAAACGAGAACTGCTTGTTACTCAGTTGTCCAATCTCTCTTTTTCCAAAGAGAGTAGGGATAGAAGGATAGGGCTTGGACAGGACTAGTGGTAACCTAATCGCTCTCGATACGCCCCGTTCATAAGATAGGATGGGTGGGAGGGGGGAATATAATATTAATCATCAAAAAACAGAGTAATAAACAGATCTAAGAATAACTTCAACTATACTTTCATTTCTTTCAATAATAATAATTGCTAAAATTATTTATTAAAGTCATTGCAATAAAAAAATTATAAACACATAATATGTTTAAAATTTGCTATACACATTTTTGCATTTGTCAAGTGAATGTAAAATATGTATAATATGTGTATCAATAAGATAATAAAATGATGTTTAAAGTACTGTGTATATCAATTTGCAATTTTAAATGTTTATATGCATGGTATTTCCTTTCAATATAATCAAAAATATCAGCACAATTATAATACAACACAATTTTCAAAATTAATAAGCCAAAATACGAATAAAATTATAAACTGCTTATATACATGAAAATTAAATACGTTTCTTGTTTTCATTTTGAAAAATATTTGGCATAATTGCCATAAAACATTCCACATTACAATAAAACAATGATTTTTCTATTAAAAATATTTAAATGTTCGGAGTATTCGGTGTGCGAAGTATTCTATATCCGGAAGGTTCTGTGTGCGGAAGATTCCGAGTCCGAAAGAATCGGTGTTCGGGGTATTCTTGGCCGGAGAGTTCGTGTTCGGACTAGGGCTTCCAATTAACCGGACATTTAAACTAACCGGTTTTCGGTTTTTTTCAAATAAATAAACCGGGTAACCGGTTTAAACCGGATTTATTTTCAAAAAACAAATTTTAGTACCACACTAACCAATGTTTCAAAAAAAAGTATTTTGATTACTTAAAAAACAGTCAATAAGTGCATAAAATTAGAAAGTAGATAAAAATATCACTGTTTTTGTTTGAGAAGGTCACGGGTTCAAATCCCGGCATAAACAATTTTATATATATTTTTTAGATGTATCAATCGATTTATGATTTTCTGTTTGAGGCCAGGATGTTTGTGAAGTTTGTGATGTTTTGAATTCTTGCACGAAGCGTAACGAGAGCGATTAGCTAGTCACTTGTCCTAATCTAGCCTTACCCTTCGATTTTTACTATCTTTAGAAAAAAGAGATGTTGAGCAGCTGAGTAACAAACAGTTATCGTGAAAACACCTGAAATAAACTCCACCAGGAGTCCATATGATCCACATTGGGAGTGGGCATGGTTAAAAAATATATTTGTATTTAAAGAAGATATTTATTTAAAAAAAATGTTATTTAAGTGTCATCAAATAATGATTTTTCTGGTGTTTAGCTTTTTTTAAATAATAAAACGCTCCTTTATACTAATTTCACATTTATCATTTTAGAAATCAGTTGAGAATACTCGTCATGAGTGAAATATAACTAAAATAAAAAAAAAACATTTTTTATGGAATAACTATGTAGTACATATTGTATATTAATATACCTTATTATACAGGCTTAGAATTAAATGAACTTTCGGTTAGATCATTTTTACTTATATGTATGTAGTGTAGCTTCCCATAGAACTTAGTTTGGCTGCAATATTTTATTTTTGAACTAAAATAAAATATAATATGCACAGATGTTGTGATAGCATATTTGAAATATATTAAATATGTATTTTGTGATAGTTTCAACAAAATCAAAAATCAAGTTCACTTTGTACCAGTGAAAACCATCCAATCCACAAGCGCAATTATTTTACAACCCTATAATATATATATCCTATTATAAATATTAGTAATTTTGTCAGTAACTACTAATTTTCACTATACGCAAACATGCATTCGTGTCCTTACGATTGTATGCCTAACATTGTCACATTTTTAAACAATTGTTTAAAAGAAATGTAACGCATATTCAGCTAGTGTTCAACTGTATAACACTTCAAAAACCTTTTTACTCGTCTTTATTATTATTATTGTTTGCACATGTGCAAATTGGAAAGACACCGACCCCTTAAAGTAGCCGATGATTTATGGCACCGATTGTTAGAAAATAAAAATAAAACGTTTTAAAATTGAATTGTTTTATAACTTGAAAGATATATTAAAACATGGGCTTAGTCACTTAACCTTTTTATGTATGAATGCTGCAAAAAAAGTGGATACAAATTGCCATCTTTTTAAGTTCAGGTACCTACTACTTTCTTGGAATAATAGCAATCGTATATATTATACAATATTCAAGTTCCATATCCAATATTATATTGTTAATAATTATAAATAATCCGACTAATAAAGATCAAATGAATGCGTGAAAAAAATGTACATTATAAATTTTTGTTTACTAATATTTAAATTGATTTGTAACACTACAAGTTTCGGCTCGGATATTTTTTCATTTAAAAGATATAAAGATTAACGTATTTTTGGTTCAATAAGGTTCACTTGTTTTATTATCATTGATATTTTAAGAATCCTTTCGTATTACAGATGTTTAATTGAAAGCAGTATAGTTGTCCATGATTTCGACTACATACTTGTTATTAATATGTCACAGAAATTAGACAATTGAACAGTAAAATACTTTATTATATTGTACTACTTATAATACTATTATTATACACAACATTTTAATATATTTATACTCTTCATATGAATAGTTAAATAAAAGCTCGTGGTGTTCAAAGCAGGAAAAGATTTTTTAATTAACCCGGTTAACCGCCCAAAATAAACCGGTTTTCGGTTTATTTAAAAACACCCGAAAAACCGGTTAACCGGTTTCGGTTTAAACCGGTTTGGAAGCCCTAGTTCTGACTATTCCCGTTCGGAGTGTTCGTGTTCGGAAAAGTAATGTTCGGTAGAATCACCGAACCATTTGAATTCTACATTGTACTGCTCGTATTGTTTCAGAGGAGGTGGTTGGCGGTAGAAAGTGTTTCCGGCAAACATTTTAATCCGAGTCAGCTGTTATTATTTTACGACGTAAATAATTTAATATGCACTTGTTTCTTGTAAACGGTGCATTCTTCATCACGCTTTGTTTCATAGTACCAAAAGATGATATCAGAACAGTTGAATATGTTCTAGTGATAAAAATGTCAGAAATAAACAATTATTTTTTATAGTTTTTCAAACAATAACTGGTTCCTGGTAGTGTAAAAGTTTATCCTATTTAATCCTAAATGATTCCTTTCATTAACACAGATGTATGTCGAAATTTGATAATAATACCCAGTGATTTTTTATGTATAATTTTTAAAATGTTAAATAAAAAATTAGGTACTAGACAGTAAATATTACTTTTTTCGATTTTACAGATAATTATTTAAAAAGTCAATTTACATTGTTTCAATATTTTAGGATTAATTGTGAAAACTTATATATATTGAGAAAATTATTACAGTTTTAAAATGTAAACAAAAAGATTGAAAGATAGAGGGATTCCTGAAAGTCATACCACTGCACCCCTATCATTAGCTGCAGACATCTGTTTTCAAAGCACAATATACGGTTACTTTTTGCTTTTACACGGCGCCATGAATCGCAACTGTAAAGCAGCACTGTCAAGACGAATGCGTCAAACAGGAGGCACTTGGTTCTGAGCTCTGACTGAGTACAACCGAGAGTCACGTGGCATAAGGTATTTCTTCGGGTCACATACTCCAGTGCTGTGCGCGCGCAATAAAGCAGTTGTGTTTTAGTGTCATCTTAAATTTCATATAACCACAACCATTTCAACGTGTTGTTGTCATTCCCTTTCTATTGAACGTATCTAACTCAAGCTGGCCTAAAGTAAGCTGTCGTGTCATTTCTACTCACTCATCACACACTTACTAGTAAATTCATTAATTATTATAGCTTTTTATGTCACTGTGAAGTGTGAACTATAATGATGTAAGCTTCAACTGAAACTGCCATGCAATGTATGTGTACATTGAATTGATTTCACACATTAACTGTGGCACATTGTATATATGTATGTACATAACATCTACATCGAAATTTGAAAACAGTCGTGTTTATTTTATATAAAAAAGCCTAGCGCAATATTGATGTCACATCATTATAACTTTGCGTGACTAGGTGCTGAATATAAATTCTTAAACATGCTGTGGGTAAGTAATTAAAAGTAATATATGCACTTCATTTTTAAATTGAGCCATTAAACATATCGTGGGTGACAACATTCCAGCCTAATTCTACCCACGAATACAGCGGCAGAGCAATAAAAATCATCTTTTAGTTACTTTGTCATAATATATTATATAGGCCTACACGGTTAGTTTAAATCAGGGCTTTGGAATCGTGTAAAAAAAGACGACTTCGACTCCGAGGATTTTTTAAAAATAATTTCATTTTAACTTATATAGAATATATGTATACCATCAGACCATCTTTAGTCAACCAAGCATGAAATGTCAACACTTTTGACTATTTTGTTTAAATACACATCATTAAATATATTTTTCAAAAAAAAATCGAACCGCACATTTTTCACGACTTTGACTCCGGCCAAAATACCGCAACTCCGCGACTCCGACTCCACAGTTCTGGTTTAAATAAGTTAGAATATAAAGTAGACTGAAGAATATAATGTATAATACTATAGTTTCATAAATAATCAATAATTCATATATACGGTGAAAATATTTACAATACACCATAAATTGTGAATGACGGAAATATATCTTATTTTTGAAATTGGAAAACATAATGAAAAATGTTTTTCAATCATCTCACAGCAATGATAATACATAGTCTTGTAATAAAATTATTTTATCTAAAACATTCTGCTGTAACTCAATTTTATTATATATGGCAAAAGAGTTTTTGAGCCTTTTGTTCGAAAGCTTTGATAGTCTTAGGGGAAATTGAATTTTGATCGTGCCTAACAGACCACTTTGAACATGTTCAGATCTGTGACATTTTACAAGTAACAATACTGTCAAACATTTTTTTACCAAATTAGAACTCTTGAAATCGAAACCAGAGCATGGTGGATTTTTAATTAATATTCTTACAGGAACGTGAAACACTAAAGTTTTTAATATTTTATAGAAAATTGTGGGTTACTATGAACTAAAATTTGTTGTATAAACATCGTCTAAAAATATATCACCATTTGTTATCCGGAAACTCTCTAGATACCAGTTTACAAAAAGGGTTTACTCTATTTATAAGCATTTGTATATTCACTCAGTACCAACGAAGTAAAAAATAATTTAACTCTTGTTTATATAGAAGAGCGATTTCTAATAAACTTACTTTGTTGCAGAAGTGCTTGGATGCACCAGCACAAAGAAACGATTGCGCCTGTCATAGAAGAATTATTGACGGAGGTTATTGTTGCGCTCGTTCACTTGAATTTCAAAACACCCTCTCCCAAATATTTAAAAAAAACGCTTCTTTATTTAGAAATAATTGGGTAGAGAGATAAGTGGAGACAGTTAGTAAAGGTGGAAATAAAAACACTCACTTAAGGATTTTTTTTTAAAAAAATGCAGTTTAAATCTATTCAAATCTTGGATTAGTTTTTTTTTTAATTTATGCAAAGATAAAAATCCTTTACTACTTAATTATTGAAGTTTCCGAATAAATGTTTTCAAAATAATACAAGATATTTCATATTTTATTATAATACATATATATATTTTTATCATAAATTCAGCCCCCGAAAGGTAAAGTGAGCCATGATTTATTTTAGGAAAAATAAGTTACGTGGGATATAAAATTTTACATATCTTAAAATTAAAGTGAGCTCAGTAAATTTATATCCCTAAAATAAAAAAAAAATGCTATCATCCAAAACACTAAGTAAAGACGTGACTGTACAGAAAATTTTTACCATTTTACTACTTGGCTCACTTCACCTCTCGCTTACTCAATTTAATTTACGTTTTTTGTTGCACGGAATGGGATAACATTTTACATGACATAAAAATTAAAATAAACATTTTCCTTCCCCATTTCAAATAACCATCTTTGGTGGACAATTAGTGATATCGAACGTCACTCCAGCTTACTCACTGTATTTTTTTTTTGTCAGTATATAATCATCATTATTTTATATTTACGTCACTCAACAGCCAGATTAAGGCACACATACTTTTTGCGGTAAATTTTCATTTATTAAATTAAAAAATATACGAAGTAAAATAATTGTTTTTTTTTTTAAATTTTGTTACAGCAGAATTAGTAAACTAATTTGTTACCCCATTACGAACGAATGAACCTTTCAGAAAAATCACATTTTTAGCATTTTTGTAATCTGGTAATACTTTTTTATATCAGTTAAAAACGTTCATTCGATAAGCGATGTCGTGTACCGACATATTTTACAATAAAATTGTAAATAAATATTATACATCGTATTTTATCTTTATGACTATAGTATCTCTTCAGAAATTTTTTACAATAACAATATTAAAATAATATGAAAATGTTTGTGTTTTATTGTAACAGTATTTTCCGATATTTTTTATTAACATCTTTTATATAACACACAACATATTCAAGAACTTGGTTGTTTTTGGAAAATATTTAATTTAATTAACATATATAGACTTTACATAGACAGTTTCCCTTAAAAAATAATTAACATTATTTAATCTCAATGTCACATTTTGGTACGGCTTCTTAATAACTACTTAAATTTCTTACATGAACTTTGCTTGCCACCAAAATGTCACTACATACTTCTTGCTGTAATCGCATTAAAAGCTTCGTTCAAATATTTTGGCACGTGTTTGGTTTTTCAAGACAATAATTACTCTATATTTATATTAGTAGGTCACCTATCCATTTCTTATGTGCTTAATACTGTTTGTCTGTAAATAAGGGAGCGAGGTATCGATTAGTACTGATAATCACATTTTACGCCATAAGTGTAAATATATTTCATACAAAATAAAGTAACTTAGATTATTACAAACTGTGACACGTGCTTCGCCTCTTTCAGATGCATATTATGACAGACTATTTTCACAAATACTTGCCTAAGTACGAATGATTTTAATTTTACTCTTCTGATATATTATAATAAAAATCAAATAAAAATGGGAGACAAGGAAGGGGTGATAGAAAAACAAACAAACGATAATAGTAATACAAATGTCATTTACATTAAGAAATGATTAACTAATGAGTTGCATCAATAAGGACGGGTTAAACCGTTAGAAAATAAATTTAACAGTGGCAAACCACCCGTTTTATTCAAGATATTATTTAATAATATTTCTTTATTGTAATACATTTATTTATTTCTAAAAATTCTAAACTATTCATTTGTAAGCCTTTTTATTTACTCGATGGAGTATTTCTACGTTACTGTTATGATTAAAATTATGTTCGTTTTCGATTAGATGATTGGTAAACTCCAAAAAAATGTTACTTTTTAGACACCTTATATGTTCTTTAATTCTAATATTAAAGTTTCTACCTGTCTGCCCTACATAAGAAGCTTGGCAGTCTCCACAAGAGAGGTGATAGATACCACTCTGTGACAATGAGGCGAAACACGTGCCACAGTTTGTATCACAATACGTGGAATAATGTAAGTTATTTTATTTTATATTAAAATGAACTTCCACAAAGTTACCGCCGAATCCATCGAAAGTAAATATTGTTTTTCAAAATAATTGTGAGTATAGAATGCGAATTTAATTAAAATACATAGTTCATTTAGAATAAATACACAAAAAATACCCCAAACTGCTTATTTTTTTAAGCCTATGAATGTATGAAAACTATGGATAGACGAATGATTAATGCAATATTTGTTGGCAGCTCTGTATGAACGTTCTCAGATCGTAATCAAATTAATGATACACGTGTAGAAACAAAAGGTCAAGAAACGATATAACGTTGTTTTACTGTTTTAAAAAAAATAGCTATTATTTAGTGGAATAAGTTATATGTACAATAAAACCTTACGATACTAACGTTTTTAACAAATTACGTGTACATTGAATATAAAACATTTCAGTACATTGGTATAAAATGTGTTGCAAATTGTATAATCCTCCGTGTAAAATGCCCTCAAATACACCGGAAGTAGTATGGGTCTTACGGTATCCGGTGGTCGTCGTTCCTCGGCAATAAAAGGTGAAAGTCACGCACTCGCAAGTGGGGCGTCGCGACGGCTTCCACTGACGCCGCGGCGCCAGCCTTACCACTAACGGCTTTTTACCTCAGAACAAGTTGTTAAGATTTTATTATTCATAATAACCAGTTTATGAATGTGGCTTTTTCTACAACTACCCCGCATTATGTTGAGTAATATTAATAACTCGAGCCAATACATAATTTATATCTGCATACATTATTTTCATTTCGATATTTTAAGAACCAACATATCCTATAAATTGTTTTCCTTACCGTTACTGAAATAGTTTTTCATCGCTTATATAGTTCATATATTTTGTCGACATCATTGATATGTACGCTTAAATATCATAATGTGGTTAATTTAAAACAAATTTGTATTCAACCTGTTCCTTTACGCTAAGATTTACTATACTTAAGATTTGCAATAAATAATTTTCAAATTACTAGCGATTTATTTTCACTATTAAATTTTCCTAATTTTAAGTTTGCTTTATGCACATAGTTATTATTCTTGAATATCCATAAAATGAAATACTTGTGTAATATAATGATAAATTTTCCAGCGTAAAAAATAAAAGTGATCACTTTTTAAAAACTTTCACGACTATTTATCAATTTCACTAATAGTATAATAAAACTTTATATCAAATAAATTTATTTCTGTTTATAAATATTACATTCAAGTATATTATATTCAAGTATGTATAACAGAAGTGGTCAACCAATCGTCCTGGCAATATATGGCATAGGTTATTTTAAAGAAATATAAATCATCCGCTGCGGTCATGTTTGTTAAATCTTAGCTCTATTGAAGGGGCCGGGCTCGATTCCCGGTAAGGTCAATGTCAAGTTTAGATTTTTTCGAAATTAAAATCTGAAATCTAAGATGTTTGTGATGTCAATTCTCCTCGGGTTGATTTAATTTCATCTCTTATGCTCTTACAACTTTAAAATATCTAGAACATTGACTAGTACTAGCTTTGTTGTGAAATATTTTTCTAAATTAAAAAAATAATTAGTAGACCAAGAACGGTTCTGGCGGAATTGACTTCAAAACAATACTGGGCAGGTGCTGAATAAGTGGAAAAAAATAATTAAGTCATGAGGAAAGTCAATCTTCAATATAAAATATAATATTTTTTCAATACAATTTATAGTATCACTTGCCTTTTTACCTTACTTTTATACTTACAAATTAATATCATCAGAATGAAAACAATAAATTGTCGTCTTACATAAGTGATTTTTATTATGAAAGTAAGTCACTGCTCATTTTTACGTAGTATACAATTATAAAGCTTTCCACCCTCGCCCTTGTTTCTAGGTACATTCAACTTTCGTTCTCGATTCGAATGTTTACTTCGCACTTCCTCTGGTGACGAAAAAATACTACTCAGCAAATGACCTCTTTTAAACTTATCCCCATTTAAAAAAAGATACAATAAATAGGCTCTTTCTTAAAGGTATGATTCAATTCTTGTACAAAAAAATATTTGTAATACATTGTCTAAGGATCGTATTACCGGTATTACCAAAACCGGGATCTCGGTTTTGATGGTGTTTTTTTTAATACTGATGATATGCAGGTTTCTGTTATTAAAAATTAGCCATAGTCAAATTATAAATATTTGCGATGAATTATTTAAATCTGCCAAAAGTTTTATTAATATTAATAGGCTCCATAATAGATGAGACATTTAATGATGTATTCTTTCAAAAACACCGTAAATTGTATAATATGATAACGGTAAATTTTAATAATTATTTTTTTGGCAATTGACATAGCGGTAATGAATATAAAAAAAGGTACTGGTATCGATATATTCCTTTGGTATTAAAATCCCTAATCATGACTAAGATTTCTCTGGTTTTTATAAATTTAAAATATACCTAGATTGGTTTAATTTACTACAGCGGACTATTAAAGCATATATTCATGTTTTATATTATATTTCAAAATTTCGATTATTTCAAAAATATTTTTCATTAGATTGGTAGTAGGTAGGTGTATAGTTTCCAAACTGTACAATGTTGACTTATAAAAAAATATTTTCTAAGGGCTGCTTTAAAAACCTTCCAACTGTAATCCAATCATCCCTACTCGTAGGCCGTTCATTATTATTTAATTCCATGATATTGTTTTGTTTTCATTTTACCTAGTTAGCTTACTACGCTTCTACGTCGAACTAATTTTAAATAAGAACTATCAACATCTTAGGCATCATTGTAATATTTTAAATATTATAATAATCATTGAAATGCATGCATACAAATCGGTTTTAGATGAAATTCTATAACTATTCATTTTTGGAAAGTGACAATTTTTTTTATTTCTTTTAATACTGCACTAGCGAAAATAATATATTAAAAATGTATGTTTTAACTATTTTAAATACTTAAGATTCCACTGCAACTTTGTACTAACATCAGAATATTTTATAATAATCAAAACATGTTTAACTGAAAAATAAATTAATTATAAAAACAGCGTTAATAATATTATACATACTTAATTTTTTTATAAAAATGTAATATTATTTAAGGAGTCTTGTGTAATATAGTATAATAAAAATTGCGAAATAAGTACATGAATGAATGAATGTATGTATTTATCTTTTATAAATTTACATTGATAATATAATAAATTTCTCTAATAATCAAAACACAACAACTTTCCGTCATTTATGTTTGAAATGGCTGACAAGCGCATTCGTAGCGCGTATTTATTGTTTATAATAGTAGTATATTACTCGATGAAGTATATCACTTGGTTACCTAATCTAATAACCGTTCTGATCTGGCCACCCAAGAAGCCACGTACTTCCACCAAGACAGCTAGCCTCTGGACTCAGATAACTGTTCGAGAGCTTTGTAGACGCCATTGCTCGCTGCTTGGTCTCTCAGCGTCGTACTGTCGGCCTCAAAAAAACTCCTAAAGAAATGTACATTGTACAGTTAACATATGCTGAGAAACAAAAATATTGAAATGAATAATGTTATTCAATTCTTGCTTCCTAACCTTATTTGAGAATCATCAACTTATTTGTGAAATCAATATGTAGTAATGGTCTTCATTAATTTGGCCACTTATTAGTAGAATTAATAAGCCGTAAAAAGCTTTTCCATAATATTTTGCGCAGTGTTAACAGCCAATCCTTGATGGAAAAACATTGATTTTTTTTAAATAACACGATGCAATTACTTATTACAACTTATTTGAATACGAGACTGGCACTCATCATACTATCAACTGTGGAATAAATCCACAAATATAGATGGAGCTGATTAAAAAACTTTTTATTGCTATTTTTTTTTTATCTCGAATTAACTTTCTAAACCAGCAGTTGTCAAGCAGATATCTATCACTTTTAGGTTCACTGTCAATACTTGGTTGAAAGGCATTATATTAATAAAAACACAATATTCCTTTGTATTTTATTTCCACTTTATTTTAAAAGGTCAGGACTAGTTTCGCTCATGGCGAGCATTGTCAACATTTCGTGGTGGGTGATAGAGTTTTTTTTGTAGTTAAAAATTGTTGTTAAATTCAAATCATCGACAAAAATAGGAAACTGGGCGGTAGATATTTATGTGAGACGACCCCTGGTCTAACTTCTACGTCAGCATTTATTGTATTTACCAAAATGAGCACAAACATGTTCGAATAACATTGCTTAAAATAAAATGTTTAATTATTCTATGTCATTTCGTTCAAAAAACGTTTTCAACTTTTATAACGGTACACACTTGAATACGATAATGAAAAACTTTTCAAATAAAAATGCTCGCTTCTTCTTTGGTAATTTCCTCAATGGGCGATTATTCTTTTCTTACCGCCCACAGCGTAAATATTTAATAAAACAGGTCTTGTTTAAATTTTTCATCCGTCACGTGTTTCACTGATCACCTCTAGACGGTACTTAAAAATGCGGCACGTGGAGTGTTGTCAATTATGTATTGTTTTCACGCGTAATTTTATGTATGTGATGGGGCAGTCATTTTCGACGAATCCAAATCTATGATGCAGTACAATACGAATAATCGTTTTGAAATTATCGAACATAAGCCCGTCGATAATCGTAGATAAATTATTGTTATAGACATAAAAATAGTATAATGTCATTTACTGTACTTTTAATTTTTAAACAGTAAATAAATAAAAAATGTAAAATTAAAGTTGGAAACTTTGTTACAAACATTGAGTCGTGTTTTGCCTCCTTAAAAGCATCATCAGACACAGTAGTGGGCTGCCAATACGTTAACAAGAGGCACGCTTAAAACTCAAAGCAATTCTTAGTGTTCTGGGGAAGGAATCAATTTTTTATCACTCCTATGCAATCATATGCAATACTTAAATACGCATTCAATTGTTACTTAAAACACTTATAATATTTAAGAATATTAAATTTACCATAAACTTATCAATCTAAATGGCTAAAAATATACTATTGTGTATACTGAATAATTTGATCTGATAATATTGTTTTTCTTTAATTAACAAGGTACTCGATGGTCTCGGTAAAATTTAACTAGGGGCTCGCGTGAGCCCCTCTGAGCCCACCATTGATCAGACAGAACATCACATGGTTTACGAATAAACTAAAGATAAGTTATAATTCTGAAGTTATAAATTACAAATATAAATCAGGATTTTTTTTGTTTTCTACTAGAAGCAGGGAGTACAAAATAATGAAAGAAAATACACATTATACACCAATCGATACACTGAAAACCTTTTTACCAACCAAATATCCAAAGTCTCACTTGTATGTGTATTATGAATAATTAGACTAGTTGATTTTACCATCAACACTCTAATGTCATTCGAGTTCAAATCCTGAAAAGTATTAAATTTTTCCACTTCAATCTCAATTCGTCGCATTGACTTACGTGCCATTTGGCCATTTATTACGTTTTATCAGAACACTCCCACACTGGCGGCACGCTATATTTGTCAAAACGCTATCATCAGACGAAAAATAATAACATTTCGACTACTTTCGTTATGTATTTTCCTTTAACATCGGTTTAGGTATAGCGTACAAAAATTCAACTAATGCGCCGTAAAACAAACATTTTGCTCTACCTATTTTCAATCAAAGTCATAGTCTTACATTCCGTAAATTTTCTTTGAAATTTTCAACAGCTGTGAAAGTATTCAAGATATTCTTTATCAGTTAACTGTCAAGTAATTTAATGCATACAAAGGCAGTAAACTTTCATTTACATAAAAATATTTTTAAAAAACTATGTTTTGACTGTATCTTCTACCTACATCATATTTACTGGCATTTGAAAAACCTCAATCGAAAAACCACTCGACGAATGAAACCGGTTCTGATCATTACAAAAAAAAATGTGCTTAATTAAATTAATTTTCAAGCAATCGAAAAAGATTTGTTTTCTTATACTGGAATTGCTGTGATGTACATTATGCTTTTCCTTTCATTCCTATCCTATCCTAAAAACGGGTCGCAACGAACTAACTCTATTAGCTAAATATTAGCCCTGTTCTAATTTTATCTTTCTATCCTTACCACTGTGAAAGAAGCTGTAGAGTGACTGAATGATAACTAGCTCTCGTAAAAAGATATAAATTTTAAGATAATACATTAATGATATATTTTCACGGCTGACAACTAAGCTGCGTGGGTTCTTTATAAACATATTTGGTTAACTAAACCTTTAACAAATAATAGAAAATGAAAGTTTTAGAAGCTTAGTCAAATAATAACGTGTTATTGAATCTTTTGAGGAATAAATAAGCCTGTTCACTACCAAGGACACAAATGGAACATATACACAAATTTCAAGCTTTTTTTTTTAACTTGAACAACAAATATGATTAACTATTCTGCTATTGATTTGCTTGCGATCTTTCTCAAGACAATATTAAGAATTACGATTCCACTTTTGTTATGTTATACACTGCGCAGAAAATATCTCACAACCCTATCAATATTGTCCGGCCTTCAACTGGTATGTCAGTTAGACAAATTGAGTTTTTCTTTTATTACAGCGATTGAATGACCTTTAACGTGGCATGCCTATCGGGTTGGCATGATTATGACAGATCGCTCGTAAACCAATCGGATTTTTTTACATTACTCAACGTGTATAAAACGACAATTATAATTAATTAATCTTGTAAGTATATTAAACAAGCCAACTATCCCCCTTATTTTTGATACTTATCATTAAAAAAATACAAATGAACGATTTAAGATTATTTTTCGCTAAATTTTTAATAGTAGTTCCTATCAGATAACGTATAGAATTTACTATAGTTTAGTGTTTCACGATTACTGTTGAATGTAAAAAATATTACAGTAAGATTATAAATATTGTTTTATCATCATTGGACCATCGGTTGGAAATCATAAAACCAGGATTTTAGCGGAAAGGATTTTGTCAGTGGTGAGAATAAGGGAAGTACTCACTGCTTTTTTTGTAGTGACTTACTTATAATTATTGTTCCTTGACGAACAAAACATTAAAAACCAAAACTGTGACAAAACAGAACGAGGGAAAAACCAGTGTTGTGGGAAGGGATCCTACCACCCGGGCGGTCCTTGAATTTGCCGCTCCCAAAATTTCCTCTATTTTTTTTTAATTACTTCTACTATTTTTTAACTCTGATCTTTGAGTTTTTACCACACATAGCTTAATTTTTTTCATGTATAAATACAATTTTTCGAAAAATATTGTTTTCATTTTTGAAAATGCCGCCTCCAAAAATGTTCAGCCCGGGGCAGTCCACCCCTGCCGCACCCCCTTGCTACCTACTTGTATCTATTTATAAATTAAGTCGATACATATACAAATAAATATTAAAGAACAACAAAATGTTTGCGAATTAGTATGACTTTTAAAAAATATCAGTGAAAATAAAAGATAGGTTTTAAAGGTTTTAATATATAATTAATATTTAATAAATAATTTATACAGACAGATTAAATTTACCGTTACGCTAAGTTTTACATGGGCAAGGTCACTGCGAACACGATTGGAATACGGTTGAAAGCGAATCTAAATATCAAATAAACTGGTCGCGGCGAGCTTTTTGTCACGTAGGACACTCTGTAGCGGTGGAGACTATTTGATATGGTCGTGCCGCACTGAGTCGCTTTGCATTCGTCTACGTAAGACATACAGTAAGATTAAAATGACAGTTCGCGCTGTTATCGCAGTATAACTTGCAGTAGATAGATAAAATAGTTAAATTTAAATTTTCAAAATTTATAGCTGTTCGTTGTAAGAAGGGTCAATATTGCTTTTAGTGACTTTAGTCCTGTTTACCTGAGCTTTGCCAACTACACATAAGCATATAATGCCAAAGCTTTGAGCTTTGTTACCATTTACTCTGTCCTAAATATTAATATTGGGACGCCCCATCGGTGTTCTAAGGCTAAAACATATTTAAACTCTTGTTGAAATACATCCATTAGGAATCCATATGTTCTACATTGGGAACGGACATAAATTAATTAAAAAAATGTCAAGAAGTGTGTTCCAGCACCGTTTTTTTTAAAACACTGTGTAAATATACATATATAAACATAATCAAAAACAAATCTGATGAAAACATTTCAAATCGGGCGACACCATTGTGTGCGCTTTACGGTGTTGCCAATATAATAATATAAAATGATTCGGTTATGTTGCACATATTTGTTCTTGTTTTCATCAATGTATTTGTATTATATTATAGCACGGGTTCTCAACCGGGGGGCCAGAGAGAAAAAATAATATAAGGGTAGCCACAGCGCAGTTTTTGGGAGCCACGGTCAAATATCCATAATCTCCCAGGCTTTTAAAATCGGGCAGCGACAAAATATTTAGAAATTTAGAAAGAGCTAAAAAAAAATGGCTCGTGTCTTTTCATTTTGGAAATCCCGTAAATTCCTGTGTCAAATGTATGGGTATAGGGGCTACGGAAAATATGAGACTGAAAAGGTGCCACGAGCCAAAAAACGTTGAAAAACTATGTTATAGAGCAGGGATGGCAAACCTTTTTCGCAAGTGGGTAAAATTTGATTTTTAAAAAAATAATAAAATCATGTCGCGGGTCACATTAAATAATTAAGGCTTAAAATAAAAACAATCATTTATAAAAGTTCAAGCGGGGTAGATAATTTCACACGCGGGTCCCTTGTTCACCATCCCTGTTATAGAGCATATTCTTCAGAAAATAAAATAATTTTACATTAATTTCTGATTTTAGCAGAAATTATCATCTGTTGTGAGTTTTAACATCTATTTAGAATATATCACAAAATTTGGATATCTACGTAAAACCAATCAATGCTTTCAGTTTATTTTTTGAATAATTGGACAAATAATGTCAAAATGCTGATGGTGATTATTATGGACAAAAAGTTTTCAAAAATCACGTTCCCAAATATAAATAAATTCTTGATATGCTTTTGATGTATTGCCAACACAGTTTCACTGAGAGAGGTAGTGAGGGTAACATAAAGCTCCGACTTCGCTTACGTGCTCACGGGAGATGGTCGTAAATTTTCCCAATCGTGTTATGAAAGCATTCGGCTGGCGCAAAGGCTAGCACGAACCGCGACCGTCGAACCAGACGCCCTTGCAACTGCCTTGCCAATAATTCGCGTCAAGACTCTTCGTTCTATACTTACTCTCAATGTTTTCACAGCACGCATCCTGAGCATATAATACTACCATGATGGATGATTCAATTTTAGTAAAACATTTTTTTTCAAAGGTATACAAGTAGGTGTATCAGGATGAAATCGTAACCGGAAATGTGGACAAAATAATTCTCACGTAATCTCTATTCGTTTCCGGTGGGAGTATCTTTATCTTCCTCCAAAAAAATGCATTTTTTCCCCGTCGCATGTATCATCGAATTATTAATTCAAAATTATCAATCGTAATCATTATACAGGAATTAAGTAATGTAATAAATAAGCAAAAATGTTATAGAAAAAAATATATATGCACAATTTTTAAAACTTGATAGAAAGATAAGTTAACCTCTAGCCCTGTCCTAGCCTTATCCTTAGCTCTCCTACTCTCTTTAAAAAAGAGAAGTTGAGCGACTGAGTTACAAACAGTTCTCGTAGAAAAATTCTGTTGAGACACCTCCATTAGAAGGTAATATGCTCCACATTGGGAGCGGAAATGTTTATTATACAAACACTGATAGACCCAAACACGCTGAATTAGACGTTTTCTTCTGAATAAGCAAGCCCCTTTGTGGACTAAGCTATGAGTAAAGTAATATAAAATTTTCTCGACAGTCACTTATACAATAAAAGTGAGCTTAGATTGACTGTGAAATTAAGAAAAATACGTAAATATAAATGAAAGTATGTATGTTGACATGGTACCAGTTATATAAGCAGAAGCTCTGACTCTCCCTTTTGTTATGACAACAGGCGACAGTAAAAAGTTTAGTTTAATTAATAACTTTAAAAAAATAATATGTAATAATTTCCAGATATTGCGATTTGCTTGCGACAACACTATTTTGGCAACGTTGTCTAAAGGCAACGATGTATTTTTTTTTTGACGCTCAACAGTCAGCCGAGGGAGGGAGTAGTTGTAAATTGCTAAGGATCTTCCTTCTTGTGTGAGCCGTTGATTTGAAAAGACGTATTTCGATGTAGTAATTAAAAAGCCGGCGCGGGCGACAAAATTTTGTTAAAATTAGTTTGTTTTTTTTGTAATGTCATTCTTTATTAATTTCGGCGATGTTGATTGTTGTTATTTAAATCCCATTTGTAAAATTTTTGTATGATTTTAAATAAAATGTTTGTGAATCCCTAAATAAACGCATAATTTCGTAAAGCTGAATTTCTTTTCTAGTTCCTATCATCGCCGGCTTGCCTTTCGGTGAGTACGGCAGTGTGTTTCATTTACTTATTTCACACAAATTGGTTAAGTGCATTCAGAGAAAAATTACGACTCATGTTATTGTACATACATAAATTTCGAAAACATTCGCATTAACTTATGTGAACAATAAAATGTATTTCATTGCTCTGATTTATTTGGAATACAATGGAATGCGTTTTAGAGCACTTGGATTTTATTGAAGTTTTTTTTAATCTGGCCTTAGTAGTTTAAAATTTAATGAATCCGAATATGTAAATTAAGTTCATCTGAGACTAAGTTTAGTAGGTAGAAAATTTTATTGTATATTAGTCAAAATTTTATAAAAAAATTCACGGTTCGAAATCACTTTTTCAAATAAAAGACAAGAATCTTAATAAATTTTAATAGCATTAATAATAGATTGTAAATAATATTATTTATTGGTTGTAATTGAAGAGATAACACTAAAATTACATTAATATTAGCTGAAGATAATATTATTTTCGGATATTCGGCGGCGAACGGTCACGGAACCCTTCCGTGGAAATTGGTTAAGTACCGGATAATAGCTCGATCATATCTCTTCTGGGAAACTCTCCGTTCTTATCGTTTTAAAGAGTCACCTTGTCTATTGATATCTTCTATACGTTTTGAAAAACAACAAATATGTGCTAATAATGTACGTCATTATAGATAAGCCTTTCACTTTACAAAAACAACAATCATTTGATATGACAGGTAACTACGTAATCAGTAGGGCTGCCGACCCTGTATACCACGATTTTTAAATAACCGAAAACCGAGTTATTTTAAACGGGTGCCCGGTTATTTTAATTTAACTATAATATTTGATTTGTCGGTATTGAATATATAGCTTTCTCCGGATATAATCCTATTTAGAGAATTGAGTGAAACCTTCACCACTAGGATAAGAGGCGCTTTCAATAATTTCACTAAAATGGCAGTTTTAACCATATTTTAACTCTTAGTGTCGTATGTATATAATATAATGTATGCAGTAAAATAAAAATATGTAATATTCTTGTTTATTATATTTATCGTTATAAGTATTTTTTATTTGAACAATATGTTTGTGGACATGCATATTTGGATTTTAACAATATTAAGAATTATACACCCGCTATTTTATTTTACTCAAACATGTTTGTATTGTAAAAATTTGATTTACTATTGAGTACAAAAATCACCCGTAAACGAACCGGGCACCTGGTTAGTTTATGATAAAATTCTCGAAAACCGAGTCAAGCAATTGGGCGGATATTTGGATGCAATACTTTGACCACAAGTTTAACTTTTAAAAACGATTTCTGTTGAAATACTAAATTATGATTCCATTTACTATCTTCGGAATCGGACTTTAATGAAAAAAAAAACAAATGTTCTCTTGATTGTATACATCTATTGAAATATATACATGGATGTCAGTGCCGTTATTACTGTAATGTCTTGTACTGTTTTGATAAGAATGGTTCAAGTACTGATTTTGTCTCAAACTTAATGCATTCCACCATTTTTTCCAACCTCGTTTACACCTCGATCGTGACTTACCAATCCATAAAAATAATTGAATTTCACACCTGGTATGCGTGCAAGTGTCTCTGATAACTCAGATATTATTTCTCTAAAGCAGTCGTTGCCAACAAGTGAGTTGCAACTAGGGCTTGCCGGTTTTCAAAAACCGAGCTTTTAAAGCCGATTTGTAGGTAAATTTGCGACATTCGAAAGCTGGTTTTTACAACTTTGTAACCGGGCTTCAATGTTTTTTTAGTTATTTTATCTAAAACGTGAATGTGTAGCTTAGTTGTCAATATCAATGAATGCGTTGAAAGTATTGTTTACCGTGCCCGCTCTCAATGTGGAGTATGTGGAATCTTAATGGAGTTTATCTCAACAGAAGTGTGAAAATATTATATCTAAGTTAATTTAAAAAATATTTTTATTGTGCATTTTGACTAGGATATCCTCGAGCACGGGGGCTATACTGAGTTCGCCACCGAACAAGATACGAAATAGATTGTTTGTGTTTGTACTAACAGTGTACCTACATAATAAATAAACGAAATAAAAAAAAAACTGGGATGTGGAAATATGACGATTCCGACTTTAGAGTAAATAAAACACAACTTATTTTTGTGACGCCACTTTTGATCCTATCGATTTGGACAAACGTTTTTTTAAAAACTCGAAGTTATTATTTTTTTTCGAGTACGACTCCAGTTTAAGCACTCCGACTGCACATCTCTGTTTTTACTTCGAAAACAGGGTTAAACTGAGTTTTAGGAAATATTGGAATTCGAAACCCGGTGTTTTCGTATAAACCCTAGTCACAAATACGTGTTAATTCTAATTTTAAACATTGATTTTTAAAATATGATATTATCCGGATAGCGAAGAAGACTATTAAACTCCATACAAAGTATACTGCTATTTCAATGAATGGTGGTATCTTTTGGTTCTCCTTCTTGTCTCATACGATGATGCCCTGCAAACTATTCTTCCCTCTAATGATTCTTACTTCATAAAAGAATGATTAAAGTGAGTTTAAATTGAACAGGATACAAAAAATAAACATTAAAAAGCTATACTTGAGATAGACGAGTGATTAAATTCGAAAATTGTAATGAAGAAAAATTAAATATTTTCAATAATCTAGCATAGAGCAAATCTGTTTGCAAGCATTAAAATCTAAAACCGTTATTATTCAGGAAAAACAAGACCTTGAGAATAATCATGCCTTAAAATTTCTTGAAAAGATATTTAGTGTTTTCGGTAACTTTGACTGTCTCCTAGTTGAACTAAATATTTAATATTTTTTAATCAAAGTGTGTATGTCGGAATATTATCAAATTAATCATGGATTAGAAATGACAAAAAAGTTGAAAACTACTGCTCTACTACATAACCTGACCGTATTGCAGAATTAAAACAGCTTAGCGTGTTACTTCGTCGCGGATGTGAAGAAAAAACGTCATTTCCGAATTCCAAGCTAGTATCCTGGCAAATTCTAACTGGCTTAAATGGATACATCCTCTTGTTGTTCGTTGATATTTGCTTTATGAAGAACATCTAGTTTGTCGTTATTATCCACTGAATAATAAGAGAATAAATACTTTTTTTTAATGCAAGAGTGCGGATGATTATAGGTCTTATGATATCGGAATGAAAACCCAAAATGGGCTAATAAGTAAAAATAAGATAAGGTTTATAATATATATAAATATTGTATCCAAATACATTAGTGTATTTTTGTAATTGGAGTGATTGACTAACGGTCATTTCTTTCGCAAGTGTTTAGCTAGAAAAAAAATTGAACGTAGCCAATTTCAATAATATAAACAGCCGATGAAAATTTCCATAGGAAACATGTTTTAATCAGATAAAACGATACAATTTTATAATTATAAGTAATATTTTATAGTATTACTGAAACCGGGATCCCGGTCTTCGTGGCGTGTCATTTTCAATGCCGTATTTGAAAATAGGCAGGGAATTTAATACATCGCAAATTAATACCAATGCCTTCAAACAATGCCGTTCGTACTGGTACTAAGATCCGTCATGGAAGCAAACTACATAAACCGCTGCGCACGGACCTGTATTAATGTAATATTTTGTAACCTCAATGTATATTTAAAAATGTATACAGGTAGATTTAATATGTTAATCCAATAATTTTTGAATTTTATTTTCCCAACAATAATCAAATGATAGTTATCTAAATGTAGTCAGTATTGGTGTGATGAAATGGTAGTAACGTTTTACACGGCATTTTTGAGGGATAGGGGTAATTCAAAAAAATCCAAAATACGTATCTAAAACCAGACAGATAGGTACATTTGGCCTATATTACCGCTTCCGTGTTCAAACAACCCCCGAATTAATTTTCCATCCGTGCGAGCCTTGAATTTTATCCGCGCACGTGTAATCGATTGGTTCATTTTTATTGGGGGCGCAACTTTACGATATGCTTGGGGTCACGCCGCGTAACTGAAGTTATTGGCCTTGTGAGGGTGAATTTTTCGAGCGATTTAATATTGCGTAATCGTATTCAAAGCAGCTACTGAAATTTTACAAGTTTTTTAATTGCTTAATAGAACTATGTTATACCATTTTATTAATGCTGCATGATTGCTTCCAATAATAATCATATACAGCTTTTCAAAAATAGACCTTACTACCCGATTAATGAAAATATTAATCTTTGTTAATACGAGCGACACACGGTGTGCGAGATACGGACGACTCTGGGTTTATTAAAATATGACGAACATTTATTGACTGAAATATATTTTTTTAAATTACTTTTACATTATATATATTTTTAAATATAGTTAATCACATATTAGGGTAAAACCTACTATTGTTGGCCATATTCAATTATTGGCCACTTGCAGATAAAGTCTAGTTTTATAAGATATGAAACTAACATTACCAGTATTACCACTCGTTGACTATAGGGCAAAACATTATTACCATAGTCAACGAGTGGTAATAATAGTTTCATATCTTATAAAACTAGGCTTTATCTGCAAGTGGCCAATAATTGAAGATGGCCAACAATTGTAGGTTTTACCTTACTTGTCCTAGGGAGATAATCAGTATATTTTGAAGAACCCATGGGACAAAATATGTTCAAACTTTAAAAAATTTGCAAACATCTACCAAAAATGTATAGAGAATATTTAAATACAGTCGAACTTGGTTATTTCGAGGAAGATGGGACCGACTGAATTTGCTCGTTATAAGCATTACTCGTTATATCAGAGAAATGGTGTTTTTTAATCATTACAAATATACCCATTACATAAAGACGTGAAGTATCTGTAGCGGTCACATTACACAAAAAGTCGCAATTCAAACAAAAATACACAATTAAAATTTATTTACACACCAGTTACACACATATTACATTTTTCTGTCAATTCACTCTTCCTATAAAATTAAAAATTTATCCCTGTTTCATTGATGATAGCATATGTACGGAGAAAACCATAAACTAAAATGTCAACGAATGTTTCCTCAATTCTACAATTCAGCTAAAAAGTGTAATATTTTGTTTTAAATGGAATGTAAAAGTTTTTTTTACATAATCTTTTATGAACTTCCAAGAATTCCACCAGAACGTTGTTTATTACGTAATTGTTTCTTTCCAGTTCATTGAATATTAAATTTAGTTAAAGTTAAATTTAGTTTTTACAATTTTATTAATCGACTACCTAATTTATGTACTGCTTTCAAAGCCTATGCCAAAACACGTATAACTTTTCCGGTTCTAAGCTCAAGAAATGCGACCCCAATACTCACATTTTCTTAAATATCTATTTTTATATGGGTGATGCAATGTTTATAATTAAGGTATTCTTATATCATAGTTTTTTGGACCTTTTGTAGTTTATATAAATACACGATAACGCGATGCGATAACGAGATGAGCGCCCGCTTATCAGCAATCGTTCGTAAGATAACTGGGCTGAACGCCGCTGAACGCGTCAGTTGCAAATTAATATTTGTACTGGATTGACGTATTTTTTACGCGCAACTTAAAATATGATTATTTATTAAAAAAACACGGATTTTATAATAAAAAAGGAATGATGCAGAGAGATATTGCAAAGCCCTTAGACTATTTTTTTTTTAATTCATAGGAACAAGGCCAATAATGAGGAAACCACTGGGGTCCCTAAACGACCCCCATCGGCAGAGAAGTATTTTTCTAGTCTCCGAGCCGCGAGAGATAAACATGATGTGTAGAATAAAATAAACTTTATGTCTATAACTAAAAAAACATATTATCATTGTTAAAATCAATAAAAAGGCAACAAAAGAAGTGTTTCACCTTCACGGTGAAAATTGTATTACAATTACGCTCCACGTTGAAATCTTAATATTTAGTCTGCTCAAAATGTGTAGCATATGTACTCATAATGGAGTGTTTCTACGAAAACTGCATGTTACTCAGTTGCTCAAGCCCTCTTTTTTAAGAGAAAAGATAAAGAAGCACAGAGTTAAAACAAAGCTAGTGGTTAACTAATCGCTACTTTTTTAGAATAAGATGAAAGAGAGAAAATCTTTGACATCAGACACATCCCATGTTTTCGAACAGAAATCCATAAATCGTTTGAAAAATCTATTTATGAAACTTCGTACCGGGTTTTAAACCAGTAAGTTCCGTAACCGAATCCAATGACGTTAATACCGTGGACCCAGGGGTGAGCTGAAGGGGGCTCGGAGGGGCTAATGCGAGCCCCTTGTTAAAATTTACTAAGGCCGGCGAGCCCCTTGTTAATTTAAAAGAAAACAATATTATAAATTTCTGACTTATATAATATTTAAGACAGCTTCAGTATACACAGTAGTACATTTTTAGCTATTTAGATAGATAATTTGACGGTAAATTGCATATTGTCACATATTACAAGTGTATTAAGTAACAATCGATTGCTTATTTAAGTATTACATATAATTGCATAGGAGTGATAAAAAAAATCACTTCTCCCCAGAACACCGAGAATTGCTTTGAGATTAAGCGAGCCCCTTGTTAACGTATTGGCAGCCCACCGCTGCGTGGACCCGACAATTACGCTTCGGCAAAAAGCAACTTATTTTTTTGTCGCTGCTCCTGAGACACTCCTGGCTATTTTTTTAAAAGTTAAAGTGCTTGTGTAACCTGAAATTTGCTTTTTCTCATAGCTACTATCCGTATTCGAGATTTGGTATTGAATTGAGTCTTCCATATAAACTCGTATCACCATCAGTAAAAAACACTTCAATTATATTCATGTGCACGTTTCCAAGAAGATATTATTATGTTTACGTCTATCATACATTTAACGCAAACACCGTCCTTCAAACTGTTGTGATACGTTGACTGAAACTTTGCGATGCTTATCATTCCGACATATCCTTTCGATGTCGTCGACCTGCTACATTATTTGAGGTCCTTTTCATGTACGTGACTTATCGCTCTCCATCAAAGCCTTCGGGTATGTAAATACGTTAATAATGCAACAATGCACTTACGCGAAATCTGATGTGTGAATCTCATTTCAAGTAAGTTTTTTGGCTCTCGACTCTACTCTGCCATCTTAAAATAATTCATAGAACGTTTATTTTTAGAATATGCCCAACTTTAAGAATAACTTGATTGAATTTGACATAATTGACATAGTTCATTTTATAGAAATAATACGTATCTAAACATTTGCCGCCGTTGTGGTCGAGTGGTCAACATTGTTGGCTTCGGCTACGGAGGGCCCGGGTTCAAATCCCGGTACGGACAGTTTTATAAATTGATTTTTCAATCGATTTATGAATTTCTGTTCAAAGGCAAGGATGTATGTGATGTCTTGTATTCCCTCCTCTCACCCATCATATCCTATGAATGGGGGCGTATCGAGAGCGATTAGCTTACCACTAATCCTTTCCTAGCCCTATCCTTCTATCCCTACTCTCTTTGGAAAAAGAGAGGTTGAGCAACTGAGTAAGAAGCAGTTGTCGTAGAAACACTTCTGTTGAGATAAACTCCATTAGGAGTCCATATGCTCCACATTGGGAGCGGACATGGTTTAAAAAAAAAAAAAAAATTGTCAGTTTTGTGTTGTAATGAATTCAGAATTTCAATACACACATAGTCGTTGAACTCGTATCCCAGAAAAAAATATTGCATGCTTTATTTAACCTAATACAAAAACAATGTGATAATGCTGCTATGTTCAACATAAAGGAGAGGATGCCATGGACGGAAACATCTTTGCTTACTTCCATCGTAACTTTTTTAAAGATGTTGACGACAAAACTATTCCAGTAGTGTTTTATAGCGATAGAATACAATAGCGATAACGGTAGAATGTTTCTTTTGCATGAGATCGACATTTTGTTTATGTTGTTCATTATATATTCATATATGCAGAAAAACAATGCATTTAAATTACAAAAAGGCAACTGTGGGTTATCATTTTTCCTAAGGACACCAGACAGACTAATTGCTTAATTTATAATATTGTCGTCAATCATGTGGAGGAATTTTATTGCGTTCAAAAACAGATCAAATAAAAAAAGTTTTGCTTAGTTTGTAGTGTGGAGAATCCACGTTTAAAAAAATCTGTTTTGAAGCTGGTGAAGTACCAGCAGTTGAGTTGATCTAAAGAAGAAGGTATGATTTTATTATTTTTCAACACTGAGAAAACCCAAATATTATAAGAATAATATTTGAGGTTTTCATTAACTTCAACAACTTCGCTTTGTTTTGTCACCACTTAAGGCAAATATCATAGGAAGACCACTTTAGACAATAAGACAGGAAGACCAGAATTTCCGAAGTTTTGACGGTCTCTGAGATATTCGTGTTTTTGCGTCCGTTTTACACAATTTTCCATTTGATATTCAATCAATTACGAAAAAAAATATGACTAGGAAAAAATTAAGAATTGTTTTAAGTACAAGAAATGTGAAATATTTATTACATATATTTCGATATCAAAGCATCGTGAAAGTTTCGTTTTAATGGGTTTTTGCTCATTTAATTGTAATAGATAAAGTCACATTTATGAAAGATAATAAACAATAAAATGATTTAAATTTATTTTATTTTTATATATGGTGGTAACTTCAATTAAAACGCTCTATTTTATAAACAAACAAAACACGCATAATGAATTAATATTAAAAACAGATCAAGTGAGCTTATCACAAATAATAATTAATGTTATTATATCAAATTATTTTCAGGCAACAGTCAGCATTCGCTCAAAACGCTTGTTTCGAATGATGCGCAAACTAAAGCGAGAGGAAGAGCGAGTGATGTGTGCTCGAAAATTCACTCAACAATTACGCTCAAAGACAGAGTGTGAGCTAGAGTAAATTTTGCACATGAGCTAACAGAAAGATATAGTATGGTATATTATTAAGCCTAATATAAAGTTACGTATAAAAAATATACGAACGAAAATAAGAGTGACACCGGCTCCGATCTTTAATAAATAATCTGAAATTTGTACAAAAAGTTTTTTTAATAATATATACATATATAATGCATTTCCATTAATAATTAACAGTAAACACATCAGAAGTAATACAAATAAGTTTGATTCTGATTATAAACGTTTTATATAATAATTATTGATTTAGCCTGCAGTCATTTATTTATCCTACTTAGCCTTACTATTACCGGCCATATAGTTAATTATAAGTCAACACGATATGTGTTTTTTTTTCATTTGATAAACTTCTTTATTTTATTACAACAAATATAATATCACCTCAATGATAAATTTGTATCTCATTTATATCAGATTAGCAACAATAAATAATGTTAATATAATAACGCCAATTATAATAATCAGTTAATTTAATTGTGGATTGAATGGTGAGGGCTGAAAAGGTATACTTTTAATAAAATATTATTATTTGTAATACTCAATGTTTGGTCACCTCATTTGAGGAAGTTCATTGTTTGTCCCAGCCATTCATGCTCTCAAAGTCAAGTGCAACACTTTCTGGTGGATCGTTTCACCTTTTATTTTTTTTCGTACAGTAGTACTCACTCATTAATTCTAAGAGTGTCCGTCCTGTGTTTTTTCGGCAGCACGTGTCGTCATTAAGAGTCAATTTTATTGCTTTCGACTGGACTCGTGTCTTGTTAGCCTCATCGTTATGTCCAGATGTTAATTGTCTGCGTTCGTGATTAGAATTAATTCGTATAGGCGGACTCGCCGACTCTTCTTACCCTGCATTATCTCGGGCTGAGGTGTTAGTTTAACCATATAAATTCGTAGTAAATTATACGAGATCGTCTATGCGAAATCTATCACATATTAAAGTATCCTACAAAAGGTAAGCGGATTCTAACGTACCCGTATTCCAAGCACACCGATTATTCTGTTTAACAGTCGACCCCTCTATAGCGTAGAAATTGGTAATACGCTATAGGAATACTACATTATAGGGGACTAGGCACCCATATAAAATTTGATGTTAGGTTCATTCAGTTGTATTTTTTTAATTAAACGACATCAAACATTTTCCACATTTTAATATTCAATATATTTCATAGAACTCGTCTATCAAAATCAAGCTACAGTCAGCTATTGACAAATATTTTTTTCAATGTACGTATGTATATAAAATATGTGTTTATTAAATAATATATTTATGAAAATACTAATTTTGTATTGAAAAATACCGTTTCGTAAAAAATACGCTATAGGGGGGTCGCTATACGGGGGACTGCCATATACGCTATAAGAAACTTCTCTATAGGGGGGAATACTATAGGGGGTTCTGTACTTAATTAACATAAAGCTATTCAAAAAATGTAGTTTATGGCTGAAATAATAAATCACAAAAGACGCTATTGTATTTATTTAATATTGTTGAGTATAAACAGGAATTTTCAAAAAATAAAATACTCATTTGTAATAATTCCACTTATATTATAAATGACAATCAATAATCAAATCACTTATGCTCGTCATGAGCGAGTTCATTTAAAATAAAAGTGGAATTAGTAGAAATGATTATATATATTTTTTTGAAATTTGCCTTTCCACCAAGTAATTGACAGTGAATACCCTAAACGGTAATAATCAGTGTTCAGGGCTCACTGGTGCGAAGAATTCGTATACGGAAGAATCACCGAACTCCTACAAACTACGAACAGTACTTTTATAGACAGACACTCGGTGGCAGTAACACATGTCAACATTCAATCAACACTACCGCTCTCTTTCTCTCTCTCGCACACACACACAGATAATATATCTGACCATCATTTATCCATTCCTCATTTTTAGAATTATAAAATAATTCTATATATAAATCATTTATTATCCCAAGTCATTGAATCTTTGAGAAATGATTTTTCATATTTCATTGTAAGCTTTTAATGTAATTATGTTACAACCAGTGCCGGCGCGAGGTTATTTGGCGCCCTAGGCAACGATTATTGGCGCACCCCCTTTTTTTCGAAATAATGAAAAAAGAAACTTTGGATCATAGAAATATGTTTTTATATATCCATGTCCGCTCCCAATGTGAAGCATATGGTATCTTAATGGAGGTATCTCAATATAAGTTTTTCTACGTGAACTCTTTGTTACTCGGTCGTTCAACCTCTCTTTTTCGAATTATATAAAATACGATATATAATAACAACGAACAAATACAAACGTCAAAATAATATAAACCTTATTATTAAAGTAAATAAAAACAATTTGAATACCCCATTTATGCGCCCCCTGATAGTTTGCACCCTAGGCGGTTGCCTTTTTCGCCTGTATTGTGGCGCCGGCCCTGGTTACAACACAAAGTTTTTACAGTCAAAATAATTATATAATGTTTTATATAATGCAATGTAGTCCTTATTTTTCAATGGAACAATTTGGCATAACAGCTAATGCCTATGCACCTAATGTAGAATTTCATGCGAGATAATTTCGACGAGAATTATCAAGTATTCTTGATCATCCGGGACATGAAACTATCCTATATCGCTAGGGCACTCACTGCTCTTAACTATAGACCACAAAATCTGACAATGTAATGTAAATACATAGTTTATTTTTATGGACGTATTGAATATGTGTGGTGTTTTAATTAAATAATTAGTGTATAACAAACTGATTGACCATATCTAATTTCGCAACAGATTATTTTTCGGAATTCCCTATTTTAAGTGTTTTTGTATTTTTATCTAAGGAATTTCCAAACAGTTTTGTTTAGTACAAACATATTACTCAGCACACTTTTAATGACAGATGTCACCGTTGTGTAAATAGGGGAATTACCGTCAATCGTCAATATCAATGTATTTAAAAAAGTCGTTAGTTGTCAATTAAATTACTACAAACAATACAATTGCGTTGATTTATATATATATTATTCATGCTATTATTATTATGATAAGTTTTAAAATATTTTTTACTTATTCCAACATATTAAATATGTTAAGTATTCTGAGAAGATACGTCAAAAAATGCAGAAAATCCGCGATGCATTTATGCTGTGCAGAATTTATGATTCTTAAATTCTACAGTAGGTATTATACTTTCATTATGGATTTATTGTTATCGAAAATTCGTGAAAAAAACTGCAACTCCGACTTTGCCATTTTCCAATAGCTCCAATTTAAAAAATATGCCAATTTTTTCGTATTCTTGATATCTACTAAAATACATTATTATTATTAAATTTAAAAAAGTAGCCGGAGTTTCCCGTTTTTTAATGATTCCGACGCCACCCAAAACACCACGACTTCGACTCTACTCAAAAACCATGAAAAATTCTTAAAATCGACTACACTAGATAATATGAACACTAGGGTAAAGAATGCAGAACACGAGAAAACATTGTGTATTTTTTTTAAACCAAAAACAAATTCCTTTCATGATCAACCTTATCTACAGAAATTCTTTTGTTCTTATCTTTGAGCAAATAACTTTTTTTAAGTATCATAGTCGGATGACGCGGCAAGAATCTTGTCTGCATGTCTAGTGTCCAATGTTCATACTGGGAGATCTTCTGCGTCTTTAGTTTTGATTTATTATTGTATTATTTACAAAGCAAACGTTCTACATTCGAACAATATTAACAAAATTACACGATATAAATGTTAGATACAAAATAAAACTAAATACAATTATGTTGCCAGAAGAAGAGGTGTATGTCAATAAAATTTGGAAAATAAGTTAAGTACGCATCGCATATTCAGTAAAATATTATATCATGAGTTTTAGGTATGGTTTAATTCCTGATGTATTATCTATTTTTATAAAACATATCAATAACTTGAAATCAGATAGTGCCACAGATAAATCACACATTCGGTTAAATCACAACTAAAAATCGATCGACTTCAAAAGTAGTGGTAAAGATATCATAATATTAAATATCTAAAAAAAACAACAATGAATAAATTAAGAATTCTTTTATATCGGCAGACATTTTTTATAAAATTAAGATGGCTCTCTTACTAAACGTGACAGCGATTATTATTATTTTGTATATCAATTTCATGAAGATTTAAAACCTAGGACGCGTCAGTGACAAAGATCTTCATGTATCTTCCATTTCTGATGTAATTAGTTATTCAAAATCCTTTTCTAATGTTGCCTGCGGAAGATTGTGATCGCTGCAGAGGTGAGCAATCCACAGTGAAGTCAGTTCACGTGGCTACCTTATGCATGTATATGCATATTATAGTATATATACTTCCACATATACTATACCCATGCAGATAAATACACATGCGCATATATACAACATATAAAGAATCAGACTGAGGAGAGTCGTTTTCATGATGCTTGGTGGTATTTGCAGTTTTTTTTTTAAATCTAATCTATGTGGGGTTGCTGAGAAGAACTGCTATCGGCCTAAAACAATTATTAGGTTATTACCTCGCCAATATGATGGAGGTTGAGAAATTATGTTTACCTACCTCGCTGTGAAACTTTTGGGATATTTCTCAAAGAACTTAAGAATGGTAAATATTTTAAGTTTCTATGAAGTGGCAAGTTTCGTACCACGAGGCCAAATGAACGATGAATTTCGAACACGTATACAATGAAATATTAGATGTTAAATTTCTTGAAAAGATGCTTATTATTTTCACCACCTGACACGATACATATTATTTTAATGATAACCTATCATTAGTTTTACGATACAGTGTATATGTACTACACTTTGAGTTCTGTATCAACACTTTAGGCAGGAAATGGCTAAATAAATTTTATCAGTTTTTTTTATTTCCGATACAGTATTTCAAACATGTTGTTTTTATTTAATGTCTGATTCACTGGCTGGGTTTTCACCAGATATTTTTTTCAATCTTCTCATCACTTTGCAATACAATCATTCTCCACGCCTCATGCATTTTAGTAATGGCACGGCTCATTAGTCACTAATTTTATTTTCAAAACAAAACTAAATTACGGTCACTTTGGAATGCGAACAGTTGCTACAAATACGGGAAGGCAAGTTAATTAATGTGTAATGATCATTATAATAATTGTGCGCTCGCTATGACACACACGTTATAGTATCTAGAGAAGGTATTCATCGTTTCAATAATTATGACTGTATGGGTTGAATTGAAAAAAACTATAGGTAAACGGTTTAACCGTTATAATAAATACCCTAAAGCCGATATATCGGCTTTTAAAGAATCGTCAAAAAACCCCAAAGCTGATATGTCGGCTTTTCGAACTGTTTTATAAAAAAGTAGAGTTTTTGAATTTGATTGATTGGGGTTATGAAATTGGTGAAATTATGAAATAAATAAAAATATTTACACCATTGTAAATGAAATCACGGCAAATGTTATGTCACTTTTGTGGGCTCGGGACACCGAAATCGTAGTATTTTCATAATTTTTATTGAAAAAAATATTTAATCGAATATGAATATGAATAATGTGGAAATTATCGGTAACTTAACACTCTTTCAAATTATTTTTTTAAATGTAATATTGCAAAAGATGATAACATAGTATTATAAATATTTATATTGCTTTTTATTGCACATCATTTAAATGAAACCATTTTTTTCGCAAAATATTTCACTGGGTCAGTAATTTTATAATTGTAAACGAGCATCTTTCACGCGTACGTACAATTTTCATATTTTATAATTAATTTTAAATGGAAGATTTTTAAAGTTTCTTTCTATTTTTATTGCCTTTCGAAGAGCTTAAGTGCTCCCAAGGTAAAGAGATTCTCAATCTAAATTCGGTTGAATGAATAAAATTTACTCTATACACATAGTATTAAAATTTAATAGGCGTCAAGTCTTGAGTTGTTTTATTCAAATGTCCCGGGAACACAGTCTGGCAAAATGGTCAATTTTCCGGGATTGTTTCGATACAGAATCCCTTATCCCAAGACTGTTGGCAATCTGCCACATTAAACATATATGAATGTATGTAAACGTTAAAATATACGGTATAGGTATCACTTTACAAAAATATACTTAAACATTTAAGTGATTTGTGTACCATAAATGTAAACTACATACACTGTATTATAATCCCTAATATGTTATGAGTTCTTAGTAAACACTTAAAATATCGCAATAAATACGGTTTCCATAGCACAAACATAATGTGTCTCGTATCACTTAAGGTATATATTTCAAATGGCATTCATTACATTAGTAATCATGATTAATTCCGGATATAACCACATATTTTGCATTCCATTACAGCTGGCTTTTAAGCACCTGCTTCTAAAAGCTCGCGTATCTCAGCAAATTATAAATATACAACCCGCGCACGAGTATTCCGACAATAAATTTAATAGTGAAAGTAGGCAACCAAATTCGGTGATATTTATTTGCCTCTCCGTCTTGGCTGTAGCAATCTAAAATACAATTACTTAATTTTCATAATAATATGGATCCACAAAAATTTTACATTTCCTTATGTTCGTTCGAAGGTTTGATTTTAAGATACTTTAAAACTCGATGATAGATAATGTATGAAATCATCTTGAGAGAGAGACCAGCTAATGAATACTATCTATGAAAAATTATATAACGATAGCCACGTAGCAGAGAAACGTTCAATAACGCAAAATGTTGTAATCGCACAGTTAATATTTTTTATATTCTGTAATTATTGGGATGGATTTTATTTGCATACTTGAAACATTTGAATTATTCCAAAAATGAAGAAATATGAATACTGTTGGGCTGTCGATATTGGATATAGCAAGCAGCTCAGCAGGGCATCACAATTAAGATTTTTATGAATATATATTTTATTATATCCGCTATTTGCATATTTTGTTTTGCGCACCCGGTGTATTTTAGTTATTTTAGGGAATTTGGTGTTTTCCTAAAAAAATACATTGAGAGAATTAGTTACGTTTAGATTAAATAGGTTTGCAATTTATTTTTCACACCAGTAAATTTTCTGACTATTTAAAAATGCAACAAAAATCTCCCCGTTGAAGGCAACGAGCTTACAGCTAGTCAAAATTGAATTCTGGCCGATTTCTAAAAAGTTTTTATTTTTGTTCGTTTAATTAAGTTATTGTCCGTATACGTACTGATCACATATAATACTTGCTGACAACGTATTTCATCGATTGATCGACGTAGAGCCAATAAGTATTGAGGTAGCAACCAATGTTAGCAAGAGGTTAGCTGCGCGGAAATTTCAAAGGCTGCGCTGACCGATCAAATATTAATTGACCAACTTTCTTGTAGTGCTCGCCAACCCGGAATGAGTGCGCGAGGGCTTCCCAACTGTTGTGCGCAGCTTAGAGGGAACGTTGGTAGCAACTAGTATCCAACCTTGAACCCACCCATGCGACGATTCGTGAAAGATTTTGCCACCTTCTCTTTTCATTTTTTATAAATATAAAAAATTAAAATATTTTTTGTTTAAATTAAGCACATAATTCGAGAAGAAGACTACTCATACAATACGATTAATATTTTACTATAACGTAGCCACTCATACCACAAACCAGTGAGTAAAAAAAAATATGAATTGTTTGATAGCTATTTCGGTTTCAAACCAACGTATAATAGAGTTCTACAAAGTAAATATCAATCAATTGTGGTCATTTTTATTATCACAATTAATTGACGAGAATATGTTTGAATGCAGTGCACTATTTATCATGTATGGGAAGCGGTGGGCTGCCAATATCTTAACAAGGGGCTCGGTAAATGTTATCCATGTTTTATCCATGTCCGCTCCCTATGTCGAGCATATGGTCTCCTAATGAAAGTTATTTTTCTACGAGAACTGCTTGTTACTTAGTCGCTTTACCTCTCTTTTCCAAAGAGAATAGTAGGGATAAAATGATAAGCATAAGACAGGACTAGTGATTAACTAATAGTAGCGCCCAGTTGAATTGAAGGATCGGAAGAGTGGGAGGTAATCTTAAAACATCACAAATACCCATGCCTTCGAACAGAAAATAGATAAATCGATCGAAAAAATGTTTTTTCGTACTGGGACTCACGGACGCCCACAACGCAGAATGAAAAAATGAAGGGACAACTAATTTTCAAATTTATCCATCTACAGAAATTGCAGCTTTTTTTTGATTATTCGATAAACTTGTTTTCCTTTCTGCATCACACCGAAGACGATATCTCCTCAATGATACAGTTAAGATACATGTTTTTAGATACAATTTGATAGGCAACAATAATAATAATTAAAAATATAAAGATATTAATAAAGGTTAATTAAATACATTGAATTGGTATAACTACACGTAAAAAAATATTTAAATAATAATAAGCAAGAATGATAGTTAATGGCACTAATGAAACAACTTTTAATTTTGAAACAGATATGATTAAGGATTGAATGGTGAGGGGCAGGGAAGGTAAACTACAGAAATTGCAGCTATGTGATGATTTGATCTAAGACGAATGATTTTCTTATCTTAACAAGGGGATCGCCGGCCACGCCGAAATTTAACAAGGGGCTCGCGCGAGTCCCCCGAGCCCCCTCCAGCCCATCCCTGTGTATGGGTAATAATAATATAAATTCATCGTCCGTACTCCGCGGCAACGGTGACGGTGTATGGTACCGTTGATTCGTTTATGCACCCCCCTGTGACAAATTCCGTGCGTTAACTTTGTCACTCACTTCAGACGCTCGCAACCAACCTTTGGTTAAATTATTAATAAATAAATGACGTATAGTTTCATTAGCCAAATCTTAAACATAAAATCTTTCTTCTTCAAAATATGAACTCATTTCAAAGTATTTTTTTTTACTAATTTTTATTACGAGATTGGCGCTATTTTCCGTAAACGATTTTAAATATAAGGCAATAAAAATTGTATGTTTCGTCAAATCCTATTTACTCGTACTCTCAAATTACTCATAATATGATTCAGAAACTACGTTTGGTATTTTTAATAAAATATAACTCGATCATTCTGACCTTTAATACAATTGTGTTATCTGCAAAAAAATAAATATTATCGTAATCAGCTGGCAATGTATACGTCATAACTTATAACGTATTACCCATTCAAGAAGAAAGAAATGCTCTGTATTGAAATTCAATTTTAATACCAAAAGTTCGCTTAAATAACTTGAGTTAGATTGATATAAAAGTTAGATTGAAGTTTAAGCTATAAATGCTTTAAAAAGTATTGTTTAAAAACAAAATAACTGTAGATTTTTTTAATACATTATTTGATAGTGGAGTTTTGAATTTTACGAATTCTTAAGCCGTAAAGAATTATTTTTATGCGGTTATATTTCCAAGTGAGAGCTTTTTAGCGCTACCTTTAAATAGCGCCCATAAAGCAACCGTCTGTGTGTATATATTAATTTTAAAAAAATATTCCAAGAGTGTCAAATTTATTTTACCAGAATGTCACCAGAATTTTTTTTTCATACAATAAAAAAATACATTTATTTGTTTATATGTGGCTCATTCTACTATTTATTGGATATGAATGAGTCGCTATTAAAAAGCTGTTTTAGATACACGTACCTGAAGGGTTACAAAATACCACTCCATATCAAGTGTCTGATGTAATAAGACAATTTGAAAAGGTTACATAACGTAATTTGGCAATGAAAGAAGGGGTTAAAAATTACTCAAAATTGTGTGACCCCCACATATGGACGGCAGGTCCCTTAATCGATATCTTAAACTACGTTAAACCATTACCAACTTTTGCCTACGTTTGAATTATTCGTACATTAATTTTATAATAATTATTATTGTCAAGTCATAAATCTATTTCGTAAAAATATATGTTTATTAAATTTCTATTTGCAGGTAAGCGGACTTCAATAGTCATTTTTACAATATCTACGAATACTTGATCTCACTGTCACAGTTTCAAGTCAACCAATTTACCAAATGATACGGTAAGTTAATTACTATTTATTTTAATCCGACTCACTTTGACAAGTATCTTATCATTCCGTTGTCTTATATCGTGCTATTTCAAATCAATTTAAAATATACTGTGTTAAAAGATAATCGGTTGTACGAGACATTGCTAGATTTTTTCTATTTGATATTATTACAGAGGGTATTCTACTTTCTCGATCCACTGTTTACGCGGTTTCGTAGTTTCCAGAACAAGAATTAAAAATAAAACAATTATGTCCATTTGTTTAATTGATAGATTTCCATAGATTTTGTGCGTGCAATTGACATATTTACGCCATGTATTGAAAGACGTGGATGGCTTAAGAAATTTTAAATACCTGTTTTTTTTTAAATAATTCTGTCCATAATGTTGAGAAATATTAAAATTAAAACAATCTTACATTTAAAATTTTGCTGTTGGTTGATAATGCACTAGGTCAATCTTCGTGTGATCATCCACATGTAAAAAATATGTTTTGGCCCCCGAATACAACTTCAATAACACAACCCATCTATCTCCAAGGCCTTGACAGACTTTTATGAACTATTACTTACGAACTACATTTAGAAAAGTCATAATGACAACTGATAGGCAGAATATAAAATATGTTATACATTTTTGGAATGAATATAATATCTATTAAGCCAGGAGTGGGGTGGAGGGGGGTCAGAGGGGCTCGCGCGAGCCCCTTGTTAGATTTTATCACGGCCGGCGAGCCCCTTGTTAAATTAATAGAAAAAATATTCTCAGATCAAATTAGTACATAACTGCAATTTCTGACAAATACTATCTACGAGAGCTTCCAGTATACACAGTAGTACATTTTTAGCCATTTACAGTGATTAAATTATGGTAAACTGCATATTGTTGGATATTTTAAGTGTATTAAGTAACAATCGTTTGCTTATTTAAAAGTATTGCATATAATTGCACATGACTGATAAATTACTTTGATATTAAGCGAGCCCCGTATTAACGTATTGGCAGCCCACCGCTGTATGAAGCTGTATCCCATGATGTGAAACTGTAAATACAATTTACTCATTAAATATATTTCAAAATTTAGTATTCCTCGACTTAAACTGAATCATTCAGAACGCATTAACTGCGAAAGTAGAGGACCCACTGTATTAAGTTTTTTTATTGAAATAATCATTGTCGTATATATTATGATGTTTATTTTACAATTAAATACATTAAAACTAATTGACCTCTCCCATAAAAGCGCCGACAAGTTATAAAAAACTAAAAACGAACTGCATTGTTTATGCATGCAATATCGCAATAATTGTAGGGATAACTGCTTTCTAATTGGTACGAAAATTTATGAATAATTTATTAAATCGGCACCAGAGTGTGCGTCTGAAAAACGGGTTCAATTATGGCGCAGTTTATGCAAATTTCTATACGATAATTTGTAATAAATACTAATTACCAGCCCAGTCAACGCTTCGTCGCCCGTTTCCAAAGAGGCACCCGCACTGAAAGTGTTAATTATTGCTTTCATCCATCGCTTAATTTAAACAATTAACACCAAAGAAAGAAACCGGCGGCACACGCGTTAAATTAATATCACGAGCTACATATAAATCGTTAGTTCGTTGAGAATATCACGCAACCGGCGCATAATCTTACTCGTAAATTTTATTATAACCGTAACAGTTTGGGTACGGCCCTGTTCCGAAGGAGAAGACCATCTTAAATCACATTAAAATGGGTGTTATTTATACGCGGCACATATTGTTAGATAACGAATAAACTTTATGAAATGTATTCATATTAATTATTTCAACCTGTTGCAGATAGTTTCAACACTGACCGGACAATTTGTTACAACCGTGGAACGGTTCGCAGAAACTTAGGATTTAATGTTAATTTTAAATTAAATAATTTAAAATATATCGCCCCAGTTTCTTCTCACAATTAAGTCCATACAAGAGATGGGATGGAGGCAGGGGTGGGATGGAGGAGGCTCGGAGGGGCTCGCGCGAGCTCCTTGTTAGATTTTACCACGGCCGGCGAGCCCCTTGTTAAATTAATAGAAAACAATATTCTCAGATCAAACAAGTACATAACTGCAATCTGCAATAACAATCGTTTGCTTATTAAAAAGTATTGCATATAATTGCATATGACTGATAAATTACTTTGATATTGAGCGAGCCCTTTGTTCACGTATTGGCAGCCCAACGCTGGATGGAGGAGTTTCGCAGGGGCTCGCGCAATTGATGAATGAAGAAAAACAATATTCTCAGATGCATGCGTTATTCAATGAATTTATACAAATGCATTATAATTAAAATTAAGAACGCAGTGATGTACATTTCGTGTTTTTGGCATATATTTATTCTATGACGGTTCAAGTATTATTTTTGAGCCTTGAAATTGGAGCTCAAAGAATAGAACCTATTTATTTATCAATTTTGATACTCTTCACTCTCTACGATATATCCGCTCCTAATGCGGAGCATATCGTAGAGAGTTGTAGGGATAGAAAGATAGGGCTAGGACAGGGCTAGTGGTTTACTAATCGCTCTCGCTACATCCAGTAAGTAATTAAGGGATCGGAAGGGTGGGCGGGAATTTTTAGACATCACAAACACCAATTCATTCGAACAGAAATCAATAAATCGTTCGAAAAAATGCCGTTCGTACTGGGACTCGAACCCGTGAGATCCGGCAAGGATGCTGCGCCATAGAACCCGACGAACTCATTTAATCTTTTTATGTATGGTTTCGTTCGATATCTTTAATAATTATTGCATATAATATTTGAGTGATAAAAAATATACATTTTCTCTGGAACACCGCGAATAACTTTGAGATTAAGCTAGCCCCTTGCTGGCGCTTTGGCAGCCCATCGCTGGTCCATACTGTAATATATATTCCAATATGTGCGTACTTTATTATTGAATTCTCAAGCACAATATAATAATATGAACTTTCACGGACACTTGTTTTGTTGTAGTGTCTGTACCAAAGTCCATAACTAAACAATATTCACCAGAAATGAAAATATTGAAAATGTTTAAAACATTTTTAGTTTGAGATTGCCAAGGGACTTAGAAGACTTATGTTTTACTGTAATAACAATGATTTTACATGTAAATATTTAACCTTGCGTGTATTTAAGTATAACAATAAAATAACAGACAATAAATCATAAAAATGTTTGCCAAAATATCTCTTTATACTCATCTAATATTTAAACAAATAAATTGAGCAAACAACGCTTTCAAGGCATTGGCCTGAAAATTAAACGGAATTTTTTTAAATATCTAATTCAATGAAGAAAATACAACTTTTTTCTAGAAACGTATTTTCTGTTCTTTGTTAGTTTAAAATTGGCTATAGATGTGATAATTTTAAAAAGTAGAAAAATGAAAAGTGATGAAGCACAGGTACAAAATGTAATAGTCTGTTTTCAAAAGTAGATATAGTCCATAAAACACATTTTACTATCTTGTGTAATTATTTAATTTCAAGAGATTTATTTCAGCCGATAAATTAAAACGTGATCTAAAATGAAAAAAAAATGGTCCAAGTATGCCGTTTAAAGTTACTACATTTTCCCACAAAAAAATATAGAATCCAATCAAAAAATCATTTTTATTAATCGATATAACCACCGTATTTTTGAGAACTCATTTACTTTACCACCAAAAAATAATGTGATTTTCCTTCTTAAAATTTACTTGGTCTAACAAATTTTAAACCTTCCTATCAAACATATAAATACAATAAATCCATGATATCAATAGTATCAATTTTTTTATGAAATTAACAGAACGAATTGAAGTTTTTTTTGACATAACCCCCAATGGTCAAAAAATAATGAGTTAGATAAAGTTTATCCAGAAGAAGTTTATGCAGATTTGTAGATGGCACTGGGGAGCATATTTCTACAAGAGATTTTTGACAGAATATCACATGTCTAGAATATAACGATATGAAAAAACATTATGTTTTGCCTACACCTACACATACAACTAAATTGTGTCGAAAAACTAAAAGAAATATTTGTATTCGAAATAAAAGAGCATTGTATAGTAATATTTGATGACACCGTATGCCATTTACATTTTTTTTTGGCTCCTGGAAGGGTAGGGTACAAATAGGGTTCTTGCATAGCAGTCGTAAGTTCCAAGCAGTGCTGTAGAAAATCAGCAAATTATGAGCGGGCCGTTGAATCCCTGCCTCTACTAACAAATTGTAGTGCAGTTATACGTAGATCAACTCATATAATAATGGCAATATACCAAGTAAATGATGATTTAATCAATAATAATATATAAAAAAATATGAAGTGAATTGTGCTACCCTAGTTTGACTTACTGATTTTTAATTACTGATATGGCTTGAGAAATCATGTGGAAAGATTGAGTAACGAACCAGTGTGTACAAATAAATTTTGAGATTAATATTAATTGATTAAAATACTAGATTGTTTGATGATTATTATTCTAGCTGCTGTTGGTCTTAATGGCTTCCATTAGTGTGGATTAATTTTTTGGGTATAACATTATGTATAAAAATAAATATTTTTCACAATAAATGAAACTCGCTTGAAAATAAAATTACGAGTAATATAAAAATCTTAAAATTACTGTTACTCGTACATCCTACGATGTTTTTCGTGAGAATGTTGAATACGTTTGCTTTCTATGTAAATTAATGCGTGATTGAAATGATGACATAACGACCCTCTGTATGTTCTTAAAAATAACCTTTTCCCGTTATAAATCACATAAAAAATCCAACATAACACGATAATAATTCATCTCGTATCATCTCCGATTGTGAGCAATCGATTTTGATTTATTGTCCAGCGTCATATTGGCCTCTCGAATGGGGGAAAGTAGAGTTTAGTTCCCATCATTGGTTCGTTCAACCGTATCTTTGCACATAAATCAATGGATCTTTTGAGGACCAATGAAATTGATCACAATACAAATTCGCCCGCGTAATTTATTCTGATTTATCGCATATAATGATGATTTGTTTACAGCGCGTATACATTTATATATTAATTTTGGTTTTCTTGAAAGACAATAAATGCAAATATATTTATTTTCTACTCACACTAAAAATTGATATTTTCGATTGCATTAGTGAAATCTTTTCAATATTTTCTTTACAATACTACTAATAAAATATTTAAAATAATTCACACATATTTGTCATACAATTGTGTTGAATGATGTACCAGTTTATCTTTATAAGTTTATTGACATAAAAAATAAGACACTACGTAAAGACTTGCTTTAAAAAATACTGAGGGTGCCACAGAGTAAAATTTTCATTTATAAGGTTCTCAATGTGTGGTATTATATAAATAATAAACTATTTATTTGAATAATGTAAGGAATTCGGTGCCTGAAAATAGAAATGAATTGTGTATTTCGGAAACGTTACGAATCACACTTTTGTAATTAATTATTCAGCAGAGTGAAAAGTACTCCTGTAAAATTTTTAATGATTTTTTTTTTAAATTATGTGTATTATATGGTAGATATTAATTGAACTATTTTATTCAAAAGAAAAACATTTTCGTTTCTTCAGGGTTATGTATTTTATTTGAATCCGCCTTTTTCTAATGTGAAATTGTTTTCGAAATACACCCAGTCCTTTCTTTACACGATTTCGAATTGACGCTATTTTTTTGGTCGGCACCGTCACTTTTTTTCACGCGATTTACTCGTTGTTACGCGATTTTTTGAAACCAATTTAGCAAATTATATGAAAGTAAGGTTTTTTTTACTCGCCACCTTTTGGAACCAATGTATCGCGTAAAAAATAAGGATTAGGTATACATACATGCAATGCTCTAATAATGCGTTAATAACATACATACATGAAAAGTTTTCGTATTATATTTGTGTATTTAGGTAATCTGAAGATGTTTGCATTCTTAACTATTTTTTGAAAAAAAATGTGACTCACAACGTTTTCGAAATACACGATTCAAATAATGAATACAATCATTTCATGTAACCTTTATTTCTATCATTTTGTTCAAATCATAATAATAATACAAAAATTAAAATAGCATCTCTTAGTAAAAACCAAGGCTGTGGAGTCGGAGTTAGATTCGGAGTCGGAGTAGTGGAATCGCGGTGTTTTTCCCGGATTCGTAAAAAATGAGTGACTCAGACCCATTTTTGAAAAAATAAATAATGATTGTGTTTTCAAACCACAGAAGTCCATAGTGTTGACATTGTATGCTTGGCTGACTAAAGATGATTTGATGGAATACATACATATATACACAAGTTAAAATGAAATTATTGAACAAAAAAAAACATCATTCGTTTAATCTTCAAACGATCGCAAATCAATCGTTTGCAGAAAATTGCAAAACCATTACTAAATTTGTTAAATAAAATTTATATAAGCTGTTTATAACAATTAATAATGTGCTTAATTTATGAACGTCTTGACTCTATTTTCACTTTTGATTTCCGATTAATTAAATTGAATACTTACTTTCCAAATTATCGCCGTATATTTAAATTATGTGGAAACTACGCGATTAGTTTTCTATCTCACAGATACTACACGATCAAAAACCTCTAACGACCACTGTCATAGACGACAAAAAGTCATTATTAGCTTTATATAAATTATTGTAATAACTCCCTAACTGATGGACCAATCTTTTATCAGGGCAAGCTTTTCTAGTGATAATCGATTCTTTTATCAATATTAATCAAATATGTTCTTTGTGTGGAGCCCCTCTATGTGCAAACGTTTTCCATTTATCGCCCGCATACTAACGGTTAATTGATCAGAATCAATACATCCAACACAATAGTAATGGAAAGTACACCAGCATAATCCGTCTTATTGATGAATTGTAATAATGTATGATATAATAAAGCTTCACTACACCAATAGCTTGTACTAATACAAGAAATTAATCTTACGATGTGCACTTTACGTGTCAATGTCTAACATTCGTATACGTCACTAACATTTATTGAGTTTTCAAAGAAAGGAAAATAAGCTGTTTTTTTTTAATACTCACTACCTCGGTCTCCCAGTTCATTAGTTCACAGCTGAAAATAATTTGTTTTGAGATAATATGAGAACAGCGATTTTCAATTGGAAACCATAAATCAAGTATTATTTATATAATTTAAGTGTTTACAGATTAACTACTAAGGTTAAGAAATATTCAAATAATGACCTAGACCAGCGTTTCCCAAACTTTCCCCCCCGTGGCTCGGTTATTTTAATATGTCTCCTTCGTGACCCACTAAATTTGTTTATGGTCTAAATTAGTTTTTAGCAAATTTATCAATTTTACACAACACAATAAATAATTGTGTTGTGTAAGATTGACAGAGAATATAACCTAAAAAGGTAGATAAATAGTCTTAAAACTTCACGAAAATAAAAAAGAAATGACTTTTGACTTTGCGATTTCAATATTTGTTATTCATAAAAGTTGGAAATCGAAATCGAACATCTAGTATTTTTGGTTTTATATTCTGTGGCGTAATTATAATTTGAACCCTTGAGAAATGAAGTGAGCCAAGTAGCAAAATGTACCAAAGTATATATTGCATTTTAAGTTCAACCATGTTTTTATGTAGTGTTTTTGTGGATTGTGTATTTTTATAGTACGAAAAGAACACTAATGCAGTAACTATTTATTAAGATTACTTCACTTTCACAATACTTTGAGATTTCTAGAATATTATAAAGCAACAAACTCATCGTTTCCTAAAGTAGCACATGGCTCACTTCTCTTCTCGTGGGATCATTTAGTGTGCCCTGCAAACATCACAGGTCATTTTTGGATAATTTGATTTTAACGTTTATTTGCTGATAAAGATCAAGTAATATTGAAGGACTTTCTCTTAGTATCAAACTATAAGTGAACCTAAAATAATAGCGTAATAAAAACATATCTTTGGGAGGTTTCTGAAACAATCGAGTACCATTTTAGTTGTGCGAGTTGGACGCAAGACATGGGTTGAGAATACATACTGCATTATTTTACAACGTGTAAAATCATTCGTGCTTTGCCTAATATGATATGAATAAATTATAATATTCTTAACATCAAATAATAGCACGTATTCAATAAAACTTTTGCTTATTTACACAATTTACACATTTTTTTACTATTTACAATATTAGGAAAACAATGGAACTGTTGGTAGTGTAATATAATCACATCTATAATAGTAAGAAGTATGCTCTTTAACAGTACTTCGTTATATGTCTGTCATAACATGCTAACTTAATCATAATAAAGCGATCAATACATTGTTTAATTTATAACAATAGTAGTTCATAACATGAAATATTTTGAAACATGCCCTTTATATGTTTGCAATTAAAATGTCGAATTCAAACATTTTTCCTATAACTTGCACTAATGTAAGTTTACATCGAATCAGTTTGTATCGAATCAATAAAACCTCCAAAAAATGTATTATTCGATGTCGCTTATTAACTTACAATTTTTAACTAATTTAAGATTTGTATCTTCATTGTTCTACTTTCCCGTCGAGTTACTATTGTGTCACAATTAATGTGTTGTCACTTTTCTTTATTATCGTAAATATTGATTATAATCACTTTATCGTAAAACAGTTTAGAATCTAGATTCTAAACATTATTAATTGGGTTTATAACATTGACATTACATGCAAGGTAAAAATTGTACAATATTATTGTCAAAACTAAACACGTCGTTAAATTATTATGAATTTCCACAAATAAACCTCGGTAGCTATTTAAAATATTTTTTTATCATTAAACATGGACAAATCCTCATTTCTTTTCCTGTTGGAAGAGGTAGTAAATATGCTTGCATGATAATGTTATTAGCGGGGAAAAAAATTGAATAATTAATCTCTTGTTTGCCGTCAATTGATAAATTTGTATACAATAACATGAAAGTCTATAATATTTCCTGTTTCTCCTACCATCCTATTAAAATAAAACGAAGAGTAATCAGGAAAGAACAAATCAAAATATCGTGTTTGATAATTTATGAGAAATTGATTTCAATTGGTTAATGGTAATTGATTATTGAGCAGATATATATATATATATATATATTCCTTTAAATTTTTATTTATATAATGTTTTATATTTCGGTTTACTAATTCGACATTTCTGACGGAAGCAAGTAGTCGAAATTACTTTCAACATTTATGTACAATAATTTTTCTGCAGCTTGATACTTTGCCATATTTAACATATTTTATACATATATTGGATATATTCTGCAAGAGTTATTTCATGTTAATATTTTTTCAATTAAAAGTTTTTTGTTAATGTTGTATTCTATAGTTGTCTAAGTTTGTATGTATATTTGATTAATTTCACCCGTATTATATTATCATACGTCACATTTCATTATTTTGTATGAGAAAAATAAGTCATTTAATAATAATAAAAAATGTGAATCAATAAAGAAATCGATTTTAGCGCACTTTATATACAATATCGTGGGTTATATAGTTCATATACGCTTTACGAATAAATAAATAATTTGTTAATTTATTTCATCAAAATATTTGATTTAACAATTAGTGTGATCCGCTTTGGTTTTCTCACTTTCAATTTGGAATCCTTAACTAAACTATTCCATGAAACAATACGATTGTATTTGTTTCAACTGATAATATTTAGTTTATTATTACAAAATATAGTATATGGCCATCCGTAAAATCATTATTTTTCTTAAAAAACTCATAATGTAACAATAAACTTTTCTGACCGCTGCTCGTAACTTAAAAGCTTCATTGTCGACGACAGTGACATCGTTTTATCATAAAAAAGTATCATTTGCATATTCAATAAAATCTTGCCTTAGATAGAATTTTGAGAACACTGTTGAGCTCGTCATGTACTCCTTATACTACTACTTACATTGGTCGTCTACTGCAGTGTTTCTCAATGGGGATCCAGCATGTTCCAAGGAGGCCAGAGAGATATTTTTAGGGGAGCCGAAGTACAGTTTTGCGGGGCCACGGGCAAATTTTGCGAAATTCTAAAACTGCTGTGTTAGAAAATGGAATGTCTGAGAAAAGCTTAAAAAAAGCTCTCACGGTGTTAATTATGAGAAATCTGTAAATTCTTGGGTTTTATAAATTGGAAATTCAGGGAAGACCTTAAAAAAGTTTCGCGTCTAATAAAATAAAGCTTACTTACTTCAATATTACAAAACAGGTATGGGAGACACGTAAAAATATGACACTCAAAGAGGGCCATGGGCCCAAAAAGGTTGAGAAACTATGGTCGACTGCAGGCCTCGGCAACCTTTTTTGGCTGCGGATCAAAGTAAAAAAAAATGTGACTATTAAGAGGACTATTCGGGTCAGTGGGTATTTTCATATCAAATTTTATAGTCACTTGAATTCATCAAATGGGGGGTCACTTGGTAACTCACGGGTATATAGGTTGCCGAGGCCTGGTCTACTCTATAGGGCGAATAGAAGAGTAGTGTATAAAAACATTTTTTCCAATGAATTATTTCATGTCAATAACAAGGTTATATTTAAACTTTACACTTACAATCAATCAATTCAGAGTGAAACATAACACATTCTTTATTTATTTATTATTAATTTCGTCTCGCCTGAAAAGTATTTTTTTATATACATAACAACTTAAGCAATAAAATGATGGAGTCTTCCCGGCAGCAGTATGATAATATCTATGATAACTATATATTGTAGTTTAATGTATGGAAGTATTTACCTACATGTTGAGCGTTACTATTTTTAATGAATTTGACCCCAGCTGAGCACTAACCTACCTATATATTCCTTAATTATTACAGGTAGTCTCTAAATACATGAATAATGACACGTAAATTTTACGCTAAGATTCTAATCAACTCGAGTTTTATCGTAGCCACCTACTATGACAGTATTTGCATATTTTTTACATAAATTGAGGCGGTCATCGAACTTGAATATTAATTATACCTTTATACAACGGATCGTCAAGCCCTTTTTATAATTTAATTTCATTTTCAGTATGGTCAGTATTATTAAACAAAATTCTGTGTGGTCATTTCAAATATTCAATAAAGAGCGATATCTTAGGGAAGAGTAAATACTTGCTTATATAATAACATGGCAGACGTTCATTAAATTTATATATGTAGTTGCAAACTTTACAAAAGTTTTATTAAATTATGAACATGTTATCATTAATATGTTTTTATTATATAAATCATTTAAAGATATTTTTTATATTTATTCCAGCTCGGAAAAATCATAAAAATTATATGCTGCAGGCGAAATATATTCAACACTGGGTACTTCGCAAGAAATCCATGAGTGTAATTTAAACGAATGTTTTAGAGATTTTCTTTTTCTTAAAGAAGATAATGAATTACATCATAAAATATCCGATGCCATTTATAAATGATATAACATTGCAACGTTGATATATTAAATAGGCGCCAAGTAATACCAAATATAAAGCAATTTCTTCTTTTTTATAGTTTCTCCCTCAACATAATATACTTATACTGTCTATCGCGTTTGGGTAAAGTGACGGCCCACAGTGAAGTTCTTAGCGTCATTTCAAAATTACCGTTTATATCTGACACAGATTATTCAAGTTTTTCACAATATTAACTATTAAAAAATATACATTAACTTTTATTTTATATGCATTTTCTTATCATTTTGTCTTCAAATCTTGTTTCATTATATTCGGTCATCCTATATTTGGGGTAATGTGGTATATTTTTGCTGAACAGAACTCCATTGCGGAGTTCAACATTTTAATACCTGTTGGAAACCTTACTCAATTTCAGCGGTAATCAATTAATTTCCAAATTTATGTATTGACTTGGACATCATTTTTACTAGATTGATAAATATAAATATATTCCTGAGCTGTAAACTCGATGACTAGTGAATCGATGGGCAGAAAGTATTGTAAAAATTTCAAATAACTGGTAAACTGGCATGTCAAAACAATATTCTTAAAGTCTCAACATGGTCGATTATTTTAAAATTTTCATGTAAAAATAAATACATCATATGACATTATCAATACTTAAATTAATACAAATATACATGCTAAAACAATACAACAATAGCGGTCCAAAATACTATTACTTAACTACGGTGGGATAGCGAGTAGCGACAGATCATATTATGTTACTTAGTAATTTTTTTTTCAAAGAAACTGTTGTAAGTATGGAATCCAATCCCGAGCCAAAATGTTGATCCCGGGATTTCGGGATTAGAATTTTTCGATCCCGGGACTGGTCCCGGGATCAGTACATTTTTTTAAGAAATAAAATTTGTTTTTTTTGTGAAAAATAAATTAAACAATTTATTCTATATTATATAACCAGCTATGGGCTGCCGATACGTTACCAAAAAGCTCTCTTAATCTCAGTTATTCGCGATGTACAGGTGAATGAGTGGATTTTTTAATTACTCGTAAAAAATATGCGCCATAATTATTAAAATAACTTAATATGCATACATTATATAAAAATACGCAATATAACTTAAAATAATTAATGTCGACAGCTGATAAAAGTATCTACCTACTTCAGACTGCAAGAGCAAAGATTTCTGAAATTGTCATGTATTTTTTATGATCCAGTGTCAATTTTTTGATCCCGAAATCTCGGGGCTAGTCCCGAAATTATAGTTTTTTTTTATATTTACACATTTTATTTTTATAAATGATATTTATAATATTGGTCAAAAATTAATAATACAACTTATCCTATATTATATAAAGCATTTATTTTATACTTTATTTATTTCTTTAGTTAAAAAATAGTCGGAAATTAATTTTCTTTTCAACAGCCGTTCAGGACATTCTGTGGCTTTTGTAGTTGAACCACTTGTATTCGATGGAAATGAATTGATGGAAGTTGGTCCATGAATTTTCATTTTGTGTATTGAAAATAAATGCGTGTGCAGTCCTTTTGTAGATTCCTCTCCTGTTTTTAACACCATACTACACTCTTTACCCTTAGCTGTGGCTGCATCCACAGGCGTAAAAAAGTGTTTCCGTATTGAACTTATATCACCATCTTTCTTATAAACTCGAAATATCTGTTCCTTGTTAATGTTTAATTGAAGGGTAAAAATATGTTATTAAAATACTCGATGTCTCTTGGAAATTCAACCGTAGAACTAATGAAAAATATTTGTTGCACTGGTATTATATAGGAGCTGAAACGAGTGAATTTTTGTTGAGTATAATTTTAAAGATTTATTATGTTATTGTTTTATCACCTCTTTTCAAATTTTATTTTAAATAAAGTTATATATGTACATGTTTAGAACAATAGAAAAATCACTTTAGTTATCCTCACACTGGATTTGACAAATAATATTAATGATAACAAACAACATAAAATGTCTTCATAGAGCAAAACCGAAGTGGCATTAAAATAAATAAAAAGTCAATTAACATTTCAATATGCACAATGCAGATAAAGAAACAAGAAACATTTCATACTAAAAAATAACGTCTTATCGTCAAACGTGTCGTCTTACAGTAATCTATAATAAGCTGTAGAATTTAATATTTTTGGGATTCATTAAAACGTAATTTATTACCATAAATGACTTCTAGTATTTCATTTTATTGATTTCGTCGGCAGAATTTATTTTCGAATATGATATCTTAACTGTGCATTGTAAAATAATGAACAATGGAACATTGTTTATTATATTTGACGATAAGACAGTCTGTATATTGGCTGCGTTTTATTTTACAACGCCAAGACAATTCTGCTTTATACGAAAACCAATCCCGAAGCTTCCGGGATCATTTCTTCTAATCCCGGGATTGAAATGTATCAAAAACTGTACGGGATCCTGGGATTGGATTCCCTAGTTGTAAGTAACTGAAATCAAAAACTATATATCCCTAAGTAACTGTTGCAAGTTTTTTGCCGGAACGAAAACCGGAACCGAACCGAAAGAAATATCGGTTTATTTTTCGGTTCAGCGTGTATTTTGATATTTTTGGCAAATCGGTAAATGTCTGGATTTTTAGAATCGCAAGTCTCGGAAGAGCTAAAAAAACCGAACCGCAAACCAAAAACCGTTATTTTTGCTGGAACGAAAAAAATAGCGTTTCCCTGATTTATACATTGACTAGTCAAAGTAAATGTGTTTTTAATTATGTGAAGTTCAACGCTGCTAGTCGGTTAACAAATTGACTTTTGAATGTATTCATTGACGAGATTTTACTCTTGAATGCGACTTTGCAATATGGAAAGGTTTCCTACTCCTTTTCTCAGGCAAATCCCAGATAATTTTCTTCTATTTTTATTCGACGCAAAAAATGATCAATATTAAATGAAGCAAACACTTGAACACTTCAGGTAAATAGTTACGTAGTTTTTTTCAACTGTAATATTGAGACGCCGACGAAAGGCGTTTTATTACACGAAGATATCCACTTAGCAGATTGCGTGTGCTTTTATTTACGAGTCGGTGACCACCGCCGGCTGCCTCCTTCACACAGTACCGACTTGCCGTAGGTTGAGGACCTGTCCTCGAGGCTGTTTATTCTCCGCGACTCCTCACGTGCATAATAAACAAAGAGCAATCCTTCGCGCAGCCTCTGCAAGACACTAGCGTGCCGTCGACAATCTTTGCATTTGGAAAGCGATCGCTCATCTACCATATTATAGCATTCCCATTCAGGCAGGTTGGTCATTTTATTCGTTTTAGCCGCACATTTGGTATTTTATTTTTCAGACCCGGATGGGGAACCTTTTCATTTCTGACGGTCACATTTATTTATCTGATTTAACATAATGACCGTAATACAGAAAACGTTGACACCCTCCCCCAAAATTAATAATATTTTTAATTCACAATGTAAATTAATCAAAACGCAATTTTAAAAAATCTTTATCTAATCTAAAAAAATACACAAGTCTAAAGGCTGCATCAGAGTAGCCAAGTGGCTGCAGGTTCCCCACGACTACTCTAGACTGTTAAGCACACCAAAAGACCGCTAGGTGCCTCACCTCGTCATAAAAAATCAGATCGGGTCACATCTACCAAACCAAACTTGTAGTTAACATGCTTTTGCCTTCGTGAAAAATTCTTTCTCTGAAATGTATGACGATAAACAATCAATAAGTTCATCACAAACCTAACAATGTAAAGTTCGACTAATGAACAGGGTTGATGAAAAAACAGTGGAGTAATTGGGCAGCGGTACGTCAATGCAGCCTTTTGCAGGGGGTGGCAAAAGATGCCAACTTGTTATTATTTAATTTCATCCATATTCCATATCTGCAAGCCAGTGCAGCAAAGGATAAAAGTATGTTCCTTCAAATTTGTAAAAGGTAATATTCACCCCTTCCTTTTGAGAACCGAATAGTCTTAGATACATATACAATAAGTAAATTTTCCACACACATCTCATTGCTTAGCTTAAACATCTAAACAAGACATGTCGGAAAACACCACCAATAGGGAAGAAAAGAGTTTAGTCCTTATTCAAGCGCTAAAAGGTTAGGCAGACTTCAAAGATGCTGATTGACAGAGTGGGAATGAAAAAAGAAACAGAATGTCTGAAAGAAAATAAAATTATCATTAATTATTTTTAAATAGATTAACGAGACAATTTTAATATATGTATATACAATGAAACTTCGATTCAAATAATACAAAGTTGTCTTCTATTTAAGTTTAATTTCAGCCATACCTAGTTTCAATTAAGTACATTCAATAACATCTGAAATATTCAAAATTAAATTAGAATTATAAGGTAAATTGAAAGCTTAAAACCTATTTCACTAAATTTGAATCGTTCAAATTATGTACACTCCCACAGGTTTTGTCACTAAAGACCCGGGATTCACCTTTCGGCATCTTCAGGCGTTCAAGCGCACGGATGAACTTGGACTGACAGTTCATTACATGACATGGAGTGTACACAATTTGAACGATTCAAATTTAATATTGAAAGCACCTTCGAAATCTTAAACTATTTCACTAAATTTATTGACACATACTACCAAGCTACCCAAATAAAATTTAAAAAAACATTGAATCGAAAGAGTTTCATATGTATGAACAAAACAAAAAAAAATGAACAATACCGATTTGTCTAATTTTTTGAATATAAAAAATCTATACCCGTTATTTAAGTTTTCTTTATATTTGAATGTTTTTTCGTTAGTCCTTTCAAAAACGTAAAATAAGGGTTTACTGGTATGTATGCTGGTTATTAAAACGCTACATATGAGTAATTAATAAGGAGGTACCTCAATGAAGGACCAAGGACTGATTTTGAAAAGATTAAATTAACACTCAAATATGAAAAATACTTGTTATAAATCGTTGTAAATTCTATGAAGGATCAATTAACGTTATGTAAAAATAGCCGATACTAGGTTTTTACCGATACCCTCTCATAAGTTCAGAATATCGATGTTTTACTGTACATATAAATATTTTTATCTGAAGCATTGGCGTGTCAGTATATATGAGATTATTATTATTCATTGATTGGCACTTAATAAGTTGACGTCAAAACATCAGCTAAGTATTCCAGACGCCGCTCGCAAACTGTATGTTTAGCATCGGATGAAAATCGCAGAGGTCATCGACACCGGTTCCGCACATATCCATTCAACTTGTCCGCGGCCTTGGTGGATCGCGGGCCGCTTGAAAAAAATAATAACAATAATAAAATCATTCATGAGATCGTCGGGTGAGTGACGAGTATCATCTCCCCCCACCCTACACATCGTTCCTCTTTATCGCCCCACAAGCTCAAAAACAAACCGACACTCTGGGTCTGTGGTGCCAGATTCACGTGAAGATATACTGATTGGGTAACTATTTGACCCTGACGTTTATTAATGATCATATGTTATATTGGCTTTCTTACTATGTAAATGTTTTTTGAAGTATATAGGACTCGTCCAAATATATTTTTTTGTGAAAAATCGATTTAATTTCGACTTTTTTTTTTCATTTAACTTTTTTATACTTTAGTCCCGTAATTTGGGACGCATACACTAGTAATTTAACAATTAATAAAAAAAAACACGAAAATTAGTTGTTATTTTTTTCGATGTATTGAATTTGATAACTTTGTTGTATTAAAAACTGTGACACGTGTTTTACCTCTTTAATAAGCTCATCAGACATGTTCAGAGACAGAGATTTTCTCTGGATTAGCAAAGTTATCAAATCTAATTTAATATTAGTTGATAGTCAGTAAAGAAGAAAACGGTATCCCTAAAAATTACTAATATCTGCTAATTTATCTTTCGATTCCCGCTAGAGCAGCGATCGGAAAAATGCGACTCATCAAACATATCTCATATTTACTATTTTCCGATCATTTTTCCTTGACAAATTGGCTCTTTTCGTTTGAAAGTCTGCCAACCCCTGGTATAGAAGACTTAGTGATGAGTCATTAAAATATTATAAATATTCATGCCCTTGGGAAATAAATCCATTCGGGAATTTAATATCTCGAAACTGTTAAATAAAATATTATTCCTTTTCTAGTCCCATTATTCTAACCCTACTCACGTTTAAAAGTGAGCTACAGCGATGACTAACAACAAATTTTCGTCAAAACATATTTTGTTGAAGCACACATTCAAAGCGGATGTCTAAAAAAATAATTACAAAATATGATACAGCAAAAATAAATACTTATAATCGTTTCTCAGTGATAATATAAAAATCACTTGATAAAAAATCTGATATAAAAAAATATACTATGAGATTTTAAATTATAATTATATTCAAATTTCTAATCACCAAATTTATTGAAAATTGAAGGACAACCGGATACTTGACAAGACATTTCTTGGTACAGCGATTCGCATGCCAATGTTGTCTTTGGCAGTTTCTCGGAGGCATATTAACTCAAAGAAATACATAAATTAATGAGGCTTTGATCTGTTCTGATGTAGATCTGCGTCATATTATTTTATGTCGAAGTATTATTAGCTTTTCCATCATTGATCGCACTGTTTAGTATGCGCGTTGATAGCTCACATAAATGGATATTCCTTCAATAAATATTCTAAAATAAAATGAAGTATGCTTACGGACGTGTCTTGCATACCATTATCGCTTTTTTAATCCTACAATAATATTCTTGTATAACGTGAGAGAAATTTTATAAAAAAAAACCATCATTCGCTGTCAATCCTCGTATTTTTAAAAGCTATCTCTAGTCTCTCCGTCTCCGCTCTAGCTGTATCCTTAATTGTTTTATTTTTTAAATCTACATATATTACATTTTCAAAAGTGGATGGTTTTCGATATATTACAACGTTGTATATTTAAATCACACTATCTATGCTCTTTTATTTATAATTGTTGCCAATTTTAAATGGCTAACATACAGCGGTGGGCTGCCAATATTTTAACAAGGGGCTCGCTATTTTAGTTATTCGCGGTTATCGTTTTTTTTTAGAAAAGTCGCGTGGTTCTCATTATTTTGATTGCTCTTGACTTCTCCCCCCCCCCACCCCTGATTTATTATGTCCCATTTTTTCCGAAACAATGAAAATTAAAAGCATTTTGAAACAATAGACAAAAAACGGTTAAACCTCTTTAATTATGCACCCAAAATAAATGTGTTTTACGAGAAATTTTAAAAGGTAACAATGTTTTATATTTTATAATGCAGTGAAACCATCAATGAACATTGTAATTCTGTATTCATTTGATTTGAGAATTTTAACAAGGGGCTCGCTGGCCGCAGCCAAATTTAACAAGGGGCTCGAGCGAGCCCCTGCGAGCCCTCTCCAGCCCACCCCTGCTAACATACCAATATTTTCGTCATACTTTTAAGAAATCGAAGACGGCATTTTAGTCTGCCATAACTGTATTGAACTGTTTTGCATTGTGAATCAAAATATGACCCGGTTAATTTTGTTGAATCAGATTTTTTTTAAATGTAGGAACATGTGTATATTAATTTAGAGATGTGATAAAATATTACATTTTTTGTGTCCAAAATATATGCTAGGACTTATTTTCGGTAATGTTTTGCTTTTCGAGTACAAAAATTTATACATAAGAATTATTTGATAAATTGATGTAACATAAATATTAATATAATACAATATTTGTATTTAAATTTATTCGAAGACAGTAATGTAATCTTCTTCTGGAACATCGTCATAGCTAACCAAATTCCGAATTTCCTGCAAATTAATTTCATGTTAAATCTTTGGTCCGAATACTTCATGTTTTACAAACTATTTTTAAATGAGTATTTCTTGTCTAAATATCCAGCTTGTTGTGAATTGGAAACACAACTGTTGGTTATTTTATCCCATGAATTCTTCACCCACTTTACGACTTCTTGTATGCCAGGCTTCATGAAATTTCCGCATTTATTTCACTCCTTTCTGTTTTCAGTGTATTCATTGATTTCCATACGTAGATGATCTTTGAATAGATTTTATATTGCAATATCATGCGCCTGGAATAAGTTGTCATTCTGAGGGAATCTTTGCGGATCCCCGACAGTCCGCATTGAGTTTTATGTAGCCCCCCATAAATTTAACATTACTAACGAATATTTTTAATAAAATAGTATGTCATGCATAAATCATTAGATCCATATGAATGTAATATTTTTTAAAGATTATTTTGATTTCAAATTAACTTTGTATATTGTAATTCTAACTGGGACCATATTTAATGAACTCATTGATTTTTTTCGTATTTTTTTCTGTGTTTCACGGATATGTTTATGAATTCAAAATAAAATGTCACTGTTCTCCAAATGAAACCTAACCCCATATATATAATAATACGTACATATATCGCAAATGCCAATTTCTGTGCCCTTTCCCAAAAAAAAAATAGCGTGACACTTCGCACGCGATTTTTCGTCTATCAAATTCGCGGTAAATACAAAAAAAAAACAGGTTATATAATTCGGTTATAATTAGGTAAGCCAAAGGAGTTTGAGGCCCCATTTATTTCTGCCGCTTCGTTATTTTTACGCGTTTTACCGACTTTTTTGGGCGGTCAATGCCCCCGCGACGCTAAGTGCGTAGTAGTATCGTATTGAGTGCAGTACCCCCCATCCCCTCCCAACTCGCTCGCCAATATTATCATGTTTTTTTTTCCTTCGCTTCACGTTATTATGGCTGGAATCGCGCAATGAGATAGTGAGTGAGCACTGGCAAACTGAAAGCACAAAATTATTTACCTGCCTATCATTATGTTGCGGCCAGTTATCTTTGCCAGACTTTAAGAGGCAGGTGTTGTTACACCTTCTTTCTGAAAACAGGTGAAATTACTATCAATCTTTAAAATAACTTCTTACCACACGAAAACCGCTATTTGTCCACCTTACACTTTGTTATTCGCTAGAGGTAGAAACACTGTAGCACACTATTAATAAAATTAAGCGACCAGATCTTTTTTGATATATCGTTGAAATGATAAAAAAAAAAATACGAATTGGGCTGAGCTACCATCTCCTTGTTCCTTGTATGGTTTATTTTGGGCTATTTTTTTCGGCCTAATTTCGTCTACAAGAACAGCATGTTAATAAGTTACTCAGCCTCTCTTTTTATGAATAGAGTATAGATAAAAAAAAGTATAGGGTTAGGAGATGACTGGTGGTAAGCTAATCGCTCTCGCTACGCCCCGTTACTTCAGGAGTGGAAGGGAGGGAGGGAATCTTTAGATATCAAAAACACCCAAGCCTTTGAACAAAAATTGAAAAAATGCTGTTCGTACTGGAATTGGAACCCGTAAGCCAACGACGTTGACCGCTGCGCCATGGATACGACAATGATGTTCTAGTAAGTGCATATTTATGAATTAAATATAAATGATATTTAAACAATCGCACGTTAAATAAAATTAATTTCACAAACCGGTATACATATGAAATATGACACGTGATCAACGTTCCCTCTAAGCCGAAGGGTTAGCTGCGCGGAAAATTCAAAGGCTGCGCGGACCGATCAAATATTAATTGAACAACTGCATTGCAGTGCGCGCCAACCCGGAATGAGTGCGCGGGGGCTTCCCAACTGCTGCGCGACCGCGCACGCGCGCAGCTTAGAGGGAACATTGCGCGTGATGCCTAAATTGTTATCAATAATAATAACTTTTCAACTGAATATTGTCCAGTTCTAACAATTTTCATACACTTTCATTTGTTGAATTATATATTTAAAAAAATAAATACCATTTAGTCTTCGCCGAATTCAATCATTACCATTTGTCCATACGGTGATTTCCAAATCAATCTGTCTTCCAAGATGATATCGACGTTGAAAATATGTTACAGTGCCTGCGTGATAAACAGCGGAATCTAAATGTGAGACCAAATCCATAGAGCCAAGCTTACTTAACTCAATTACAACAAATGTGCCTATCGAAGTGTTGTTCCTGCGTTGGATAGGGTCGACGGCCGTTCGGCGCCTGCGAAGATCTGTGCGACGCCGTACGTCGGTCGCTCCAGCGCAACGCTCGAAGGTCCTTGGCGTTGCGGACGCAACAGCGAATCCACTTGCCAGTTGCCACCTTTGTTGTCTCGTGCTTTTGAGAAATCAATCTGCAAAAATAGAAAGGATTAAGCGCACTTCGTCGTATTATTACACAGTCTTAAAATGTCTGACTCTATAAATAGCTGCTTATGGCCGGCCGCTTGTAAATGTATTAAATGAAGTTAAAAATTGTTCATTAACAAAACGTTTATGATAAACCGTCATTATGAGGGTATTATTTGCAAACACGGCTTATTACAAAATGGTTAAAAAATGAAACTTGAATTTCATTTTGAAGAATAATCTATATTTTAAAATTAGTATTTTTAGTTTTTACTTTGTACATTACTTTGGAATGATATTTTGGATTTTGTCAATGTTTGCGCCTGGTTTCTAAAAATATTTTCAAAATTTATTTTTATCTACTGAATTACATTCATGGTTCATGTTTCAACAACTTTGGAATAAGCAGGGTTTGCTTGTAATACCCTCATATCGATACATATACTACATTTAGTAAATAATATTTAAAATTCATAAAATAAAACCTCATAAATACAGTAAAAAACGTTGTTTTTTTTAAATCTTAATGTACGATTTCGATTGAAGGTGCTTTGTGTAATTACACAAAGCTTAAACTTTAATATAAATAATCACAATCGACAACGCTCCTTGGCAAAGCTTCTTCCAAGCTGAAGTGAGTGTTCTTTTGGTAACCCCTTTCCACGCCTAGTCTTTTTCTTCATCTTGGGTTAAGCAACGACGTGAAAGTGATCTTTTCAAAACTCTGCGTCACTCGCTATGCGAAAAGTCGCTCGTTAAGGGAGCATTTTTTTCACTATCGATTTTGCTCGTTATGCGAATTACTCGTTATAACATTATTACAGGTTACACTGTACTTGCTTAAATATTTAGTCTTTGCACCATGTGATCGTGTGTAAAAATCGATAACACAACACTGCATCTGTAAAAATAATTTATATTATAATACGTACAAGCTTTTAATATATTGTTAAAATTAAAAGAAATAATATAACCTAAGGTAGCAGTGTATCATATTCTTTCTAAGCTCAACGAGTCGTAACGTAACGCAAATACATGACAGTCATGAGGAATATGGTTATTAATTTCTCGCCTGTCATTTTATAGAAACACGAACAGTCGGACAAGCATTCTCGTTAAATTGAAACTTCGAAACATTTCCGTTTTCACATTCTACTTTCAATGCTGCATTTATTTGCACAGCAATAACATTATTTTTTATAATTTTCAATTAAAAATCCGCCCCGTGATTGTATCTCTGGTGCCACCATCTGCATTCGTATGCTTTTTGAAGCGTTGGGCTGTGTAATTTTTATTAATTTTAATTGGTGCATTTTATCAGACTTCCATTGGCGTCCAGCTTAAATGAATATTAATTTTATGACCATATATTTTAAGCAGCGCAAGACGTTTTTCCGACTTGTTTCTAATATTTTATAACACATACCTTTTTCAAGTTTTCTCCGTGACGTTGAGCACTTTTTTTAATTTTTAAAAATGTTAATTTACATAATATAATAATCGCTATCTTTATTTGAGGCACTTAATATAGTTATCTAATGCATTTATAGCAGATAAAATGATTTGCTAGTAAAAATATTAGGGAATTAAGATAGATATTAAAAACAAACGATCATTGAAAATATGATTCAAATATCTTCTTTCGATATAAAAATACTTACAAAGGACAATTTTTATTATATTTTTTAATATAATAAACTGTCTTATTTTTAAGCATATAACGTTATCGGACAGCTAGTATACAAACGTACAGATAAATTATTAACAGCATAGAAAGTAAACAAAGACACCCTTCCTTAAATTGTAATAGTCAAAATTGATCCACTCATTCTTCTTAAATAAGTATATTGCTTCTTGCACCACTCTCACATCAGATTTATTACCGTATAAAACATATACATACATACAATAAATATATATCTAATAGGACATATGACTTTTCATTAAAACTGTGATAAGCAACCTGTCTCGCCTAACTCTTTTCTCGACTTTATTCCTTTATTGAAATTAATTAACACTTAGAGATTATCCATTTACTAATCTTCTGATAATAACACATATATCATATTACACACTCGGCCAAATATTGAATAATTAATAAATGGATTTATAATATTGCTAAAACGAGAGCCTAATCATTTGAAACGATCTGTCTGTTGTGGTTTAAGGTAAATTTTAAACAAATGCTTTTTTATTAACGGCGATAGTTTTAATAGATATTTTTTATTCATCCGGTAATATATCAGTGGCGGTTCCTGACCTAAAATCTTGGGTGGGCTAGAGAAAAGCATATTTCTACTTCACCTTATACATTAAATATCTACAAGCAAATTAACAAATACTACGACACTACTACAATGCATAAATTATTATATAATAAAATCAATGCTAATGTAACTAAGAAATAATAAAATAATAATACGGAATCCTTAAATTCGTCTCTTTCAAAGTGAAATAACAAGTACCTACTAAAAGCAATCCAGAACTGTCACTTGCTGTCACTGAAAGTCAATACCTGTCACTTTCATACAATACAACGATATTGGTTTTGTGTTTCAATGCATAAGTATGCGTAATGGGCAGATTCTGTTTAGCCCCCAACGATCAACAGAAGCTTGACAGATTGAAACACAATCGTTTGTGATTGATGACGTTTCCGTACATACAAATACAAAAAAAAACTAATCGTGCTTGATTGCGCCCCAGTGTAAAGAAATATTGTCTGTGGTTACGGGCTTGAACGATATAGCCCCTGAGTGGTGTTGCCAGACTGACGTGACGTTACCTGTTCCCTGTGAAGTATTTATAGGGTTATTGTTTTTTTTATGCCGGCTCAGTTTAAAATTGTAATACAAAACACAATCGAGAATATGATTGTAGGTAGACGTAACATTGTCTTATATTGACAGAGGAAAATTAAAACAAAGATATTATATTCATTTGGGAAAGGTTAGTTATGCTTATAAATGTATTTATTTTGTTCAGCGGCCGAATTGCTGTTCATTTTTATTCAGCCATCTAAAGTTTTGGGTGAAAAATGCAGGTCGGGCTTAGCCCACCTAGCTCAGTACCTAGAACCGCCACTGTAATATATTATAATCAATTCTGTGTACTTTATCTAGATTTTACAAATTTAGAATTAGGATAAAATACATCCCAAATTAAATTATGTATAAGCTTGTTATTGGGTTAAAATATATAAATATGGAATTGCCAATAGTCAACACCGAGACATTCCCAAAACGAAGCTAAAAACATCTGAACACAAATCTATTAGTAGGCTAGTAGTAGCAGTAATATTAACGTAAAATCATAATAATTTACAAAAGTTTTATAGCTTTATTAAATTATGCACGGGTGCGAACAACCTATCTTTGAAAATTGAGCATGGATAAAATAGCCCCTTTCAATCCCCATTCTAAATTTATCAATCTGAGATGACTTTTTAATTATATGTTACATGGGTTAAACATTTTAATTTTGTGCTATTTTAGAATCACTTTTAATGTAATTGGTAATTTCTTTTCAATGCCAATTGTTGTTTATAACTGTTCATTTTTGTATAAATAGCATTGTTAAATTATATTTCTTATCAGTTGACGATGCTCGTACCGAGCGAAACCGGTCCTGACATATTAAATAAAGTGGAATGAAGTACAAAGGAATATTGTGTTTTTACTAAGATAAAATAGCCATTTGGACAACCGAACGGTTGGAAAATTGCACACGCTGACAATATATCGCATAGATAACTCATGAAAAAATTGACGAGCCAAAACTATTACACATATATCGCATGATTATTTTATGGTTCTGTCATTTATTAATTGTATTATACTTCAATTTATTCCAATAGCCATATATACAACAACAACAATAATTGTAGATGTTGACATACGCCACTGCAATATCATGGATGACTTGTTATTTTTAATTTACTTACTACACATGTATTTAAACGTAATATCACGTAATTGTACAAATCAGCAATAATTTATTTTGTTTCATTAATTTACCTGACTTTATTAATACTTAAAGTATTTGGCATTAGCGAAATGAATTAATAAAAATGTTTCTCTTACATTTTTCAATCATCCAGTTCAGTAGTCAGAAAAATCCGAAAAATCTAAAATGGGAAAATGCGGATATTTTTGTGCTCTATCGGGTGCAATAGTAAGTCATAATTAAACAAAAAGTATTTGTATTGACTGGGTCATCACATAAATATTTCTTGATGTCCTACTACTGAAAACGACCTGCGTATAGGGTTGCCAACCGTCCCGGATTGGCCGAGGCTAAACCGGAATTGGAATCGCCGTCCCGTATTCTGGATGAAAACAAAATTGTCATCGTGTAAATTCTTTTCGGACTCACTTGCAAAATAATTGGTGATTGCAGCAAAAGGTAAAAAAAAAACATTGGAAAAACTCATAAAAATATAATGTTAAATTAGTTATTATAAGATTTTTTTTTTAAATTATGTAATATATAATATTATATTTATATACATATGTTTATTTGTTTTTAATTTGGGATAACAGTTTGCTTTGTTGTCTGTTGTGGTCTAGTTGGTAGAGCTTGCTCTACCGACTTTATTGACATTACTCCGGGTAATGTCAATGTCAATTTAAATTTGAGACCTAAGACGTGGGTGTTTGTGATGTCAATTTATCTTGAGTTGATCTCGAGTGAATTACAATAAATTCTCATCGATTTTTTTCTCGTATAATCTTTCAACTTAAAAACATTTCGCGAATTTTTTTTGAATATAAAAATATAATCATACATAAAAAGTTTCTTTAGAACACTAGGTAATGGTTGATTGAAAATGACCATTTTTAAACTATTTGTCCCGGAATCGTCACAGAAAAAGTTGGCAATCCTAGTTGTGTACCTAATCTGTAAACACCTGTTACATCAAAGGCACAGATGAATAATATATACTTTTTTTATGGTGACCATTTGAATATTGTTTTTCCAATTATATCAAAACAGATTATTGGAGATGTTTAACTAATAAACATCATACCGGATGTTCACTCATTCAATTTTCAATACCCTATTACGAAAGAATAAGGAGTGGTGATGGATTTTAATTTGAAACGAACCATACCAATACTATGATTCAATATCATTATGATTCATCGTTCATCACCCTCGATCATGATTTGATCCGTACGTCTCTTAGAAAGTGAATCATGCATTGACTAAGTTAACCCAACAAACGTCATCATTTTTGAAGAATAAATAGATCTGTCTACAGCAGGGGTTTCCAGACTTTTTCGGTTTCCGGTGCCCTTAAACTATCAGTGTTTTTTGCGGTGCCCCAAGTCAAAAAACTGGTTATCTCACAGCAAACCTTATGTTACTAATAGTTTTTTTTTCCCAGGAATTTACCGATTTGCCCACGTTGTCCATTCTATATTATTTTCAAACATAAATATATTCAGGATCTCGAGCAAGCCCTGAGCCTTTGTACTTACTTTTTATATTAATAATATTAATAATATTTTTTAAAGGAAAACTTTCACGGCGCCCCAATAAAACAACCGCGGCGCACAGTTTGGGTAACTGGTCTACAGAATCTACAATACTGATGGCTTCAAATGTTAATATGTCAGTTTCAGATAAAAATCAGGGTTTTTTTATAAATTCTAATAAAAAATAATGATTATATATTCTTTTACTAGAAACCGGATTAAAAAGGCGTTTATTTTGACAGCTGTCACAATAGGGAGAAATTTCAAAGTCGAAAATAAATCTTTAAAATGACGCTCGATGAGTTTATATTAATTAGTAGTAATTAATTAAATGCTTAAATATATATTCTCGCAATATATATCTAGGTATGTCATGATTAAATATGAATCCTAATGATGAAATTGAATAATACGATGAAATATGACTTTTTGAAACAGTTCATCTACGTCTGCGCTCGCTCTCAAACCAAAAACGTGAATATGGGAACCTATCTCGGGTCACGTCAAATGTTCCACAATATGGCGTGAACACATAAATTATGTGTTCCAGGACATATTCTGGAACAATTTGTTCCCTGGTGAATTTGAAAATGTGTCAATTTCAACCTAGAGTTGTAGAATCTTAAAAAAGACACCATAATTACACATCACGATTTTGCAAAATAGATACACCTGTCACCTGCACTAGTCTAGGCAAGAGTTGTTTATTGTATGTCGTAGACTTTGATCAGCTGATGATACAGTACAGTGGTATATTGACTTCCTCGACCGGTACTTTTCAACGGAGGACCGTTACAGTACTGTTCGGGTTGTATCCGAAGATAGTGATAAATCATTGCATTCAACAGTTGGAAGAATAAATTTTAGTTTATATGGCAAATGGATTTAAAAGATCAAACTTTTCAAAAGTATTAATACCGCAAACTCTCACCTGACTCCACGAATATCGTTTCTCCGCGCTTGGGAAGTAATAAACAACGTCTCCGCAATTTCTCTCGTCGGGATCAAGATCCTCAGATGTAAACAAAAACAATTGCACGCTGCGGAATTGATATTATGTCGCGGTAGCTTTAAAAGACCGAAACGAATACGGTTTTTGGTCGCATCCATCGATGTGAATGAACTTTTAAATTGCTTTATTTATTCTACTTTCAACTTTTTCCTTGTTAACCATTTCTAGATAAACGATGACATAATTTAAAATTTTCGGTAAAAATATGGTTGTTTGTTAAAATTTTCAGATTAAGTTCTAACATTGTAAGAAAGCTACAAGACCAAAGCATATATATTTTGTAATTGAATTTAAAAATCATTTATTTTTACAGCGAAAACCGTTAAATTATTTTTTTACCAACACAAATATTCAAGAAATATAAAAATCTTTGTTCTTATTCCACATCTATTTAATATGATCAGGAATAGTTTCTCTCATTACGAGCATGTTAAACTAAGGCTCGAGCTATTCGAACATTCAAACTGATGAGTTGAAAATGCTCCATTAAGAAAATGAGCGAAACCAGTCCTTATCAATGATTAGTAATCATATTAAATAAATGTGGAATTAATACAAAAGAGTGTTTTATTTTTTTAAATATAATGACTCTCCATCAAGTATTGATAGTGAAGTCCTTAAATGTAACAAACATCTTAAAATATTGAGACGTTTATTATAATACCTTTTAAATCACCCTTATTATTGTATAAGACATAATTGTTCGATGAAATATTTACCTTGAATATTAAACATTACATTGTTTTCATCGAAATACGTAGAAATTCATTCTTATATTTATTCTTCTAAGCCCAGCCGTGCGTTCTGAAACTGACTACAGACTGTGAGGTACCGTTCGTCTGGGGAAATCGAAGAAAACCTGCCCTCCCCAACCGGGTGATGTCCTTGCGGTCACCGTTCTCACCTCTCGGGCTGTGAACTTGGCTGACAGGTTGTGAACTGTATTTTTTTATTTTTTTTATAAAATTAGGTCAACAAACGTTTCATATATTTTTTTTTATTTAAAATACCATTTATTTTGTTATCGTTTATCGTATGTATTCAACGAACCCTATTTTTAAATTGTCTTAATCTGGCGAGAGCTTTGTTAAATTAAGAAAAAAATCAGTACCCAAAGGCAATTTTTGATATTTATTTGTTGCATACGACGGCTTTATTATAACGTTTGGAACATAGAAATAGAAAGAAAAGAATACTAGCTATTTTTTGTCAATTTTTGAACTCTTCACTCTTGCAATAGACATAGTCACATAGGTATAGTAGGGAAATATATTTTTCAGGAATTGATATAAATTATTTTCCGGTATTTTGCGTATTGTAAAATAATATAGGTGTATTAAGTAACATTTGATTGATTTTATATTTTTTACGATTATGTAATTGAATTCGAGTGATAACAAAATCCACCCCTTACCTAGAACACCGCGAATAGTTTCGAGATTAAGCGAGCCTCTCTTAACGTACTGGTAGCCAACATTATCTATAATACTTTCGATGGATTCGGCGGTAACTTTGTGGAAGTTCATTTTAATATAAAATAAAAAAACTTTGATTATTCCACGTATTGTGTTACAAAATGTGACACGTGTTTCGCCTCTTTCAGAGGCATCCTCAGACAACTACTTTCGCAAATGTTTGCTTAAGTACGAATGATTTTAATTTTACTCTTCTGATATATATTATAATAAAGATCAAAATAAAATGGGAGGGGATGATAGAAAAACAAATAACCCGTCCTAATTGATCCAATTCATTAGATAATCATTTCTTAATGTAAATGTCATTTGTATTACCATTATCGTTTGTTTGTTTTTCTATCATCCCCTCCCATTTTATTTTGATCTTTATTATAATATATCAGAATAGTAAAATTAAAATCATTCGTACTTAAGCAAAAATTTGCGAAAGTAGTTGTCTGAGGATGCCTCTGAAAGAGGCGAAACACGTGTCACATTTTGTAACACAATACGTGGAATAATCAAAGTTATTTTTATAGCGAATCGATTGAATAAAAAAATTCAACATTTAAAAAATAAAATAAAATACAAGAACGTAGAAAAATGAAATAGTTGTCAAATATTTCTCTTAGTTAAAAACTTAAAATATCATTATAAACAAACTGCCTTAGCGTATATAGTACCTATATAACAATATAATTTACGTCGCAATAAAAACCTTTCAACGATTATCGTCAATTTTTAAGTTACTTCTTAGCATAAAAAGGGGAGACACGATTACATTGAAACATTTTAAAAGTAACATAACGCTACATCAATTTAACAGCAGAACAATCTGAAAATTTTATCTATTCGAGATTCGAGATAATGACAGTTTAGTACCATGCATAAATCTATTGTAATATTTATTATTACATAAAAAGTCTTTAAAGAAAACTGCTATTTTATGGCTTAAATCTTCGTTTAATATATATATATATATATGTAATACTACAGTAGAACAAATTATCGACAGTGCATCAATCAAATTTAAAATTATATATTTGTGTATCAATATTAGTACTTTGTCTAACTCTTGAATTAATAATAAAGTAATTATATAAGAATCTCTGTAACTAAAGAAATATCAAAGTTAGTCTTATTTTAAAATTACAATGTGAACTACTATAGCAATGAATTCACCATTATATACATATAGCAGGGGCGTATATTCAGGGTGTGCAAGTCGTGCGCCGCTCGCCCGTCAAGAAGACGATCATGAAGCGATTATTTAAAATGCATTTGCAAGCGGCAGTGAATCGTATATGAAATCGTTCAAGGCGTTTGATACGATTGCCGCTCGACTAGTGATCCCATACAGTAGCATACAGTTGACCCGTCTGCGCAGGCGTCGCGTCAAAGTCATGTTTTTGTTTGAAATTTCAAGGACCCAGGACGATCTCTTTCATTCTAGCTCACACGTGTTGTATTGGTTGCAAACTCATAGCGTTGTTAGGCGCGCACTAACTCCTAATACGAAGCTATCGAAGTACACAAGGCCAGACTGTGTAGTCTAAATTTAATTTATGTAGAACAAAAGGATGCTCGTTGAATTAAAACAGAAAGGCACATTTTACGATAGTGTAATAGAAAAATTCATGTCGATATTCATAGCTCAAAACATTTTTGTTACATTGATGTAGCGATAATGTACAACACACCAAAGACAATAAGTGATTGATATATAAGATATGCGTTTTTTTTTAATCTTTCGATCCTTCAATAACTGGGCGTAGCGAGAGCGATTAGTTTACCACTAGTCCTGCCCTAGCGTTATCTTTCTATCCCGACTACTCTCTTTGAAAAAGAGAGGTTGAGTGACTGAGTAACAAACAGTTCTCGTAGAAAAACTTATGTTGTGATACCTCCATTAGTAGGCCATTTGCTCCACACTTTCAGTGGGCATGGATAACAAAACAAGATATAACAATTTTGCAAGTTGATAATCATTAGAATTACTCTTATTATAATCAATGTGTAAATTGAATAACTAAATGTTGAATCATTATTGCTTAAAGAGTCTCAAATGAGGAAAATCTTTAGTAGTACAGTGGACGTTGAATTGGTGTCGAAAAAATGCAATACGGCAGTTGCTAAATAGTAATTGTATTAAAATAGTCAACTTAATTGACAATATTACATTTAGACTTCTATAAATCGTCAAAAATGTTTAATTCATAAACGACGAGAACCTCTCGTAAAATGCTGTCGCTCTCGCCTGTTTCAACTAACCCTATCTTCCCCTACACACATAGTCATTAAATATTCTGTAATGTGTATGTAAAATTCACTAAATTAAAAAAAGGAATAGCTTGATAGAATCTATCATTGGCTACATTATTCGTATTATTATATATTGTCATAATAATAATTGAGGGCATTCAGGTGTATTACCCATCTTCGAAGATAATATCACACCACTGCTTCCCAAACTTTTACACCATTATTTTTCAAAAAATTATGATTATTTTCCACTAATATCAATATGCCGGTCGTAGCACAGTGTAGCACAGTGGTCAACGTCGTTGAGTTTCGTGACGTATCTCACGAGTTCGAATCCCAATACGAAAAGTATTTTTTCAATTTCTGTTCAGAGCCATGGATATTTGTGACGTCTAAAATTCCTTCCCACCTTTCAATCTTAAATAATGGGACGTAACAAGTTTAAAAAGCTTAACACTAGTCACGTCCTAGCCATATTTTTTGTATTCCCACTTTCTATTAAGATTTTAATTTAAATAATTTAGAATTTCGACTGAAGATGCTTGATGGAAATTTATTTATCTTTAGATTAGAACTATTTTCATAATGTACGTTTCCATTATAATTTTGGCCGATCAGTTCAGTCAGTTCGAGTGCATTCGCGCACTGGATAGCACCGGAAGATGCCGAGAGGTGAAACCCGGGTCGTGTTCGGCCAAAATTATAATGGAAACGTACATTATGAAAATAGTTCTAATTTAATTTAAATATTTATTATTTAAAAATATTTTTTTACCGTCAAAAAAATTCTTCAATCTTAAAATCAAGAATGAAAATCAAAGAAAGAAAGAATAGTCAAAAAATGTTGAGTGCAAAAAGCCAAATTGACATGCGCAAATTGATCAATATATTTTCATAATTCTACAATTTGGAAAAAAAATGAGAAACGAATACTTAAGTATTTTCACCACACGGTAGAATAAGAACAGTTTAAAAATATTAAGGTATTACACGGTCTTAGCAATTAAAAATATTTGACAATTACCGATTTTCTTATCTCAACATATTTTACGCATTGAGAATAACTTTATTGTCGAATATACAATTAAAACATTATATTATCTCACTAACTTTTTTTTTTTTATTTTTTTTTATTCGATAAACTTTTTTCCTGTCTGCATCACTCCGAAGACGATGTCTCCTCAATGATACAGTTAAGATACATGTTAAGATAAAGGCAATTTTATAGGTAACAATAATAATTAGAAATATAAAGAGATACTAATAAAGGTTAATTAAATAATTAAATAATAAACACGGAAAAAAAAAAAAAAATTAAATAATAATAAGCAAGAATGATAGTTAATGGCACTAATGAGACAACTTTTAATTTTGAAACAGATATAATATGATTAAGGATTGAATGGTGAGGGGCAGGGAAGGTAAACTTTTTCTCCAAAAGAAGTAGCAAATTTCTTGAAGTGACCGAAATTTTCTGGAGATGAAACTAGATCTGGATGCCCGATAGGACCATCACGGTTATTTCTACATAACGAAAACAATATACCTCTTTCAACAGACATAATCGAACAATTCCAGAGAATATGCTCTGAATCTTGATTACTGTCACCACAAGGACAGTGTGGGTTAGGTTTGATTTTAAATTTATGTAGCTTGGCATTAAACGCACCGTGTCCGGTGATAAATTGTGAGGTCCAGTGATCCGGAGAGAGCCAGGTTGCATTCTGACGAAAAACAATATCTGGGAAAAATAAATAGGTAATTCTACCACGAAGGGACTTTGACCATCGACTTTGCCAATTAGTTAAAACGGTTAGTGAGCAGAGTTTTTTCACTTTAGCTTTTAAAAAATCTTGTGAATCCAACGGGTGAAGAGTTGTGAGACCAATTTGCGCTGGTTTCCCGTGCAAAAGGTGATGAATTGCAGCTCGTCTTTGGACCTCTAGATCCAATGGAGTAAGTCCCAGCATTACGGGAAGACATTCTGTTGAGCAAGTTCGGTAAGCTTTGGAAATAGCAAGAAGGGGAAACCGTTGTCCCCGAAGAAGTATTTGACATATTTCCTGTCGTTGGGTACACCTATATGCCCAACAACTTGCAGCATGACACGCAATACCGAGAAATATGGACTTGTAATAAAGCCGAGACGTAGGGAATGTTAACCCCCAACTTACCCTAGCCATACGTGCAGCCTTTTCGAAGCTTGTCTTAGAATTAGCTATCGCCGTTTTCACGTGGTCCAAGAAAGATATTTTTTCATCTAATATCACACCGAGGTTTCTCAAGGTTCTCTGGACTGGAACTGTGATTGTATTAAACTTAACTATTGGTTTTCGCGTCAGTTTCCCTTTAAGCATTATACTACATGTTTTATGGGGTGCAAATTGTAGTTTATTGTAGTCTCCCCATGCAGCAACTTGCTTTAAACAGTCAGTTGATAGCTTTTCGAGAATGCTTCTACTATTACCATGAATAAGCATTATTGCATCATCAGCGTATGCTTGTATGTGCGTATTTTGAGGGAGAGGGAGGTCTAACAGATCATCGAATAAAATATTCCAAAGAAGTGGTCCAAGAATCGATCCTTGAGGACAACCTCGTGTGATATTTCTTTGGATTGAAGAATTTCCGGTTGAAATGATTATCTCTCGTTTTGAAAAATAGCTTACAATAATTTTAAATAGATCAGATGGAATCTTTCTCAGTTTCAGTTTTGTTAAAATCATTGGCCACCATGCATTGTCAAATGCTCCTGATATGTCAAGGGAAATAGCCAAGATATATTTGAAAGACGAGGACGCTACCACACCGAGTAAATGATTGATAGCATCATCTACAGAGATCTTTGACCTAAATCCAAACTGATTTGACGATATTGGTTTGTTTGAAGAAATATGCATATTAAGACGAGTAAATATAACCTTTTCGAGAACTTTACCAAGGATTGGGAGTAAGGTTAAGGGACGGTAAGCTTTTGGGTCGGTTGGTGGTTTTTCACAGCGCTTAGGAATGATGATCAGAATACCAGACTTCCAGCAATCAGGAAAAATACCTTGCCTTAAGCAACTTTGGTAAAGGTATGTGAACTCATGCTGTCCGATATCCCATGCTCTTTTGCACAGTTCAGCATCAATCCTGTCGATGCCTGGTGATTTAGTAACATTAAGATTTTTAAAGATCTGGTTCAACTCTTCTCTAGTAACTGGTGGCGAATCATCTTCTATTGTGTTGGGTAAATCAAATGCGTATTTCCGGATTCTAGCATGTTCTGTTGAGTCCGAATCTGGATCATCTTCAGCTATAAGGGAATCCAAGAAAGCTTTAGCAGTGCTTTCGCCGGTCATAGTAAACTTCCCTGAATTAAATATTCCACTTAAGACTCTTGAAGTACTTCTCTTGTTTGAGATTGATTGGTATACAGCACCCCAAGGATCGGTTGAACTTGCTTCTCGCACAAAGCTTTTCCATGCCTCCTTTTTGGTGGAAAGTATAGCATTTCTTAAACGAGAAGAGGCACACATGTAGCTTTTCTTAAAAGTATCTAGAAATGGTGAGGGTAGTTTTCTTCTCATTCTTTGATATGCTCTACGAGCTCGGTTTTTACATCTTTTGAGTTCATCTAATGTGGTGTTCCACCATGGATTCGAGGACGAATGCTTCGGTTTGGTTCTTCCTATCGCTATATCTGCACAGTCAATCACACTATTTGTCAACATTAAAGCTACTTGATGAGGAGTTTCATCAAGTCTTTTTGCTGATTCGTTCAACTGTGTTTGTAACAATGTGTTGAAAAATTTCCAGTTGCGCTTAAACTTCCTAAACCGCCGTGGGATGCATTCCATGTCTGGTATGTCGTTAGTAAAATTTTCTAGACTAAAAATAATAATATTGTGGTCGCTACCAGTGACATCCTCTAGAACTTCCCATTTTTTGCAGTCAGGCAGTATTTTAGGGGACGCCAATGTTACGTCAATATAGCCAACACCAAGTGTAGAGTTAAAAGTTGGCGGTTGATGGCGGTCGTTTAAGATAGACAGGTCAAATTGACTTACGAAGTCTTCGACGGCGGGGCCACATAATGCGTGTCTTTGTGCTGTTATGATTCGTGGACTCCACATGGGTGACTCTGCATTGGCATCTGCTCCAATAATAATTTTTTCGTCGCCAAGAGTTCTCAGTACCTTGTCTAAGTGCGCCAGGTGAATATTTATTGGGTCTGAGTATTTAAAGTATGCGGATATTGCAAAAATCGAGTAACCATCTAGTTTTATTTCAGCAACAACACAGGTTGTTGTCGACAGATGCGAAACTAGCAAAACATGGATTTTCGGATTTAAAACGACGATTGATGCAAGCGTGTCACCTGATGGGCATGGTTTTTCTATAACTAATGTGTTATTATCAAACCCTGAAGTGTGTTTATCTAATAAAAACGGTTCTTGTATCAGAAGAATATCGATCGAGTTTAGACAACTCCATTGACGTAGTTCTGCCATGGCTGCTTGGCCCCTACCAATGTTGACTTGCCCTATATTTATTCTAACAGCCATAATCAATGCTGTTGAGCGTTCTTCTGACGAATTCTACGTATGCGGGGCATAATTTGTCACCTGTCTGATGAAGAGCGGGTTTCCCGTATCTTGTGCAGGTAGCGCATTTGGGAGAATCCCGCAAACGAGGGCACTCTTCAGCTTTGTGGTCATGTAGCGCACAGTGAGAGCACATTTGTCGTTCTTTGCAGATTCGACTCGGGTGTCCATACATGAAGCACGTTGTGCACATAGTAGCTCCTGTAAAATCTCTGACTCTAAAAGAAGACCAGTCCATGTAGCATCTACCTTCTGCGATTAAGGCGTGACGTACGGTTGGCAGTACGTGAAATACCCTATGGCATGTTGGTCCATCTCGTGGACCAGCCAGGTGGCTGCGGGTAGTCGTCTTAATAAATTCTTTAATTTCAGGCTTCGGTTGCTTTAGCGAGCTATAGATTTCACTAAGAAAATCAATGTCTTCTACGGTTCTTGGGACGTCATAAATTATTACTCTTGGCATTTTCTTATTGGCAATTTTAGCTTCGAGCTTGCCGTTGGTAAAACAGGGAGCTGCAACAAGTCGTTCTGAGTCGGAAACAGAGGCAGTGTTGATAATTACTCCTCGGTTTTTGAGAAGCTTTACTCCAGTTATTTTTACCCCGATGTCTCTAGGCCTAACTGCGGACTCAATCATTGCTTTCGTTGTTGCAGAGTCTTTTACAGTATCATCAGTGGGGAATATTACTATCGCTGGCTTTGATGGAAGTGCCGGAGCTCCAGAGCGTGAAATAGGGGGTGGGCAGTTTTTGGCAGCAGCTCCAGCATATGAGGTGTTCTTTGTCAAGTTAACTTCGATGACGTTCAATGCTTTACTAACTATTTCTTTATTTGAGTCTATTTGCTGCGCAAAGACTCGGGCTAACGTTTCATTTTCGATCGATTCAGAAACAGTCACACTGAACAGGTCTCTTAGTTCATCCATATATTTAGAGATCTTGGCTTGTTGATCTTTCAGGTTTTTAGTTGTTAAAGCAGCAAGTTCGTCCCTCATCGCATTTAGTATACTATTTGCCTGGTTTTGGTATGTTTTTTTGTTGATGATGCCTGGAGGAGTTCTTTTAATTGATGGCTTAGGCGTAAAAGGCGAGTCTTCTCCTGTCGTAGAGTCATCGCGAGGAAGTCTTGGGGGGCGACGACGAGGTGAACGTCGTCTTACCTCAAGATCCGTCATCGAAATGACGAGACTTCTTTACGTATTAAGATGCAGCCCGCAAAAAAAAAAAAAAAAAAATAAGAGAAAGAAAGTTGACAACCTGCGGCGGTGTCACTAATGGCACTTGATAACACTTTAATTGAAATTACTAATTAGTTATAAATTAATACAGTAGACGTTATTTTGATTATTTGGTATTAACTAACAAGAAATGCGTCCGTTCACTTCAACTGTACGCAATTATATTATCTCACTAACTAACACTATTATTATAGTATTATTATATTACTCACAATTAACATTATTTTTATATTATCTCACTTTTTGGGAATCTTGGCTTCGTCACAGCCGACAGCCGCGCTCCCTAATATATTATGAGGAACATCGATAAAAAGCCATTGTGAGCAGGGCTGAGTCAGTTTGTGTGATCGTAGCGTACGTATGTCCGTCAAATAATCACCAATTACTGGTCGTAAAATGAAACCATCAAAGCCACATTATTCAATTTGAAAATACCCAAATTGCAGTCGTCCCACATCTACGCCCAGAATGAAAATGTCCCACTGCCCATGAGCGTAACAGCTCGCTATCATCTCCAAATTTAATGTTCTATTACACATTACCTTTACCTGTATGGTGGATGCATGCATGCTTTTATTGCCTATAAAAATAGGTTGTATTATTGTTTTAAATTAGCATATTACGATAAAATACATCTTCATTGGATATATCTCAATATTAAATTCGTTATTAATTTCAATAGTTGATTTCAAAACATGTATTTTGTTATTGAGAAATATTGATTTGTAAATAAAATTTTACTGACACACTATCGTAACTATGGCTGATGCAATTATGAAAAAAAAATTGCAACCATACCAAATCATATGGATCATATAAAATCTTTTTAGAACATTTCAACGGCGGGTGTTTATTAAAAACTGATTTTAGGTGGAGGGAATGTAAATATATTTTTTTTAAATTTATGTCCTTTCCCAGTGTGTTGTATATTACCTCATAAAGGAGATATTCATCCAAAAGTTTTCTCTGCGAGAACTGCTTGTTAGCCAGTTGCTGAACATTTTTATCAAAATAGTAGGGATAGCATAGAACTAGGGCAGAACTGGTGATTATCCAATCGCTCTCGCGTTATTTAAGAATTTGAATTGTGGGAAAATATTTTAGAGATCACTTATTTATAAATTTATAAATCCATTAAAAAAAATACTGATCGCACTGGGACTTACCCGTGAGATCCATTACAAAAGGCAGCGATGTTAACCACTGTGCCACGTACGCGACAAATGCAATAGTAGAAAAAAAGGTGTAAATATTATAAAAGGTAATTAAATGAGTAGCAGTGATCTAACTGATTTCTCTATTTCTCTGATGAATTCATACTATTAACTGCGCAATCGAATCATGTTTAGGAAAACATGACAAACGTTAAGCATGCAATCTACATAGTCAAAATGTTTTTCCTCAATAAATATTTTATACAATTACATGCATCGAGAACTAAATCAAATTATGAACTCTGATGCCTGAATTGGTAAAATCACCGACATGACAAATCTAATGTCATCTAAACCTGTAAACAATTTATTCATAGTATGACAAATGGTTCAGTAGAGTGTAAAAAACACACATAGAATTAGTAACGATATTATTATCGTGGGAAACGATAAATATTGCGTGAATTACAAACGATGACAGCTGTTTCCACATCTTTAACGCCACCATAATTATCTCCCGAAAAATAATATTTAGTTTACCCCATCAATAGCCAGCCGTTGACCGAACGTCTGCAATAAAATTGGCAATCAAAACTCTGCTCCCCGCGGGATTACGAGACATAATCTTGATAAGCTGTTTATATAATAATATGTTATAATATTCTAATCACGGTCAAACTAAGAAGTGTTCCCTTTGGAAATGAGATGGCGGTCACTATCCGATGATTAGTTAATGTAATCATAACGTTTAGGGCATCCAGTTCCGGGATCCCGTCCAATTTTGAAATTTCGGAATTATGATAGTACTAATCCTGGGATTTCAGGATTGAGAAAATTTGAGAAGTTTCATGAAGGCTAAAAAAAGACACATTTATTTTATTTTAGCAATTCTGCAAATTCCTGGGTTTTTGAAATCAGAAATCTTGGAAAAGCTAAAAAAAATAAAGCGTCTCGCGTGTTTTCATTTTGGGAATTCCGCAAATTACTGTGTTTTTGAAATCGATTCAAATTATTTTGCAAAATTCCTGCGAGATTTAAAAAAAACCCAGTATTTAGGGACTGGAAAATTCGTCAATCCCGAAATTCCGGGATTAATAAAGCCCAAGATTGAATGCCCTAATAACGATACAAACGTCCATATGGACATTTTTAACACATCAACCTCATCCACCCATATCTTCAATTGTTTGCAAATGTGATATTCAAAATCAATTGACTCAATACATTTATTTACTATTCACGACGTGGTGTTTTTTTCAGAATATAATTTAACGCGCTGATAATGTGATAAGCTAATAAAGTCTAGCCATAAATATGAAAATATTGTCAATTTCTTTTTATTTATCTTAGTTGGGTTAATAAAAGTTTAAATAAAAAATCTACAATAAAACAGAGAGGTCTAATCGTCTAAGCCTGAGGCATTCTTTATTTTCATGAATGCCGTCTGGAAGAGTGTTTTGTTTCTTAACATATCACAGAAACTGAAAGTAATATGATATCGCGGGATTTCATTATGAATCCGCAAGGCAAACATTTAAGATTTAAAAATATGGAATGGTTAAAATAATATACATATAGCAAAAAATCAAACATACCATTACAGCTTTTGATAACACACTCATTTAAAACCATAATCACTTCTAATCCATTGCATATGTTCTCCTTGTGCAGCAACGTTGATTTACGAGAACTGGTTGTAGGCTAAGCGTTGAATTTTACTTTTTATATAGGTTAAGAACGATGATGTTATTTAAAAAAAGGTTGATTATTAGAGGAATCGCTTTATCTTTTATTAATTTTAACCCTTTAAATAAAAATAAATATATTTATTGAAAAATCAGTTTTCATTCCTGGATCAAAACCCCAACCCGAATACGCAGATCACGGGTTCGAATCACAGTACGGACAGTTTTTATAGATTGATTTTTCAGTCGATTTATGAATTTCTGTTCGAAGGCATGAATGCGTGTGAACTTCTCCTTCCCATTCATCCTACACTAATAAAACTAGGCATAGTGAGAGCGATCATATAACTACCAGTCTTGTCCTAGTCCTATTCTTATATACCAACTATATTTGAAAAAAAAAGAAAGGTTGATTAACTGAGTAATCAGCAATGTTCATAGAAATTCCTGTGTTGATATGAACTCTATTAGGAGTCCATATGCTTCCACTTTAGGAGCGGATACTGTTGTATTTGTTATAATAATAATTGTTAATAGTAAATAGTTTAGTAAAGTTTCCGTTTGTAACTTCTTTCTTACTAGCATGCAAAGCCATATGGCAAATTAGAAAGTCTACGTTGAAAAAAGCTTTTTTGAAAGTTTCACAATTTATCTTGACATACCTTTTATTAATAGAAAAGCACGACTAGACAGCGTGGTGTCTCTATGTCATTAGAAAATTTCACCTACTCCGACTCGCCACGGTGTTTTCTATTTATAAATATTTATGTAGACACTTTACTTGGCATTGAATTAAGTCATTCGCCTATTTTTTAACTGGGCTAATTAAAATATGACCCATTTTACAGCAAGTAAGACAAAAATTGCGAAAAAAAACTCGTCTCGCCGTTTTTAATTTTATCTCATTATATCGGGATTTCATCTCTCCTTCAAAAACATACATGCCACGCACTGTGTTTAGTATTCAACCTGTTTATTTATTTTATACTTTAGTATTTTTAATTTCGACCCACCGAAATGGAACGCCAATAAAATGTATGTATATCCAACATTAGAAGAGATTATAATAAATATAATATAACCAATCCACGAACCAATGATGACCTCTATATAGAACCTTCACGATCATAAAACTGTGATTTTACCAGGGCTGTGGAGTCGGGTAAAAAAAGATGACTCCAGTTTTAAATTTTTAAAATCCGACTCCGAATTGATTTTTTCAAATATTTATGTAATAGATTCTAGTAGATTTTACCAATTAATATGATGAATAGACTAATAATTTTTCAATACCCTTCAATTATTTTTCTCCATTTTTTTACAAACTAACCGTATTACTGTCATTTCATGTTAAATTCATATAATAATAAGGTGTAAAATAACGAATTTAAAGCTCTACAAATATTATTTTATTTATGGTTGATAGCTATTTCAGTTTACGTCATCATCAAAACCATTTTTAAACATACATTTACTTTAATTAAGCTATACATATTGACAAATAAGACATACAAAATAAATCTTCTCATGTACAATTTTTCCTTTTTTAATATTACTACTTTAATATAAAATTAATTTTAGTAAATTTGTTACTCTACTTGTACTTAAAAGCTGAGTCGGAATTTTTTATCTGGCGTCGTGATTGAAAAAAACTATTAATCGAATTTTCATTTAAAAAATGTGTTAAATTGTTAGGGTCAAAAGTGGCGCTACTGCATGCTACTAAGCCTGAATAAATAATTAAAGTCGTATTTTATTCTATGATCGGAGTCGGAGTTGGAGTCGTCTTATTTATTCATAACTCAATTGCCATGCTAAAAAATAATGAAAAATTTTGTGTAACAAAGTTGTCAAACTTTATTTTATATTAAAAATTAAATCCATTGAAAATGTTTTTACTTTAATCTTAATTCATTAAAAATATATAATAAATAATTCGCATATGAAGTGAATGTTGTACTTCGATAAACATAATATCTCCAACAAGAAGACCTTTTCGTATTTTGTCATTAATATGTTATATTATTATTTTAATTTAATAATCAATTACTAGGTTCATTTTCTATAGCGCTCTCCACTAGTGAATTTTATAATTAAATTCATAAGTCAACAAACCGAAAAGGACAGCGTCAATGTCACCCATACATAATGTATTTTTTTATATCTAGGGCACAACTAGTAGAGCGAGGCAGAGACAATGAATAAGTGGGTAAAACATTCTAGAGTATCCAGGGAGGTCCCGTATCGGGACATCACCTTCAATTGTCGCCCCCTACCTTTCCCCGTCTGTCTGCCAGGGCAACAGACGAGCCTACTACCCAACCCCCACGGCTGGAAAATATTTACCAACACTGAGTTGGCACAAACACTGCTGATTTTATTTCAGTCTGCGGCTTAATTGAGTGGTAAGAGGAATCTAAATTAATCACAAATAAACCGTATACTCTTATCGCACGATTCTTAATCACCCACTGGTGTAGCCCCAAGCCTTCGTTACTTATTACGTTAAATCGTGCCACCATATTTAATACAGTGGACTCTCTTTTTGCACGGTGGATACTAGGGTATCCAATCCCGGACACTTTTTGTGTTCCAGGTATTGTAAATTTTTCAATCCTGGGATTAAATATCGTGTATAAATTGGGATTCGGAATTGAGAAAATTTTTGGTCGGCGATTTGGAAATCATGGGATTTTTCAAACAGTTCCAGTGTGGGACATTTTTTTTTAGCTCTTGCAGGAATCTTCTGATCTAAAATCCGAAGAATTTACAGATTTGCTCAAATTACCAGCGTGTATTGTACTAATTCCACAGTGGTGATTATTGTTAATGATAAATGTCATTTTATAGATAATTTTAATAGCAGAATAATTACATAAATACTGTTGAAATATGGAGTGAACAAATGGTCATATGTTAAAATTATGCACCTTCTTAATGCAGTTATTGCTTGTTTGCTACGAATTAAATGCATTTTTTGAAACATTCAAAACTAAAATTAAAAAAACACATTACATACATTTTATTTTTATCGAAATTTTGTCAGAGTCATTCAACTATTTCCATTCCCAATGTGGAGTTTATTAACTCCTAGTGGAGTTTATTTCAACAGAAGTGTTTCTACGAGAAATGTTACTCAGTTACTCAACCTTTCTTTTTTTCGCTCTCGCTACGCCCTTTTTTGATAGGATGGGTGGGAGGGAATTCAAAACATTGCTTCCGTTCATGTCTTTGGACAGAAATCCATAAATGAGTTGAAACCCGTGACCTCCGTCACCGAAGCTATCGATGATGACCACTCGACCACGCAGCCGGTAATAAGTAAACTAAATAAGGTTTAAGTAGAATTTTGACGACAGGGTGAATCTGAAACAACTTTCAATTATTGGGGTACTAAATATGTTTACCTTATCATAATGAAACTCTGCCTGGTAAATACCAATTCAATGAATAAAAATATGGAACGCTTGAACCGAATTAATAGAAGCAAAGTCGTTAGTCTAGGGCCCTTAGTCCTTCGAACCGGGGCGGAGCGGTGACCCCAAAGTCGAGCAGCAGCTGTCGGTTGTAGACTCGTCCTTACGCGCCAGGGGTGAAAAAAAATCTCTTACGAAACAGCCGTCGGGGGCAAGCGTAATGCGCGAGAGTAAAATTACGGCGGCGGGAAAGTTACATAAGGCTTCGCTGCTCAAACTATGGAACTTTCGAAATTCAAAATATTCTAGATATACTTCTACCCCATTTTACCACTTATTTACATATGAAATATGTCATTTAACAGAGCTATGATTTCCAAAATGGGCTCTGTGTACGTAACGACAATCAGTGCATAAAACTACAATCATAATATCTTTGATGGAAGAAGAGGAAGTAAGTCTGATGATGCCTCTGAAAGAGGCGAAACACGTGTCACAGTTAGTTACACAATACGTTGAATAATCAAGTTATTTAAATTTATATTAAAATGAACTTCCACAAGTTACCGCCGAAACAATCGAAAGTATTTCTCGGTATTGTTTCACATATTGACGTATTGCACGTGGGCATGACTGAGTCCATACGAGAACTTCTTTTAAACCTTAAGTAGATTTTGTTGGAACTTACTCGGTTGTCTTCCTTATCAATGTTTACATTTTTTTTATATTGTAAAAATAATACACTTTTATTCCGTATTTTTTAATGTGTTTTTGTACAAAATGAATTCAATGAAATTGGAAATTATAACACTACGACTAAGTCTGTTTCATAATTGTGATTTAAACTGTTTGTAAAAGAAAGAACAGATCGAACAATATTAATTACAGTTGTCATAATATATTTTCACTAACCATAATGTAAATAATAAAAAAAGGCTGAAACATTTGAAGGTTAGGTTAGGTTTCATGAGAACTACTCGTTACTTTATTTTTCAATTAGAGTGATAATAAAAGGTTATGGCTCTATCCAGGACCGGTGATTATCTAATTGCTCTCGTTGCGCCCCGTTTTTAATACCGAATGAATAGAAGGCAATATTAGACATCACAGATATCCAAAAACCGATTGTAAAATCAATTTATGAAACTGTCCGTACTGTTAATAAAACCCGTGAGAACTGCAACCATCACAAAAGGCCACTCGTCCACGGATTATATTATGATAATGTGCACCTTATCTATAATATGACTTCATTAAAATGTTAACACTTAAATTAAAACAAAAACAATTAAAACTACTATTTTATAATCGAACCTTTTGAGATTGAGAAATAGAGAAGCTATTATATAATTATTATGCTTTTAATATAAAAATTAAATTTGATCACTTAGTTACTCCACTTGATGTGACACGTGTTTTGTGGCATCATCAGGAAAAAAATTGTATCGTTTACGAATAGACTAATAATTACTTCGAATTATTATCAAATTTGAATCGTTAAAATTTTGTACATTTGCATAAATTTTGTTTATACAGACCCAGGTTTCCAGGCGTTCAAGTGCACGATTAAACTTGAGCTGACGCTTAATAAATAATTATTATATGAAATAAAATTATCACTTAATTATAAGCTATTGATGGCAGCATGGATTAATTTTCACCGTGCTTTGATTTTAATGATTTGTGGAAATATTAACATAAACAAATACATTATATTTATTCATTTTTAATCACTGGAAAATGTGTAATTATTTTATTCAATATAAATGTGTTCGCTTACATAAAGAATAAGATAATTTGGAAGATTCACCTGCTCATTGAAAATTGGAAGACGAGGGCAAGATACAAGATTTGTAACACAATATTTAATTAAAAAATAAAAATAACTTCCACAAAGTTACCACTTATTCCATTCAAAATATTTTTCTTCTTTCATATTATAAGTATATGAATACACATAAACATATATGAACTATTACTTAACTAACGAGAAATAATAAAAAAATAATATGTCTTTTAATGTAATATATATTATAATACTTTCTCAAACACTTTTTACATACATCTTAGTTTAACATTTTCTTTGAATAGCACCTTAATCTACTATAACAAGTTCTAACTTTAGCACATTAAATCTTCTTTGAACCGTTTGGCAGTTATTAATTTTATTCGTTTACTCAAAATATCAAATTTCTAGTGATTTCAACAAAAATGTTTCGCAGGCGAGTTTTATAATCTTATAACAGAGGAAAAATAAGTCTGATTAAGAAGTTTTCTAAGTAACTAAACAACTTATGAAATTTGAGATAAAATAAACCCAAAAGATTTCCAGCTATTATATTAAATAAATGACGGATTATATTGACTCACTTTAATTTGATAAATTTAAATAAAACACATTTATACGTACACTAAATTTAACAATATGATATTTAATAATACTTATATAATCGTTTCGTAATATCTATAAATTTACATGTCTTGACTTTTAGAATCACATAATCAGCTTTTAACTCAAATAATTGCACATACCAGAAGTTTCACTAAAAATGGATAGTTCAATCATAATAGCAAAGAAATTATTGATAATAGTTCATTTTTATTCGGTGATAATACAAAACGTCCACTGCTCTATTACTAACATTAGTTATTTAGTAACTTAGATTTGTTACATAATGAAATTTCCTAAAATAGAAAACACTCTATCACCGGGTAATGAAGTAGGTCGTATAGTTTTAATGCATCTCACAGAAGATCCAAATTTATTTTTAGTGGTTTATGTCAAATTCGACCCTCAGTCTTTTTGAGTTTGCTGTACTCATGAACAAAATTCATAACATAAATAAATGTATATATATTCTTATATTTAAATGCGGGTTACCATGTTTAAAAAAACTGACTGATTATATCAAACATTGCTTTTTAGATTGTAATTAAAAAGTTAAATTTGATCTTAATTTACGATTAGCCTTTATTGATAGAAGCGCCTGATTTTAATTTCATTTAAATTGCAATCGAATCGGTGAAAGTAAATTTATTTTTTTGCTCACAAACACCCGAACCTTTTACAAAATCTGAATTACACATGAAAATAATTTCACTTAAATCCCTTGACCGCTCTACTACTCTCGGTACTACGAACGGTGAAATAAAATTAGCCGGGAGTCTCAAGGCCGGCCGTAGCTCCTCGCGGCCCCACCCTCCACGCCAGGAGATCCGCAGACGTCTGGGGGGAGTCTGGCGCCCCCCACCGTTCAGAAATCCCCCCATACAACATTGTAGTACTGTTACACACAGTCTGTCAAAAGTGAGTCAATCGCGGCTTCTCGGATTTTCTCATTCATATTATTGTTATTATTCAAATTGGTTGGATAATGACGAGACTATCAGGCGACGGGAGCTTTTATTCAAAATACCTTGTTTTACATGATTATACTTTGTATTTTTTCGCATTAGAGACAAATGAACTCTTTGTTTCTCAGACTAGACACGTTATTAAACATCATATTGTTCCAAACACAAAGCGATGCCTTTATCCCTTAGGATCATTTTGTAAAAAAAAAACTCTAGCATTAAAATACGCACAAAATATATAGATAGATGTCATATTGGGATTGGTTAGACTTGCCTGGCACGTTTGAGTAAAGTGGCGGACCGAAGTTGCCTTCGTGTCTACAATTTTTATCTTTTCTGCATGTATCTTAAATATTCCATTTTTTCTGTAATATTATTTTTTTCAGTCCCTCCCCAAATATATAGGTCGCAGTATGTTCAAGGTTACGCTTCATACAGACTAAGCAATACACACTACACTGTTATTTATCTATAAGCCGTAATAATTGGCCCTTATGGAATAAGTCTTAAATAATCATTAGCGATTTCTCTTGTATTCAAAGCAGATAAAAGGGTACGTAAATATGTACGTATAAAATACGGGTAAGGGTAAATAGGTACGTATTATTATCCATTTCCGAGAAAAAAAGCACTTTCTTTAAATCAGATTAGTAGAAGAATAAAAGAGACTGAAAGTGTGCGCCTTGATTTAATTTGTAATTTGTTAAAAATAATTAGTTTATGGTAGCATTTGACAGAAACAACTGTCACGAGCGTTTTCTGAGCTATAATTATCCATTTCAAATTATTACTAATTTCAATATTCATATACTAAGTAGAAAACGATAGGCATTCTAAAAATCGTCTCCAGCATACTCTTTGAATAAAAATTTAAATAACAATAAAACATTATAATAGGTTTATTTTTTTAAATAAACCATTACAATGGTGTATTTTCCTTATTTCTCCACTATTATCAGTAGAAACAAGTGGCGGTTCGTGAACTAAAAATCTTGGGTGAGCTAGAGAAAAGTTTAACATTGTATACTATTTACGAAATTGTGTATGTTTCCACTTCACCTTATACATTAATCTACAAGCAAATTAACAAATACTATGACACTACTGCAAAGCATAAATTATTGTATAATAAAATCAAAGCTAATGTAAGTAAGAAATAATAGAATAGTAAAAACTGGACCTCAAATTCGTCTCCTTCAAAGTGAACTAACGTGTACAAAAAGCCGTACGGAGGAACTGTCATCAACTGTCATACAACACAACGAGATTGGTATTTGTGTTTGTATGTATGGGCTAATCTAATGTAGCCCCTGACGTCTGACAGAAGCCTGAAACTTTGAAGCGCAGTCGTGTAGGTTTAGATGACGTTTCCGTTGGCCAATGTGAATAAAATACAAAAAAAAATCTAATCTTATCTAGCTTGATTGCGCCCTAATGTAAACAAAGTACTCGGGCTATATTATAGTTAGCCCGAGCCTTTTTTATTATTATAAATACGTAGGTGTCGCCAGACAGACGTCACGTTGCCTGTTCTGTATGAAGTATTTATAGGGTTATTGCTGTTTTATGCCGTCTCGGTTTAAAATTATAATACAAAACACAATCGATAGTATTATTGTAGGTAGACATAACATTGTCTTATATTGAAAGAGGAAAATCAAAACAAAGATATTGTATTAATTTGGAAAAGGTTAGTTACGCTTATAAATGTATTTATTTTGTTCAGCGGCCGAATTGTTTTTCATTTTTATTCAGCCATCTAAAGTTCTTTTTCTACACATTTTGGGTGAAAAATGTAGTTCATGCTAAGCCCACCTAGCCCAGTACCTAGAACCGCCACTGGTAGAAGCTGGTAAACATACCAACTATAAATATCAAAACTAGAAAGCATTGCGGATTTATATTAATTTGGGCCCAGTACAACCAGCGAGTAATAGTAGACGTATCGATATTATATGAGCCATCAAGAGGTGAAGTGAGCCAAGTAGTAAAATGGTATAACTTTTATATGGGACTTGTAAGTACAATCACGACTTTACTTGGTGTTTTGGTGGATTGCAAATTGTTATTTTATGGAGATAGCACTATTTTAGTGTGTATTTACTAAGCTCACTTCATTTATACAATACTTTAAGACGTGTAGAATATTATAACGAATACAATATTTTTATTCTTAAAATACCACTTGGCTCACTTCATCTCTCGTGGGCTCAATTATATTTGTGTTGTTTTTTTTCAAGAATGTCAAATCGACTTTGTTAATAACGTAAATTGTATTTCCTTATTTTAATCCTTTCGAAATTCCAACTATTTTCCGTAATTTCTTACCATTTGTTCCCTGTATACTTATATGTACACTTATCTTATATGGTTCGACGGCTATTTCTCGATTCACAGCTTCTACTGCTAAGCTGTCTTTTCAACTATCTCAACAACAATGCAAACAATGTGAGATCTTTGGAAACGATACTGAGAAAAAAGCTTTTAAAAGCTTTGTCGATACACAAACCAAATGGAGACATATCGATAGAGAATTATTCTTTATTATCAACCACATTTTAATTTTCATTTCGTTTTATATTTAATTATCTCCCTTTTTCATAAATTTTATAAGAATCATCCTATTAAACCACTTATTTTTTTGATTTAAAATAAACTAAAATCGTACTGCGATGTGATGCTGAATCAACCATCATTTATATATTTTTTATAATAATTAAAGAAATATAAAAATATGTTTCACTACAATTCACAATATGTACTCAAGTCGTCAGGTACTTATATGAGAACTGAGAATAGGGGTCTCCACACTGGGGCGCCGTCGTCCAGGATTAGGACACGTCACCAAAGCGTGGACGACTTCTCGCCAATGTAAAGTGCCCTTATTGACTCATTTTTTAATTGATGGGGAAAAGCTCTCACCACATGGCCACAGACGGCTACGTTTTTATCATTTTTGTGAAACTATATGAACCTTCAAGAGGTGAAGTAAGCCAACTAATGAAAAGATGTAACTTAAAAACATTTTTTTTATTGTGTGTAAATTAATGATAAGTATTTATAGTTTTATTACCTAATCGCACAGTCAACAGATACTGTTAGTTTACACAAATGGCAATAAATTGCGCTAAAAATTGACCAATTAACTTTGCCTGGATAGTGGATTGATAGGATTGAAGGAACCGATAAGCCAGAGTTCTATCATTGGAAACTCATCTCAAGTAATGGATACTGTCCATTTAGTGATAAGGTGGGTGCAGTCGTCGGCGTAAGTATGACGTCACTGGCAGATCTATTTCCAGAAATTGCTACGCCCTCAAACTGATTGAACGTGAATTAAGTCAGCCAACTCTATCTCGGAGATTTATTTTGTGCTCATTTTACTCCCGGTAGGTTTTTGAATCATTCTATTGATTTCATATAACAGTTGTTAACTTAGCTATTTTATACAAATAGCCATGTTTAAAGTCTTCGTAATCTTTTATCTTAATGATAAAAGTTGTCGTAGGATTTCATTTGAAACGTATAATGCGAATACATATGTACATATATTCAAACGAAATATAAAATTTTAACATTATATGTATTTTTTTTCCATTTTCGTTCCCAATGCAGAGCAAGTGACCTCCTAATAAAGGTATCTCAACGAGAGTAGAGGGGAAAGAAAGATAAGGTTAGGAAAGGACTAGTGGTTGACTAATCGCTCTCGCTACGCCCAGTTATTGAAGGATGGGAAGGGTGGGAGGGAAATTAAGACATTATTACAAAATCGAAAAAATGCTGTTCGTACTGGGACTCGAGCCCGTGAGATCCGGCACGGAAGCCAGCAACGCTAACCGTTCCGCCAAAGGACCATAGTCATAAATATACTCATCAAATATGGTCACAGCAAAAATTCATTCCGAATTAATTGTCAAATATCAGGAATAGTGATGTTACATATCTTTCATAATTCATATGTTTTTAATTGGGCTTTATTTACTATTGCATTTTTTTAAAAATCCATGTCCCCCTACCAATGTGGTGCAAGAGGCCTTCTAATGGCGGTATCTCAACATAAGTTTTTCTACGAGAACTTGTTTTGTACATAGATGCTTATCCTCTCTTTTTTTAAGAGAGTAACGATAAAAAGATGAGGTTTACGACAGAGCTAGTGATTAGCTAATGCTTCGCTGCGTCTTGTTATTTTATGATTGAAAGGGTGGAAAGGATTTTATTAGATGTCACAGACATACCTTCGAACAGAAATCGATTATTATACGGAAAAAAAAAAATCGTACCGCGATTCGTCACGGTAGCCAAGATCGTCGACCACTGTGATACGGACCAGACAGGCCATTACAAATTATTTGTATGTAAGATCATGTGTTGTCATTCCTTTTTAATTTGTATTATTAGTTATTATATCAATTCTTTTACCAATTGTTTGTAATATCTTATTATTAGTCTTTACTTGATAAATATAGTCTGTATCAATTAATATTGCTGCCGATAAATGAAGCCAGTCTTAATATTTAATAATATTTGTGGAATTATTATAATAAAATGTTTTATAATTTAATCATGTTTATAATTTGAATGAAGAAGTATTTTTACTTACAGGCAAAAAAATATTTCTATAATGAAATAACAATACTTTTTATTGAATATAAATTGGCGTAGAATAAGAATGAGAGATAACGATAATATAATGTATTCCAATATGCAGCGTTATTATGAAATAAAGATTATTGGGTCGATTTAACAAGGAAGTGTTCGTCATATTAAGGAAATAACTGCAAATACAATGCTTATCGAAGTGCAAACATCTCGATGATTCACAATGCTATCCCTGTTATTACTTCAATCAGTGCACCCCTCTTCGTTCATATTGGTATTGTAGTAGATACTCTTACTAACAAACCACCCCAAAGTAATATCGTGCACCTAATCCAATAGACCGCAAATAATCCAGGGAACACACCCCTAACTCGGTCGCCAAGCTTGCCTAGCTCTCTATCTCTACGCCGCCTGGGCAAAGCTGCAATGCCGCGGTAAGTTATTTCATAGAATCGGAATAATCTAACAACCATCTTGGTTTTACATACTTTATGTTTTGACATTCCAATATTGAAACAAATTTACTAACATTTTTATATGGCCATATTACATATCGACTTTGTAAAGGAAAAAGGACGTAACCCACACATACCAAATTTTATAGGAGACACAAAAAACGTATTGTAATGATTTTGGGCCATATGCAAATTATGAAATATACACAACCTTGAAGTGCACGGAGACTTCTAAACTGATGTTTAATTGACATAATCTAATAATACTAATTAAATAAATTGTCTAGGAAAAACCTTTTTTTCAGTTTTGTTTCTTGGTTTCAATTTTCACAAGTTCATCTCTTTTCAAACATAAAAGCTAAATTTAGATACTAGTTCGACATTTGCAGCTTACATCTTTTTGATAGAACATGTATCAAGTTTGATACATTGTGATTATCGAAAAAAAGCTGTTTTGAAAAAACTGTGGATTACATCCTTTTTCCTTTCCACAGTCGATAAGTAAACTTTAACTACAAGATATACGTACCTTTATGTCACGCAAACTACCAGACGTGAGCCCTATTGTCATAAAATTTATACAGTTGACTGTTTTTGGCAAATGACAAATTTGGGATGAATATGACTATTTTCAGCTCACCTCGTCTTTCTCTCTCTGAATTATCAGATTGTAAATTTTGTTTAAATTAGTGTACAATAAAATGATGATTATTTAAAAAAAAATATCTAAGCAACATTTACAATCAGTACCATGTATATTTATTTTTTTGAATAATTATGTTTAGATACATATATATTTTTTTTATATACATCGAAAAGAAAATAGTTTACACGTCATTGTTTTGCACAAATGAAATACGCCCTAAAAATTAACTGCTGTAATATTATGAACTGTGTCTATAATCGTGCATCGTTATTTTTTTTATTGGACACCTTAACCATTTATAATAATAATTTTGACTGGATATTATATTATTGACTTACTTCAATAATATTGGAAATGCATCATTATATTTTTCGATTAACAAGACGCGTTGCGAAAACAGATGGTAAAAATATATTTTTAGTCAAGGGGAAAATATCATATTATAAAATAGCGATGGGTTTAGTGCAAATATATTGCATGTCCAGTTGTTTTTTACATTGAGTTAAGAAACACATAATTTTCGTTCGCTGTTTGCAAAATGAGTATTTGGAAGATATTGTATCACTCAAATATGTCTCTGCACTTAAACATCGATATATTATATCAAATGATAATCAGCAACAACTTGGTTGAGTATTATGTAAAATACAAATATGTAATACCGGTTACTTTTTTCTTAATTAAAAGTAATATATTATAAAATAATATAAAACTTTATGGTACAAATTTCTTTGTGTTTATAAGTGTATACCAAGCTAAAAATGGGCTCGTCGAATGCCGGGGGATTCTTTCTGTATATCCCCTTCGAAGTCGACGAAGGAATTTAGCAACAGACATTTGCAACAGTTGGCCCGTTATTAGCCGCGTCTGTTTACCTCGCTTGCCTGCCACTGAACTCGTCTCGACACTTTTATTCAAGCGTAAATAATATTAAATTTGATGTAAGCAAAAACTTTCGATCAATGACTTACAAAGTATGTATTTAATTTGAACTTTAATACAATGGTTGATCATTGATTAGATTTTAAAAGTATGAAACTTTTATATCTAGTGTGGAAAAGAAAAAGGACGTAACTCACACATAACAAATTGTACAGGAGACACAAAAACGTTTTTTGATGATTTTAGGCCAAAGACAAATTATGAAACATATACGAGTTGATGTCTGTGGATACGGTATGTCTGTGGATACTGATAAACTGGGATTTAATTGTCTTTCTTTTCCATATCCGCTCCCTATACGAAGCATATGGTCACCACAAAGTTCTTCCAAGATTATTTATCCCCCGCCAGTCTTTTTGCTTCCTCCCGGGTCATACCAGCGTTCCGTAGCTCCGCTGAGTGCATCCTATGGAGTGGTTTTCCACGACGCCGGGATCCATCTGGTTGGTAGAAGAGACAGACAGGGTTCAGACTCTCTTGAGGCATCCTCAGCAAATGTCCAAGCCAGGTCCATCGTCGTTTTTTTTATATTGTGCGTAATAAGAGGCTGGTTAGTCCGCTCTCTAATCTACGTGTTCCTGACAAAGTCAGACTACCGCACTCCTAGCATTCGCAGCAGATCTGTTTTCAAAGCACAGTATACGTTTACTCTGCGCTTTCGTGCCATGATTCGTAACTGTAAAGCAGCACTGTCAAAATACATGCGTTGAACAGGAGGCACTTGTTTCTGACCGAGTACAACCGTAAGTCTTTTCTCCTGATCGCAATTTCCACATGCTTTTCTTTTTTCAAACATGAAAGCTAAATTTAGATTATAATTTGGCATTTTAAGCTTACATCCTGTTGATAGATCGTGTATCAAGTTGTATACATTATGATAATCGAAAAAAAACTATTTTTAAAGTACTGTGGGTTACGTCCTTTTTCCTTTCCACAGTCGATATGTGCGATTGTAGCTTATGCGTATTCGGAGTCGTCAGAAATCGCCTGACTTCTAATATTTTTCAGTAAGCTAGGTACTTATTTATTTAAAAATACTGTAATAGAACTAGCGGCCACTTTTGTATATTTTTTACCACTGTTAATGATTCTAATTCCGCATTGAGAATTTCATTCATTTTTTCGATCGCCTATTTATATTCGAAGACTTTGGCGGATAAGATATATTCATCCCATTCCACCCACTTTGTATCCGATCATTAAAACGGGGCTCAAGTTAACACTCTAAAGATAGAGTGATAACATATCTGAAGAGAAAGATTGAGCAACTGATAGACGAGCAGTTCTCAGTTAACAACTTATAAAAAACAACATGTTTGTTATCACTATGTTTGACATTAGTTGATAATCTGTGATAAAAAAAACCGATCTTGGGCTATGTTAAAATTTTTGAAATAAGTAAAATTAAGAAGTGTTTTATTTTTAAATGTAAAACTCTTCCACCAAAAAATGACAGTGAATACCTTTAAAACAAAGTATATTTATTACGGAAGGAATATCACAAAACCATTTCAAACTGACCAAAACGGGTTATATTAAGATAATCGAAATGAAGACACATTAAAAAAAACACTATTGTGTACTTCCGACAGGTTTCGCTCACCGCTTACATTTTCAACTGAGCTGAAACTTCAGTTCAATTGAACTTCAGCTAAATATTATCATGGTAAGAAAAACCGATCCTGAATTGTATTGACAGTTTGACAGTAAAGTACACGATTAATAAAGTTACATGTTTCACACAATTCGACACAAAATCTTACACGTTCTGTAAAAATATATTGTTTTTATTGATCACTTTGTATGTGATAACAATCAATTTTTGGTGAAAATGAATAATAATTTTAAAATGCAGCATAACTTTCTTTCAATTTATTCTTATGAAATAACAACATTCTGTTAAATTCTTCATCAATTATGAATTGTATTAGACCTTATCAACTAAGAGGTTGATATGATTTTACATTCGTTTTGAAACTTCGCAAATATACTTAGAAATGGATAGGAAATATTCATGGCAACTGGTCAAAATTTCCTAATGTTATTCGGAACTTTATTTGATATGACCGATCCAATTACACAATGATATATTGCGTTTATTTAAATATTCAACAATTCTGCGAATATAATTTGTAAGCTCAAAAGCTATTGTGCTTTGATTGACGATTCATCATGCGGATTCTTTTTGATTTAATTTCTGTCTAGACTCTAGGCAGAAGAATGCAAAACTAAAGTTGTATCATTTTTTTTTTGCTTCACAGACTGCCCACTGTCGGTACTCTCATTTTCAGCAATATCTTTCATTGGCTCAAATCTATACATTAACATGTGCGTTTTGATAATATGTAATGCTTCAATATTTTGAAGCTAATTGTATTTTTACGTCCGCCTGCTATAAATTCTGCATTTTAGTATTTTTTTCTATGGCAACTAGGGCTTCCAATTAACCGGACTTAAACACTAACCGGTTTTCGGTTTTTTTCTGACAAATAAACCGGGTAACCGGTTTAAACCGAAATATCATGTATTTTGATTAGGTAGGTATGCAAAAAAATCGTAGAAATTTTTCAATATTTGGCATAACAGCTAACACTCCAATTTCAAACAAAAAACACGACATTTATCTTAATGGGACTCTAGTTACCAACCTGTTTGCTATGGCAAAGTAACAATTGCTATAACATGTGAAAAAACATTTTATGATAAAAAAAAATATACGTCAAATAAAAAAAGTAGAGCTTGATAATAAATCTCACCAAAAGAATGATGTTTAAATGCATTCAATTTTTAAAAAATACCAACTGAATAAGACAAGAAATCCAATGTTTAGACAAAAATAGAGTAGAATACCAAAATGTTCACTTGTCAAAAAATGTCAAATTATTTGAAAGAGTCATTTTTGTTCACAACATGGACAACTTTGAGACAGAAGTAGATTATTTTACAAAATATATATATGTATATGTACATGTTTGTTGTATTTTGTGAATTGTTTCCTATATAACGCAGTAAATTCATTATAAAACATTTTTCTTTTTGTAAAAAACAATGAAAAATAAGAAGAGTATTTTTGATAGAACCCGGTTAACCGAGAGAAATAAACCGGTTTTCGGGTTTTTTCAAAACACGCGATAAACCGGTTAACCGGTTTGGAAGCCCTAATGGCAACGGAATCGTCTTTTAATTTACAAACACATAGCGTCGACTTGATTCTAACATAGCGTAAGTCAATTTACCCTAAGTGTTCAGGAGACAGTTAAAACTGACTTTTTCATCTTACAGAAAGAAACAAATTCTTATACTTTTGTTTTTTGTAGTAGAAGGCCTGTTCTAAGGCATGTATGGATTCTATGATTAAATATTTGACATTTCCTTCCCCCCATCGGACTCCAAAAAAAGGACGTAGCGAGAGCGATAAGCGAACCGTGTGCTCTGTCCTAGCCCTATCCGTATTACCCACTCTCTTCAAAAAAGAGATGTAAAGTAAAGTGAATTTGAGAATTGCTGTGGTCTAGTTGGTTAGAGCTTGCTCATTTGTTTCATTTTTTCATTCAGCGTTGTGGGCGTACGTGAGTCCCAGTACGAAAAAACATTTTTTCGATCGATTTATCTATTTTCTGTTCGAAGGAATGGGTGTTTTTGATGTCATAAGATTGCCTCCCACTGATTGCCTGCCGATTGTTCAATTCAACTGGGCGCTACTATTAGTTAATCACTAGTCCTGTCTTATGCTTATCATTTTATCTCTACCACTCACTTTGAATAAAAAAGTGAGGTTAAGCAAAACAATTCAGTTAAAAAAAACTTTTGTTGAGATACTTCCATTAGGAGGCCATATGCTCCACATTGGTAGCGGATACGGATAATAAAACTACATTAGGGGTCATATGTTCCATCCACTCGGTTAAATGAATACATAAGAAAGGGGAAGGGTATGTAAACATATAAATATAATATATATTGCATTTGGCATATTTATGTTTGTCTAGACCAGTGGAGGGGAACCTGCGGCCTCTTGGCTACTCTGATGCGTGATTTTGACTTGATCAAAATGTTCACTTTGATCAAAAAATTATACGCAAGCGTTTGGAAAAAGAGCGTAAACAACCCATTATATGTTCGACAGTCGAAAAAAGGAGGGGGGGTGTCAACGTTTTCTTTACTGCGGACTTATGTTGAATCAGATAAATGAATGTGGCCTTTAGAAATGAAAAGGTTCCCCACCCCTGATCAAACTCAAAATGTGTATTGAAAAAAAAAGTCTTTTTAATGTAAAAATATTTATGTACATACTACACACATAATAATACTATAAATTTATCGAGATGTTTTTTTTCTAACTAGTTACTGATATTACTTAATCATATTTTAATAGAAAAAAACTTCAGTACAATTACAGGATATTCAAAAATGTTATCCGTGTACATGTGAAGTAATCTTAAAAATAAAAACTTGTGTACACGTCATGATGTATATAAAATAATACTTTTTAAAAATATATAGAAAAAAAAACAAGAATCTAGCGATTCAAAGATTCCCCCCTGTAACTTTGAAAATCCTTCCCAGGGAGGAATTCCCTACCGGTTGGGAGCACCTGAATTAGACAAAAGAACCGGTCTGAAACGGAAGTACTCTTCATCGATCTCGTTTATACGCAGCTTGCTGTTTCGTTTGCTGATGCGTAGATCTCAGAACAACCTTTGTCTCGGACCGACTGTCTGGGACAGATATCTAGAACAGTTTGATCCAATAAATATTACTGCATTTACAAATATTTAAACTCTGCGATACAATTTATCAAACAGAACACAACCGACAGACTTATATGTCCACTTTATACTAAATTGAAATATTTAAAATTAATTTGCAGATAAAAAAATATTCCATAAGAATGAATCTTTAGATTAACATTTACATAAAATAAAAGCAGGTGGTATGTTATAACACTTTTTTTTTTGAAAATGTATGCAAATCTTTATTGAGCATTTGTGCATACTTATATTGAATTTAAATGATTGTAATAATTTTCGAATTGCCGCCTGTGTGGTCGAGTGGTCAACGTTGTTGGCTACCGCTACGGAGGTCACGGGTTCAAATCCCAGTACGGACAGTTTTATAAATTGATTTTTCAATCAATTTATGAATTTCTGTTCGAAGGCATGGATGTATGGTGATGTCTTGGATTCCCCCCTCCCATCCTATCCTATGAACGGGGCGTATGGATAGCGACTAGCTAACCACTAGTTCTGTCCTAGCTCTACCCTTCTATTCCTACTCTCTTTGGAGAAAGATAGGTTGAGCAACTGAGTAACAATCAGTTCTCGTAGAAACACTTATGTTGAGATAAACTCCATAAGGAGTCCATATGCTCCACATTGGGAGCGGACATGGTAAGAAAAAAAAAATATCATAATTTAAGATTTCGACCTAAGGTGCTTGCTGAATGGAAATTTAATATCAAATTTTAACCGTTCAATTTTTTGTACATTTCCATAGGTTTTTTGCTAAAATCCCGTGTTTCTCCATTCGTTATTTTCGGGCTTTCAAGTGCACATTTATCCTGAACTGACAGTTAATAATTGTTCTTATCGTTGTTGTATAAGAATAAGAATCAAAATATTAACATAAAACTTATAATAAGATGGCGATCTGAATTAATTTTATTATTGATTTAATATTAATGACATTAAATTCCTAATTGGGAAATTAATCGCATAAACAATTATAGCTCAGCAGGTCTTTAAAATTAAATCGATCATCACTTAAAAAGCATTCCGATAAGTAACATAGAACTGCATCAGGCCAGAATGCTGCTGGGTTGAGAACTCCATAAGATATTTTTATTCATAATAATTAAATTAGGAGGTGTGTCTATCTTGAGTGCCTGACCGCTGATATAGACACGCAGCGCTTTTTAGAAAAGGCATACTATACGCGTAATTTTGCACTGCGTTATATTATACATTATTATATTCAGGGTACAAATCCACGCACACGTTATCTTTTTACACACCAACGTGTGAGAGTGTCTGTCAGTCTGGTGTGCTCCAAATAGCTGCTCCGACCAACAATAATAACACGACTAGAAGCGAGAGTAGTGGTGATGGTGAATGCCCTTCGACGAGACGAAACTTCAGGTCGACCATTGTCTGATCCGACCGAGTTCATCGGGCAGACTGAACCCGAATCTCTTCTCAGGTAATAAATCCCGCGAATCCGCGCGCCTTTTTCAAAACTCGGCCGTGTTTTGTTTCGATCGTTTTTTGTTTGTTGTTGTTTCTTCGCCGGCGTTCTGCTTTTGAAATAATTTTGTTCGTTTTTCGAAAAATATAAACACGCCGAGCTTAGCGAAGTTCGCCGGGTGATTGGATTGCTTATTTTTTGTTTGCTGTTATGCGTCTTCGGTGCGAAATCAATATGCACCGGTCTTATTTGCATATTTGCTCGCTTAAAACTGACACACATTGCTCGAACTTTACATATACGCAGGGGTGGGCTGGAGGGGGCTCGCAGGGGCTCGCGCGAGCCCCTTGTTAAATATTACCCAGGCCGGCGAGCCCCTTGTTAAATTAGGAAAAACAATATTCTTAAATATTTGCGTTATATAATCTATAAATATGCAATATAATTTAATTAAATAAGTAATAATGTATATCATGTAATTATGTAAATCAATCGATGGCTTTAATGATTATTGCGCATAATTTCATATGAGTGATAAAAAAATCACACTTTCCCCAGAATATCAGAGAAGATTAAGCGAGCCCCTTGTTGCTGTATTGGCAGCCCATCGCTGCATATACGATATCGCTAATTCAAACTCATGCTTCGTTATTTATTGTTCTCTGGTCGTAAATCCAAATCAAATTTACATTAATCGAGAACATATACATACATATACATGCACACAGTGCCGCAGTGGCAATTTTTAACCTAAGTGACCGAGATTTTTTTTAAAGTAAAACATTATGTACGTAGCATTCAGTAGCCATCTTAATAACTTATCTCAACTCAATCGAGTAAAAAAGAATTTCTCAGACACAATTTATGATAGAAAGTTCCATTTATTTTTTTCAAACGAAAAATCTCATGACAAACTCAAAAAAATATAAATTTTGGGAGTAGGCTAGAAAAACCATTCGGAATAATGAATTGTATCGCTATAAAAAGTATTATTTCCGCATAAATATAACATTTCTTTTAACCAAATTAAAAGACTTATATTTGCGTTTTTTTTACATTCTGCTACGTAGTACAGTAGTAGATATGTTTTATACAAACTCGCATAAATAAAACCGTTCAAAAAGGCAAGAAACTCATACAAAATCATAAGATTTATTAGAGGTTATTTACAAAAATAAAGCCCACGTAATTTATGAGTATATACTAATAAAAAAACGTTTAAGAACAAAATTTAAATTCATTCACTCTATTTTCGCTGCTTTCTCTTAACATTATAACCATATGCGGAAATATCCGTGTTTTCTTGAGTAGATTTTTTAGTAAATTCTTTGTAAAACTTCATACTGTGCACAAGGGTTTTGCATGTCTTTAAAATTTGAGAACACGTTCAATATTAAACTCAACTCAAATTCCATTAGAAAAAACACAATATTCCTTTGTACTTCATTCCACTTTATTTAATATGTCAGGACCGGTTTCGCTCATTACGAGCATCGTCAACTGAATCGTCAGTTGACGATGCTCGTAATGAGCGAAACCGGTCCTGACATATTAAATAAAGTGGAATGAAGTACAAAGGAATACACCTAAGCCTCGTATAACACGGTTATATGGTTCCACCAAAACAGCGTGTAATACAAATCCGTGTTATGCAAGGTTTGAAGTTCATACAAAATTAGGGGTTACGTTCCAAAAAAAAAATTAACGAAGATAATTCAATAAATATATACTTTATTTTTTTAAATAAACAAATATACATTTACATATTCATGAAAAAACTCTATTAACATAATATAGCATTCATTCGTCATCACTATCACTTATAATTCTATATATTTTACTCTTTTTCGAAATCGGTTGTACGTTTTCATCATCGGAGGACTCTGGAGTTATTGTGGTTTTAGCCTTCAAAAATTCGGTAATAAGCGATTGTCTGCTTTTAGCGTATAAATCTTTACGTATTTCCTTATAAGGTTCCAAAATCTGTTGCAACTCCCTCTTAAATTTTGAACTTCTTTCCATTATAGGATCCTTTTCAATAAAATAGTTTTCTAATTTTATTGCCAATTCCAAACCGTCATCTATCGTTTTTAATGTGAAACATGTAGCTGCTTCGCTGCAACTGATTTCTGTGTCGTTAATTGTGGTGGGTTCATCTAACATTTCGACTAATTCTTCTTCGTTCAACATACGATCCTCCAATATTTCTTGGATGTCATGAATATCCATGTCATTAAAACCTTCTCCACCAATACCACGACAAATGTTTATTGTCCTTTGGTATTCATCTTCTATTGGTGGTAGAAGATTTGCTCCAGACACTACTTCTGGCCATAGTTTTTTCCAGCAAGAATTCAAAGTTGATTGTTTTATTTCTTTAACGGATGCAGCAACAATATCGACACAATTTCGAATAGAAAATTTTTTCCAAGCTTGAGTAAGTGTTAAATTTTCACCTTGATCGATGTCTTCTAATATTTTTTCAAATGTTCGACGAATGCAATAGGCTTTGAATGTTGAAATTATACTTTGGTCTAAGGGCTGGATTAAAGACGTAGTATTTGGTGGTAAAAATAATATTTCCACATTAGGATATTTTAAATCGAGCGGATGTCCTGGTGCATTGTCCAATATCAATAATATTTTAAAATCAAGATTCTTTTTTCTCATATAATCTCTTGCATCAGGTATAAAACAATTGTAAAACCAATCTTTAAAAAGAATACTTGTGGTCCAAACCTTTTTATTGGCTCTCCAATAAACAGGTAAATTCTTTTTTTCATAACCTTTTAGTGCTCGGGGGTTTAAGGATCGATTAATAAGTAATGGCTTCATTATGGAATCTCCTGAAGAATTAGAACAGAATAGTAAAGATATTCTTTCTTTTGCCACCTTGAATCCTTTCGCGTGTTTTTCATGTAGGTTCGTTGCGGCATCTTCTTCCAATACAATCCCGTTTTGTCCGCATTGAATATCTGGTCTGGTGTGTAGCCCTTATTTTTTATAATATCTGCGAATTCTGGAACAAATTTTTTAGCAGATTCTATATCAGCTGACGCAATTTCTCCTCGAATTTTTATAATATGTAGTGAGAATCGTTTCTTGAAATTTTCAAACCATCCTCTACTAGCAAAAAAATTGTGAGATGAGTTTTGATCTTCCGATGACGATTGTTCAGTTCTTTTTAAATTCTTCTAAATAATGCTTCTATCCATAGGAATGTTTTTGTCATTGCAGTCTTCTAGCCATATCATAAGAGCTCTTTCCATTTTTTCTATTATTACTGAGCGTATGCGGGAAATCTTTGTCGCACTGACAGATGATCCTGCTGAAGCTATAGATCTAATTTTGTTTTCATTTTTTTGTATCGTCCTAATTGTTGCTTCATTTAAATTAAAAAATTTAGCAAGTGATGACGGCCTCTCCCCCCTTTTATGACAATCTAGGATATTTTTTTTTTTTCAATAGAAACAAAGTTTCTCTTCTTTTTAATTTTATCCGTAACTGTCGACATTTTGGGGTTTAAATATTTTTCATCTACAAATAAATAATAAATTGATACGATTAAATCTATAAAATTTGTATAAATTATAAAAGGTTATTATGTACATATACATAATGATAAAATGAAATATGTAAAGTGTATAAATACATACAAACAATAACCCAGAATAATCTACGGATTACGAAGAAATATGCACTGCTCCATTGACTGCCAGAGCGCAACTACAATTTATCGAAACAAACAAAATTGACATGTCTCGACATGCTCAGTAAGATTTGTCATGTGCACATTACACGGACGTACAAATTAAACATTTTAAATTTTATTTTTTTTGAAACCGTGTTATATAAAGCGTGTTGTATAAAAAATATGCCACAATTTATACAACCGTGTTGTATAAAACCGTGTTATACGAGGCCTAGGTGTATTGTGTTTTTTCTAATATAATGCCTTTCCACCAAGTATTGACAGTGAACACCCTAAAAGTGATCAAATTCCATTATTAGTAACTTCCGAATCTATTATTCTCCATTGCGTGTCTCAATTTTCACAGCTAATAAAACCATGTGTAGACCTACGTTCGTTGATTTAATTTTATAAGGGGCCTAAAAACCTTTTTTTTTCTATTACACCCCCTTATATATGAACAATTAATATTAATTGACGCTTTAGTAAGTTACCGCTTTTATTATATCATTCAATTGAATTATGTAGTCTTCCCCCTTTGTAATTATAATGCCTAATTGACAAAAAAACCGGCTGATAATACCACTTAAAATAATAAAAACAATCATTCGTTAATATAATATGTCATTGAATAAATGTAATGTTTTTTTAAGTTAACAAATTAAAAGATAACATATTTACCCCATCCAGATACTGGATTATCGATTTGTCATTAAATGTCTCATATTTTGTGCAAAATTTAAGTAACGATTTAAACTTCAGTACCTATAAGTAAAGTATAATATTATAATTGGTCAGTATTCATGTGATCAATACTAAACAAAACGATCAATAGTAAAAGAGAAAATAGTCATCAATTTAAAGAAATACCTAACCTAAACAAAATATCTACTGGGAAAAATAATCGTGTACTTTTCACTTATTCACTTAGTTGATTTCAAAATATAATCGGGCAAAGACAAAATATGCTAAGTATTAACCAGGGTTGTTAAATCGTTAGCAAAATAATTTTAAAAAATCTACGACTGCGACTCCTACTCTGAATTCAGTGAAAAATATTTTTTTTTCCCTAGAGTCTTCCATTTTTTGAATAATGTCCCTTTCTTCTAGTACATATAAATACATAACAGTCATTATTTCACCAATCAACAGAATGAATAAGCCAACTTTCGAGTACATTTAACTTACTAATACTGTATGGATTACAACTTCCTATGTGAACGGAGGTAAAATTCCCATATCATTATCTCTATAAAGAAATGTATCCCTAATTGTTTTTAATATTTCAAAATACTATTTACTTATAATATAACTTATTTGTTATAATTGCGTTCGGTTTAGGGTATCCAATCCCGGACCTTTTTAATAAGCCCGGGATTTCGTGATTCATATTTTTTCAATTCCGGGATTGAACATTCACCATAAAATCGTGGACAAATTCGGGATTTTTGGTCGTCGATTTTCAAATGGGAATTTACGGATCAAAATTTGTTGTCACTGACCGATTTCAAAGACCCAGGAATTTGCAAAAAAATCCTAAAATTAAAAAATGTGATACCTTTTTCATGTATCTTTCTAAAATTATCGAGAATTTTCTACTTCTTATTCTCAATCCAGAAATCCTGATATTGGTACGGACAAAATCCCGAGATTGGACGCCCTAGTTTGGATCACTAATATTTTTTACGACTGATTAACATGCAGTAGCACAACTTTCGACGTCATTAGCTTTTTTCCTACTCAAGACTCTTCAAATCTGGTATAAACGTCAACTAAACTATTAACGACATTATTATTTTGCATCAAAAGCTAATTTTAAAAATTTGTTGACAACACTATGGATTTTCTCATTTTTCCTGTGACGTCATTTATTTACTGTTCAAAGTTGATTGTTTTTGTAGTCACCCGATTCCACGAAAATCGTATGATTCCCAAATTTTCTCAAATGCCACCAAAGCTAGACTTTTGGATTACACGATGACTCATTTGAAAATACACTATGCGTTGTGGCCCGTGGGGAATCAACTACTACGCAATACAAAGAAAATTGTATACAAAATTAATATAAAATAAATTACAATCCCTAAAGCGATTATTTATTTATTTATTGTTAAAAATTAAAATTATAGCCAATTCACCGTGTATTTGACAAATATAATGAGACGAAATATAAAATAAAACTACATAATACATCAACCTACAACATCAAAATACAGTTCACAAATACTATCATTAAAAATGTACACTTCTCTAGGCAATGAGTTGATCAATCGAACGGCCCTTGAAACTCCTAAGCGAGGTAAAAGTTTTTTTTAAAAAAAAAATTTGCTCATAGTTTCGCCCATGTAAGAGTAAATTGGGAGCATGTAAATTAATAGTCATGAGAATTTCAGAATTAATAACTCGGCCCCGAAGGAGAAGAGAAAAATGCTTTAAACTTGAAAACGATCTTCGAGCTTCAAGAGAGTGAAATGATAACATTCCTAATAGAAATTTGGTGGAAAGAAACCTGATAATAATTGTGTTAACGACGATTTTGTTTTATAACTTTTTAAGTATCACTATCTTAATCACAATTTGGAAAATCGATCATCAATCATTATTGATTGCCAGATAACATTCTCTTCTCATATATAACTAAGGGATATTTGAGTATGGGTGTAAGGAATCCAATACCTGAAACTTTTTATGACACCGATACTTCGTTATTGACATTTTTTTAACTCTGGGATTACCCAATTGTCCCACATATTGGGATCGTCAGACCTCTATGGAAGTCAGTTTCTAATTTCTAAAAAAATCTATTTAAAAATGTATATTTTACTTCCGAAAATTTTCTTATTATAAATATGTTTCAAGGGGCAATCACGGGTTCGAGTCCCGATAAGAACAGCATTTTACAATCGATTTCTGTTCAAAGGCATGGGTGTCTGTAGATTTACTCCCACCCTTCTAATGCTAAAAAAATAACGGGGCGTAGTGAGAGTGTTAGTTAAACAACAGTTATTTTCTACCCCTATCCTTCTTACCATACTTCGAATAAAGAGAGGTTTAGTAACTGAGTAACAAACAGTTCTCGTAGAAAAACTTATTTTAATATACCTCCATTCGGAGGATATATGCTTGACGTTGGGATCGGACACGGCTTTAAAAAAATGTGAACGGAAAAAAAGTAATTTAAGTAAAAAGTATTTTAAGAAAAATAATTGCGTAGGTTTCTCGACAATCTTTCGTCGTAAGCCATAACTTAAGCTTCAAGTACAAAGCTCGTAACAGCATAAACAATAACGGTACTGAAAAGCATTAAAATACACTCAATTGACACTAACATTATGAAATTTCTTTTAACAAAATAATATATATTTGTGTTTGATAATTACGTGGTTTTTTGTTGTAAATTTATACTCAAATATAATATCCAGAGAATATTGTTTTTACACAATTCAAAGAGAAGAAAAAAATCAAAGCGGTATTTGAATATCAATTTGGTTCTGTATTTTGGGAGTTGCGAGCGTTGCACGCCAGGCCGACGAAATCAAACAGTTTCGCAGTGAAAAAGAATGTGGTAAGTAAGGGAAGGGAGTATCAAGCGAGACATGAACTTTGTTAACCCCCAAACGAGAGGGTAAGGAACCCGTCTGTCTGTCTGTCTGTCTGCCTCACAATTGCTACTTGCTACCCCCTGCGATCCGATTGTCGTTTGGCTATGCTGACCCTAGTAGCAAGTTTAGCCCTCGCAACAGAGGCGATAACACTCCCCGCTGCCTCAATAATAATTGTAGATTCGCGATAAGTAGAGGCCGAATTCTACTGTCATGAAATACTCCAATCATTTTTTTTATGTATATGTACATAGTTACAATATTTTACAGCGGTACATTTTCAATTGATTCACTATTCATTTATTTAATTCAGTAAAATATATGCACAAGAAAATTTTTGCATTAAGTGCACCGTAAATATATTAACATATAACGTTTTTTTATAACATCTCCGTTATCACTCAAATAAGTAATTTTTATTTTCTTTTTCGAATAAAAAAAATTCTAATATTTAACAATAAAATACCATTTTTAATAGAATAAAACTGTAAAACACCCCGATGATGACTTATGTGGCAGGAAAAAATAATTAAAAAAACGTCTGCCCAATATTTTTTAGTTCAGTTTATTTATGTATTGATTTGGCATTTACGTGGTAGAACTCCATTTTAATAGGGTAAAATATCAAGGTATTTCAGTTCTACAGTTTTTTAAAAAGTTAAAGGTTGATAGCTATTTCGGCTTACGCTATCGTCAGAACTATCAGTTTATTTACGTTAGTTTTAGTATTTTGCTAAGTCTGTCAGGTTCGCAGTCCGGTGATCAACATCGTTGACTTTCGTGAAGGATCTCACCGGTTCAAATCCAAATAAAAACAGCATTTTTCCAATCGATTTGAGTTTGAAGACAAAGATGTTTGTGATGTCTTAAAGTTCCCTAGCACCTTTCCAGTCCCAAATTATCGGGACGTAGCGAGGGCTATAAACTTACCACTAGTCCTGGTCCTACACTTTCTATCCCTATACGAATTACCTCTATGAGGTGGCCTTCGTATAACGAGAGAGGACATAAATATTTTTAATATAATATTCATTATAAAAAAGATATAATTATTTTTTTACCCACCTATCATTACAATGTATGATATACAATGTTTATACATTTAATAAAACTTATCTAAAGCAATACTGCAATATGATACGAGATATTTGCTCGCTTCACTTTATCGTCTAGCGATCTGTTGAGGAGCCGGAATTCCGAATGATATCTACAAGGAAATACTCCAAATGTTCACATCACCATTTCTCATCACCCAAATGTCATAAATGGAGCGTATTACTTCTTTTTTTGCCATCTGTGAATGCGAGAATTCCCCTTTTTGCGGTGATGTTAGCATGCCATCTTACATTCTGATTCTACGACCCTCCTATTTGAAATAATAAACTGCTCTCCATACAGTTAGTCTTAAATACAACGACATGTTATCTGCTCTCGATAGTGTCAGGTAGAAAAAAACATTTCTAAACTCGAATCTACCAGACGTGACCTTATTCGTGTTAGATGACAGTAACATATACGTAAAAATTGATGCAAAGATTCATGCATACGTTAACGCGAGTTCATTTTCACAAACTTAAGCGCTAAAGATGTGTCATATTGTAATAAATTTACAATTTTTCTGCTCAGTATCAGTAAAACTATAATCGAAATATACATGTACTATGTATGTACACGTCATCTGTCACTTTTAACAAACGTACAGACAGAAGACTAAATTGACGATATAATAAAGAACATATATTTCAGGTCGCAATTTAGTAACTGTCCTAAAAATGTAATTTCTGCTGAACTCATTTCTAAAAAGGAATTACTTCTGCGTTTAATTCCTAATACGTATAGCGTAATTATAATAATCGATTCAATAGTTTTTAAAAAAAACCTGCCTAAACCCAGGGATTGAATATTTCATCAGAATATAATTGCACTGGTCACCGCCATTGCTAAACATATGCTTGGATATGATTTTACAAAAACACTAGTGAATAAGTATTTTCACTTAAAATACCCTTCCGCTGTAACACATCCATAGCTTAAATAAGTTTACATAAATAGTCCAATAGTTTGTCGGGCTACGACGGGTCTACCATCCGCCACTTAGTTTATATGTCATATTAGTACCTAGAATTTTTTTAAGTAAAGTAAAAATTCATCCGTGCAATTGCACGCCTGAAAGTACCGAAAGGCGAAACTCGGATATTTAGTGACAAAACTTGTGTAAATTTACATAATTTGAACGATTCAAATTTATTCATGAGTTGAAAATGCGTGTGATGTGCAAAAACAGTCTTGATTCTAATAAATAATTATGGAAAAAGTACAAAACGGTTTATTTTATTTTAATCCTATTCCATCAAGTAACAACACGTTAAAAGAAATTTATTATCCGTTTTGCATTATGTCTAGTTTTTGTTTCCCTGGATCAACACAGCAATCAGCCTCTCATTATTTAACAATTTATAGTTTCGCTTGTTCTGCTTGGAAAATGATTCACATATTCCAAGAATCGCCAGCCGTCTATATATTAATTAAATTTAATATTTTTGGGTGTTTCTAGGTCGTACACATGCTTCAAAATAATAATATTGAGTGATTAAACATTCTTGCTGTCTGTTATCTATTATGTCAAACAACTAGAAGTGCTATTGTATTCCATCAAGGATTAAATAATTTTCAAGACTCCCTGAGAGATCGTTTACTAAACAGAAAATACACGACCAGTGGCGTGGAGTGGTCGATTATATTTTTCCCAATCGCTAGAATTCATCCCTAGATTCTCGTTTCTTCTACATTACATTCGGCTGTAATCCGCGGCTGGGTCGCGTGAGCGAAAAATTCGCAAGAAAAAATGTCCATAATGTCCCCACGTGAGGGAACTGTCCCCGCAATTTTCGCATATATTCAGTAGGCACGCTCTCTACTCCCCGGGGACAGAGGATGGGACCACACCCGGACACTACCCTCTTACCTAATAGAGAAGGAGAGATGATGTTTGGCATCATTCATTGAACAACACGACAGCGAAAACTTTTTTTGATTTAACAAGATGTTCGCTCACTTAAATCTATGTTGCTGTTTTATAATCATTCTGAAATAATTACCAAACATTTTAGTATAACTTAAAGAGATTCATAAGGGTGTCACTACAAATATATTTTTGAATATAAGAATCACTGATGCATTTAGACACGCTGTAATTCAAACAATATTAAAACCTTACTTAAATAAAATCTTTATCTTCAATCAGTAAAAGTGTCATCAATTCAGATCAATTAACAATTAACAATTAATTAACAATTAATTTAATATAAAAAATGTAGTATAACATCAATTAACAATGTATGTATATGGTTTATTTATTTTTATAAAAATTAACCTTACAAATCTATCAAATCTTCCCATTGTACTCAACGTTGCCTAAATCAGATACCCTATCCGCAATGGCTTATGACCAACGTTCCCTCTAAGCTGCGCGCGTGCGCAGCCGCGCAGTAGTTGGGAAGCCTCCGCGCACTCATACCGGGATGGCACGCACTACAAGACAGTTGTTCAATTAATATTTGATCGGTCCCCGCAGCCTTTAAGATTTCTGCGCAGCTAACCTTTTGCCTTAGAGCATAGGTTTCCTACCTTTTCGGGTGGCGACCCCTTTTTATTAAAGCCATGTGACACGCGGCCCCGATGCAATTGAAAAAGGCATTTTTTTTCAATAAGGTAATTTTAGTTGACTGTAGTTTTAGTTTTGTTGTTCAAATCCAAAATCGAAAAAAGTTGGCGACCCCCTTGGGTATATTTATATAAAATATTTACTAATGAATGATTTCTTGTTTTATATAATATTATGCGGCTTTTAAAAGTAAGATTCTTAGTAAAGAATATTGTAAGTATGTATGTATATTGCATATAAAATGTTTCTAAGAACATTATTAATAAATTCTCTAATGAGATTATACAAAGACTTTGTTTTTCATTTCATACGAACACCTCAATCTTGGCACAATCTTTTGATGTTAATTTTTCTAAAGAACAGCGATATTGCTCATTGTTTTTCAAGAATTCCCACTTAGTTGATTTTTCACGTCGCACTTCGTATCAGTCTTGAAAACGCAGAAGTCATAAGTAGTTATTTATCTCTGTGAAACGATGACTCTCAAAACATGAGGCAAATTAATACGCAATTTTTCATTTTTTCTTTGTCAACCATTTTGGCTCCATGCCTAGACGGTTGAGAAAGAAAATTTGTGTCACCATTATACGAACAATTTTACTCATCTGAATATGTCCTCAATTCTCGTTGACATCGAGATCGAGTTTGGCTTCTGGTTTTTGGCATACACTTATGTTAGATATTACGATCAAATCTTTCCATTCATTTCCTAATACCACATACCTTTCATTTATTAAATAAAAATATACTAATTTTACATTCATCTGATAAAAGTCGCGATGGGCGAAACCGGTTTTGGTCTTAATAAATATGTGGAAATAATACAAAACCAGTTTTTTTTTAAATTGAGAATTACGCCTCAAAAGGAATTCATAACACTTTTTTTCGTTTCATTAATTGCAACAATTTTTTATTTCTTTAGAAGACACATACAATCTGATACACGAGTTATAAAATACAATCAAAGTTTTTATTAAATAATTATTGTCAAAGAAATTGTGGTGTAATTTGAGTATTAGTGATGTGTTTATACCGGGTTATATAAACAATGAAAAAAAATACAAAAGTCTGTTATTTCAATGTTGCGGAACTTGTTGCGGCACGGGTTTAGCTTATATGTGAACCATCTTCAGACGAGACACTTCTCTAAGAAAGGCAAAAAGTGTCGCCATGAATACCACCCACAACTGGTAGAATAACAAATGTATCAATTTTAGTTTAATATTAAATATACAATTTCGTTTTAGAGACTTAATTCTTACAGAAAAAAATACATCTTTGTTGAGGAATAATGCTTTCGGGATATAATTTCCCCAACTCGAGGTAGAAGTCATTTATTTTTTTATATGTAGGTATTTCCCATGTATACTATTAATTTATTGAGATGATTTTTATTAATTAATTACACTCATACTAAAATAACTTAAACATATTTCGACGAATAAAAAGATAGAGCCAGTTAAGAACCCCTGTTCTAATGAATCTGAATACCTCATTTTAAATCGTGAAAAATAGTAAAATCAAAAAAACGATAAATTCCATACGACATAATTGACATATAGGGAAACAATTGAAAGCGTATATAAGACATTTGGATATTGAATGTCCTAAATGTTCTACTTTATAATGAATGTATTGTGTTAATAAAAGGTTATGATAATTTAGAAATTCGGAGAAAAGTACAGTCGTAAGTAATTGGATAAATCTCCTTTTACACTACCTATGTAGTTATAAAATTATATCCTTCTCGGTATATTGAACATGTTTATTTACTTTATCTCAATAATAACAACACAAATCAACTCGCAAATCAAATATTTGCGGTTTTCCGTATTGATTCTAAGAGTCAGAGATTTCCCCCATAAACGCCTACGTCTAAAAGTGTTTCCAATTCACATCATTGACTTATGATTTATTACTCCGCGAGTTCTTCGAAGCGGATTCATTCTTAAATGATAATTTGAGAAAACACATATCGTATGCCAAATAATTCTTCCAATTTGGCCAATTTCCTCTTCCAAATAATTTATGCCTAAAAGCAAAGCTATCGGCATGGCAACCATTTTTGAAAGTGTACATATCATTATAAGGGTAGTTATTTAATCATAGAAGTTTTGTGTCTATCTCGACCAGTAGTGCGAACAGGATAATTTGAGTGCAACTTGTGACTTGTGCATCGGTGGCACCCTGAAAATTTTTAAAAAATAAATAAAATATGTTGTTTTACATATTTATTATACTGTTCCGAATTTAATTACAACCAAAGTGAATTCATAAATTATTCTAACTGATAGATACACAAATATTTCCTTCTGCCACCTACATATTATATGTATGTATTTACATAATTTTTAAGGTGTTCACTATCAATACTTGGTAGAAAAGCATTATATTAAAAAAATAAAACACGTTTATAATAATTCCACTTTTATTTAATATGATCAGGACCAGTTTAACTCATGACGAGCACTATTAACCGATAAGAAAATGTAATAGTACAGTGCTAGTAATATTTACATTGTCATTGTTATGAAGTGAGCTACTATGCATTTAGTCTGATACGGATATACGAAGATTTGATTTATGTACGTATATGGTTATTTTTATAATAATAAATATTTGTATCATTCATGGTTGAGTATTTTTTATTATATGTTATATGTATTGTGATTCAATAAGGTGAGCAAATAAGTAGGAAATTGTTGGAAAAAAATATTTTTCTATTCAGTCGCACTTTACAAATTTATCATTGGAAAAATGACTCTTAGCTTAAAAACGGTGTGAAGAGGAATTGATTTACACCACACTTAACTACAAGTCGCAACGATTTTAACAGTTACTACTAAAACACTCCCGATCAACGAAAACCAACTGATAATACGCCACTTTATCTAAAAAAAATATTTTGCCACTGAACACTCAAAAGGTACTCAAAACAACTTTTGGTTATTATCAGATATTACATCAATTTAAAAATTAACCCATTCCTTAAGTTTTACGAAAAAAACAATACATATTTCATATTTACTTTTTAAAGTTAGAATAATAAAATTATTAATATATTAATCAAATTGGTATTACTTATTATAAAAAACAAAAAATAATGGTTTTACAGATAATACGTTCGTTTAAGTTACTTTGCATCTTACCTTGTGACTTAATATGCCTGATGAAAATTCTATTATATATTTTATTCTTTCAAATCACAGTGTAGATTGTATTCTGATTTTCGAATTTTCTTTTTACCAAACATTTCATAAAATGAATCAACTCACACAGAACATTTCTATATATAAATCAGTGTATTGAAACGATTTCTTTCTTGGGTACATAACATATTTTATATTATAATCTTGAGCTAGCCCCCTTTTTGGATACGGTTATAAAATCGCGTAGCACCTACGTACTCACAAGCCAAGTAGATTTATGGCGTCTGAAAGCCAAAATATTTTCTCGATACATCGTCTGTTATTCTTTCATCCGTTCTCGCGTTTATTCTAGTGCTTGGCTTCTTATATTTTCACCCTGCGCCCACTGCGTCTGGTCGCGTCTGATAACAAAATTAACGATTAGTCCGTTAACAGAATTCTAGTTGCTATGTCACGTTTTTTCTCTAAAATATAATAAATCTCTTAAAGCGATTTCATGTCAGACTAAGGAAGTACTTATCCGCTTAGCCAAGTTATTCAGAACCTTTATTTATTATGAAATACATATTGTGAAAAAGCTGTGTATCATCATTTGACACATGTTTTATGGAAAAAAAAATATATAGGAAGTATGTCGGTCAGTTCTAACTGTGCCTAAACTAAAAAATATATTTAACTCTGATATTTTTATAAAACGTTAAAAAATGTACTTTCCCTAAAGTAATACTGAGATAATGATTGGCAGATAAAATTATTGCTTAGACCGCAATATTCAAAGACGATGCCTTACGGTGTTTTGTGATTTCCTTACTTACTATATCGACAGTGGTATTCTTCACTCCTGGCTGAAGGGAAATTTCATGGATTTCATCACACTCTGTTATTTGTCCGTATTATAAAACGACCTCAGCCAATATGGTATATCATAAATTTAGATTTTTCAGGCATTTATTTGACATGATTTTAAAACATTTTCCGGTAATTCTTACGGCATTTTCCGACATGGCTAATACATGATTTCCCACGTTTTAGAGATTTATCATAATTTTCATGATTTTCTGGACATTTTGCAGAAAGAATTGACAGTAAATAGGGTACTTCACACACCATATCCGTTCTACCCCTAAATGGAAGCCCAACAAAAAATAAAGATAATAATATTTTTAAAAAACGCCTTTTTAACCCGCTACAAAGATCATCGAGCTACGGCGACTTTACATTTTGAAAGTTTATGTTAGACATCGTCTTAAGAAGGAAAAGCATCGTAGCCGAAGAAAAGCTCTTAGCGCATACATTTTACGACGGTCACACATAACGCAGTATTTATTATATTCTGAATAAAGTTATATCGGAAACAATAAGTCCTTAGTCCGATCTGCGAATATTTTTATGGAGAAAATATAATTTTACTAAAAAGTAAATTTCCTAAATAAAATAATATATTGATATTGAAACACTCACTAAAAGAGTTATTTTAAATCGCGAGGGAGAAATATTAACGTTTTAATAAAATATCAAAAAATACTTTGTTTTTAAGCTCCCTACTTTATTGTTAAATTTATCGGAGAGATTAACGGCTTTTAATCTAAAATGAATTATGTCTTAAGCAACAAAAACTGTTATCGTTTCAGAAAACATATCGAATAATCGTAATAGTAACGAAAGAAAAATCTATTAAATGTATTGTTACATTCGAAAGATTTTTCTTTTATTTTCTTTTCTTTATTACGAATGGAGTTTAATATACAGTAAACCACTTTTCAAGTGAACTGTCAATTCTTGATGAAAAGACAAACAAAAATACATACTTACAGCACACCTGTGTGCTGTGTACTTCCATTGCCACCAGAGCTAAGGATTGCAATATTTTGATTGCGGTATTTCTAGGGGTTGTCGGTTTTCAAAAACTGGTTTTAATAACCGGTTTTTTGGCTTAATTTGTGACATCCGAAAACCAGTTTTTCAACTTCGTAACCGTTTGTGCCGAATTGTCCATAAACAAATCAATAAACAGAAGGACAGAAAATTTGGATCTTTTATTTGATGGCTTAAAGACCATATGCCCCACATCCCATTACCCAGCGAAAGGGTATTTGCGATATCAGGAAATTTTGTTACAAAACGATCAGTGAACGCTTTGTGTTTTCTTAAATCATTGTATTTTCTGAAGAGTAACACCAAATTATTTATTGTTATGCATTATTATGTATCTAAGTAAACAAAATAAAAAAATGAACTTTTTCTCGCTATTTTAACATTATGTATTAAAAAACATTAAAAATATATGAATACTGGAATCCCTGTTTTGGTAATACCGGTATTGCAAACCCTGACTAGAATAACCCAACGAATCTATTTACACACTACGACCGCCACTTTAATAGAAATAAATCATTTAGCAACCACTTTGTCTCTCAGATCACCAATAAAGCATTTATCAATGTTTTTATCACGCGAAAATATTTATTTTTAAAACAGAATATGTCTAGCTTACGAAAATAGCCGCCGTTATAAATAAAAATCCGTGAGAGTCTGGTTCTGGTGTATTTGTCATCGCTTTCCTCCAGTTTTGTGTCATCTGTAAACAATCCGTTACTGCGATATAAAATATTAAAATTAAATGCTTCGATGTTTTCTGACATCGTACATTTATATATAAAAAAAAGAAACCCGCCAGGGGCTCGTAGATTTATCGCGCCGAATTTAATAATGAAACGATGTCAGCTGTTACGCGATAGTCACACCTAAATCAATATTTAAAAATATTAAATATACTGTTTTGTACTAATTAAACACTTGCTTATTAGGATCAGGGTCGGTTTCAAATGATAAAAATATAAAATAATATATATATAATAACACCCTAAAAGTAAACCAGTGGTTCTCATGTGCGGCCACCAAAAGATTTTGCTGCGGTCATTAACAGCTTCATAGTAAATAATGTCTTTTATTGAATGTCAACCATGTCAAACAGTTGATTCATTGTTAACTGCTATTTTTATCACATTTCAAAAAAAATAATAGTGTGGCCACGCTGACGCTGAGACGCTGATGCTAACCGAAATGAGTGGTAAGCAAAACCGGTCCTAATCCTAGCATATAAATGCGTAATTGGTACAAAAGAGTGTTTTATTTTCTTGTAAAAAAAATAATGACAGTTAGTGATTTTTTTCATGCTTTTGATATTATTTACGTGAGTGCATGGCCGATCACAAAAGTACGATGAATTTGATACCGGTCACACGTATCCTGAGACGTAAGCGACACAGCGCAGGTCAACACAGATTATGTATCATTTGAAGAAGCACATACCTGCGTGTGCTGCAACGCAGACACGTACGACGCAGACGTTCGTCTACCCTGCTCTGCGCCTCGTTGTAGTGCCGACACAGATTCTTGCATCCTGCTTTGGACGTGTTCTGATTTTGACGGAATAGTTACCGACAAACTATTTTTTTTCAATCCATTCCCGCTCCCAATGTGGAGCATATGGCCTCCTAATGAAGGTATACCAACAGAAGTTTTTCTACGAGAACTGTTTTTTACTCAGTCGCTCAACCTCCCTTTTTTCAAAGAGAGTAATAGGGATAGAAGAACAAGGCTACGACAGGACTAGTGGTTAACTAATTGCTCTCGCAACGCCCAGTTATTAAATGATGGCAAAGAATGGGAGGATAATTTCAGACATCACAAACACCCACGACTTCGAACAGAAATCGAAAAAATGCTGTTCGAACTGGGACTCGAACCCGTGAGATCCGGAACGGAAGCCCACAACGCTAACCGCTGCGCCATATGACCCGTCTCACTTATATGTCACGAAGCTCCCATAGAATACGCTGGTTGCCTGTGTCTCAGCATATTATGCTTAGAAGCTCGACACTATATCCACCAAATATTTATTTCACGTCAATCTGGGCTTAATCATACAATATTTAATTTGAAATTGATATCAAATTATTATTATGAAAATATATTTTTTTTTTGATTAATTGTTTATGATCCCTAAACGATTTGTGTATTTATTTATATACAACATTTATTTAATGAAAACATGATTGCTTAAAGAAAATAATTGATACAATATTAACATTGTTTTATATAAATAACATATTAACTGGAAATATTTACTAACCAACAACTGATATTTATTTGGTTCTTGTCACGAATTCTCTTTATTGAATCTCTGGGAAATTGGTACAATATTACTTTTCCTTGTTTTTCCGACACGACTGTTGCCGAGCAACACGACATGTATGTATCGTCAGAAACGTCTGTCACAACTCACAACACTGAACACAGCTTTTAAAAGCTCATCGAATTGACATTTACACGTCACCCAGAGATATTCGTTAGTGTCATGTTATATTGTTTAATGGAATCCACACTTCATTGATAAATTACATAAGAAACTATTAATAAAATACTTTAATAATAGTTCAGTTTTATATTTTTATGAAAGTTTTTGTGATTTTAAATTAAAAATGCGAAATAAGTAGTATAGTATAGCAGTGGCGGTTCTAGGTACTGGGCTAGGTGGGCTAAGCCCGACCTGCATTTTTCACCCAAAACATTAGATGGCTGAATAAAAATGAACAGCAATTCGGCCGCTGAACAAAATAAATACATTTATGAGCGTAACTTACCTTTCCCAAATGAATATAATATCATTGTTTTAATTTTCCTCTGTCAATATAAGACAATGTTACGTCTACCTACAATCATATTCTCGATTGTGTTTTGTATTACAATTTTAAACTGAGCCGGCATAAAAAAACAATAACCCTATAAATACTTCACAGGGAACAGGAACGTTACGTCACTGGCAACACCACTCAAGGGCTAAATCGTTCAAGCCCGTAACCACAGACAATATCATGCAATATTTCTTTACACTGGGGCGCAATCAAGCACGATTAGATTTTTTTTGTATTTGTATGTACGGAAACGTCATCAAACACAAAGGATAGTGTTTCAATCTGTCAAGCTTCTGTTGATCGTTGGGGGCTAAAAACAATCTGCCCATTACGCATACTTATGCATTGAAACACAAAACCAATATCGTTGTATTGTATGAAAGTGACAGGTATTGACTTTCAGTGACAGCAAGTGACAGTTCTATACTGCTTTTAGTAGGTACTTGTTATTTCACTTTGAAAGAGACGAATTTAAGGATTCCGTGTTATTATTCTATTATTTCTTAGTTACATTAGCATTGATTTTATTATATAAAAATTTATGCATTGCAGTAGTGTCGTAATATTTGTTAATTTGCTTGTAGATTAATGTATAAGGTGAAGTGGAAATATGCTTTTCTCTAGCCCACCCAAGATTTCAGGTCAGGAACCGCCACTGTAGTATAGCATAGTATCAACGTTCAGTTTTCAGAATTAGACGATGACAACAAATTCAGCTATCAATTTAAAAAATCCATGTCCTCTAGTACATTTCTATTTGAACGATAAAAGGTTCGTCACGAGTGCCTTCACACTGTGAGTTTACACATAATGTGTAGCATATCTTGGGAAGGATAATTGTATCCAATAAAAAAGTTTTTTTAAGCATTCATTCACCCGCAATTTGATACCAGTTGATGATAATGGTAAAATTTATTTAGCGATATAACTGCGATAAATGGACCATAAAACTTGTTTACACATTAATACAAGAGTTTTTCATAAAGCTTAATAGCTGAGCGCTTACAAGTTTTCCGACTAAAGAGCCATCAAATAAAATAATAACAGACCGTTCAAAATAGCCTTCCCCTTTGAAAGATGCGGATAGTAATATAAACTTTAACGACTTCTACGAAACTTTATTTCGCATGCAGTCCTTCCAGGAGGCATTCCACAGTTTTAATTGGTTCGTCCTTTAGGGTTAACGGTCGACCGTTTCAAGATGCTCGAGACACATTTCGAATAGATGAGCAATCGATCATAAATTATTTTCAAAAACATTTATCCTTATTTCATCATATATTGACAAATAAAAATAAAACGATCAGTATATAATTCAAGTGTTTGTCTTATAAATTACGATAAGTGTATCGAACGAACATTTGAGTAGCATTTTCAGGCAGTAACTTTTTCTAAAAAATATATTTAAAACGTAGACACTGATTAAAAATCTTGTCTTATAAATAAGAAAATGAAGAATGTTATTTTTCTTTCTACCTGGCACGGAAAAGGAAACACAAACAAAAACAGAAGATACGTATTACAATAATAATTATTTGTGCTAGAGAGGAAAACCTCACCAGAAATAAATTTAATTACGCGGACTCGCGCGTCCTTACATAACGCCAAATAAATCATTTTTAAGATGCTAAACAAACTAAAAGAAACTAAATAAATGATATATTGGTTTTCATAATAATACAATGTGATCGGCATGCCGTAGGTGAAATTAAAATGCAACCGTATTTTCGAATCACACTACTCAATATTGGTTACGTCCAGTGTGACGCTGAGCGTTCGAAAGTTGTATTGAAAGGAAGAAAACGTGTTGTTCTGGACATTAACTAGGCTGTAAAATTAAAAGACAAATCGTTACCTGAAAGCAACCGTGAGATAAATTGAAACTACTAGTTTCGAGATAATTTACCCTTAATGTTATAATTTTAAATAGTTCATTACGTTTCTTTTTTTTTGTTTTTTTTACGATTTTTTGTTTATATTTATTTTACTAATCTAGCTGATTTTTCTTTTAAAAATGACATATTTTTTAAATTTAAATATCTTAGTATTTCATTATATAGATTTACGTTTCAACAATCGCTTGCAATATTTATCATAACATGGACTTTTCAGTTTATTTCACTGTTGCTTTCTGGCAGCGAAATACTATCGGTATTCTAAAATCTAAACCAATTAAGATTTCGCTATATAAAATAAAACTAAGAATTTTTGGCAATAATGTTTATCACGGATACCAATCATTGTCAGAGACGAACCAAACCGAAAACTTAAAATCGATTTAGGAGCTTATTGTTCTCTGAAAGTGCTGTTGAAGCGACATGTTCTCTGTTACAAAGTATTAAAGAATAAAGTAGAGAAGAATATAGAAAAGTTTCAGAGTAGGAAGTAATTCTCAGTGGTGGGAAAATAACATCCCAAAAAATATATAATGGTATTTTATGTTAATACAATATTTATTAATAACCCTGGTTTGAAATGTTTTACTATAATACAATGACATTGTTCCGATAAAGAACTACAGGCGCTCAATTATGAAGTCGGTATCTTATGTTTGCTGCTTCAAAACAGAAGAGTTATTTGCTGTTTAGTTTGACAGTCTCGGCCGTAACTTTTTCTCAAGTCTGCCGACTGTCCGCAAATTTACTACTTCATGAAAAAACCTTTATTAGAAGGGATCCACACATGATTCGAACAAGAGAATTTACAGTCGTCATAATAATAATAGTATTTTATGAACATAATGTTACTTGATCGGGATACCTTTTCTCTGAAAAGAGGATTGAGTTATTATCTTAACAATTTCAATAATTATCCGCTGGCCTATTTTAGGCAACAAAATTAGTGATAGCAGTATAAAGAAATACATTTCAAGAAAAAATCCGGTGTTCTAACTTTTTTTTTATTTGGGTACGGACTAGGGCTTGTCGGTTTTCAAAAACCGGTTTTTCGGCAAAACTTTTACATTTGAAAACCGGGTTTTCAACTCCGTAACCGGTTGTGCCGAATTTTCCATAAACGAGTCTATAAACAAAAGACAGAAAATTTGGGTCTTTTATTTGATGGCTTAAAGACCACATGCCCCACATCATTACCCATCGAAAGGGTATTTTCGATATCAGGAAATTTTGTTACAGAGGACACTTTGTGTTTTTTTTAATTATATTTTCTGAAGAGTAACACTAAATAATTTCTTCTTGTGTATTATTATGTATATAATTAAACAACATAAAAAATTTAACTTTTGCTCGATATTTTAATTGAATTATTCATTTTTTGTAAAACTTCGAAAACCGGATAAAACCGGTTTTCAAACAATATTGACATTCGAAAACCGGTTTTTTTCAAAAGTCGGTTTTTGTATAAGCCCTACCTAGTACGGACCACTGAACGTATAAAATTGAGTACATATTTCATTCACCGAAACTGTCACGGGTAGCATTACCATCTCAGATAATGCATCGCACATTATAACTAATCTAGGGCAAATCGACACGTACAAGTACACCAGAAAAAAAAATGGATTGGCAAGAATTATAGTCACAATTCAGTACATTGTTTTACTCACCATGTAAAACCAGGCCTGGCCAACCCGTTGCCCCCGGTGCTTACATGTACAACCCGCGGTCATATATGACGAATATTTTTTCAAAAATCGGGGACTTCAGAATGTATTTAAAATTACATTTAGGTGATTTAAATCAATAACGTGTGCCACGCGTGTCCGAGGTGGCACGATTGAGAATTTGGATGGCACGCGAACGATTTCCAAGTTCAAAAAATTTAATTTTTAATTAAAAAAAAAAATTGATTAAAATAATCCGTGAATTATTAATTTATTCAGTTTTATTAGTTTTCAAATGTTTTCAATATCAAGACAATCGTTTAAAAAATCATTTTTTCTATTTTGTTTAAAATAATTACTGCTTGGGCACGCCACGCCACACAATCGAGAAATAATATTTAAGGATTTTTGGCACGCGGAAACAAAAAGGTTCGCCTTCCCCGGCCTATATGGTGGCGCCGGCCCTAAATGCGGCCCGGTGGGCAATTTGGGTTGGCCAGACCTGATGTAAGCGAAACCCCCCACACAAACAAGATCACCACCCGGCTAAAAGACCTTTTATTATCGATGTGACTGTGTATTGTATCTTTGTTTTCGTCAAATACATATGATTCGCTTACACGTACAATTTGCAAGACGATTTGTTGATGTTACCGCCCTTTAGATCGGGTTAATCAAGCGGGCCGCCATGAGTGACGTCATCGGTTGTTTTTTGTTTGTGCAGTGTCGCTGTTGTGACGGTAACTGGTTTTGATTTGGCAGATCTCTGAGGTCACAAAATCAAATATTTGCAGACCGCTTTGATTGAATGCCGGCCGAAGCCCGAGCGACGAGCTTGACCGCCCGCCCGCCTATCGTCCCACATCACAATAATATCATCGCGTCTACCAACTCTTTGGCCGACTACATACGTTGATGTGCCGTAAACAAAAACAATATTACGGCCTGCGTAATTAGATGCTATCCAGAAAATTGAATTGACCTTCAGAACGCAGTTGTAGTTATTGGATATTTTAGATATTGTATCTAAATATGTTATATGGGACCATAAGAGGTGAAGTGGTATTTTAGAATAAAAGTACTTTAGACGCGTTGTAATATTCTACACATCTTAAAGTAAAAATAAATTCTTAATAAAAATATCCAATCCATCAAAACACCAAATAAAGATGTGATTGAACTTAAAGGTCCAAGAAAAAGTTTTACCATTTTACTAGTTGGCTCACTTCACCTCTGAATGGCTCACATGTTATTCATGAAATACTAAATGTCACAACATTATATCGTGATAAAGGGATTTATATTTTTAAAATATTAATTTTATTTGATATTTAAAATTTAGTGGCATAAAGTGACTTCTTTATTAAAACAAAGATTAGACGATTAGAGTTTAGATCTAGTCCGTTTGTATCTTCATTATTTTAGTATAAACAAATATGCTGTGATTAAATCCATCTTTGTCTGAAATAATAAATCTAATATTTCAAAGCATTATCCGTTTATAAGATATATTATTTAATCAACAAATCCCTTCATCAAACATTAGAAAAGGGATTTCTTAAAACTAACATTGTCAGCCCTATGTGCAGATTTCTCAATTTGCAAATATTAAGTTAACGAAAATCTCTTTTAAAATGAAAATATATTACAGTGTTTTGTCAACTTTTTTGAGTCTTTGTGTCGTCGATGTTATCCGTAACTTATATTTTTTTTAATATCTACTCTGATCTAAAGTGTTTAGATCCCACAATTTTCTGATTCTTCATTCCTAATTTGTATTATATATACATATTTCAATTATGACTTCGCACTACAGCGTCTACAGCTTACGATTATATGAACTTTCCCACTCTAAAAACCTTAAATAATGTCGTGTAAAGATATTGACTGACCTATCAGAATTCTAAATTGACATCGAATTCTGAAAATATAGACAGAGTACCTATGGGAATTTGAGTGCAAAATATTTGTAATATTTTAGCCGTTATCTATTATTTTTATTCAAAAATCATACCCGATCATTGAAAATTGAACATGAACCAAAACAATAAAATATTCACTACATCACCATCATCAGTTTACAAGGTGAAAAGGCATCATGAATGAAGCAAATTATTTATCAAATTCTACAGAAGCTTATATTTTTTTGTAAAAACTTTTATACTTTTTAATAAACGATTTTTTTCGCCGTACAACTTAGCAACAATGCCTTTGGTAAATTCCAGGAATCAGGATGGTTCAAGAATTACAAGCTTTTACATTTTGTCGCTAAACATTGTATGATTTCCTTTTAATGTTCGTGCTAACGGATATCTTTGATTATGATGGACAAGGGATTCGTTTGAAATACGATCAAATTTCCACGAAATTATCCATCCATAATTATTTTTTTTAAGCTCTTGACCTTTTTTTTCCATTTTCTGATTCTACATTTTGCACATTATTGTGTCGATCTGTAATAAAAAAGCACGTTCAAAAACAATATTGTTGTTTCTACAATTGGATATTTTTTATTAAAAATGTATGAATGATCGATTCCTACAAATATACATGTTTTGCAGAATCTACAATAAGTTGTTTAAAATAAAAAATAAAATATTAAGTGTTCCGGTTGAAGTCGGGAAAAAATAACGACTCCGACTACTTTTTTTAGTTTTCTTGTCAATACAAACCGCTAGAGTCAAAAGTGGCGCCACTGCATGCTCCTAACCATAAAAATATTAGAAGTCCGAACCCATAAAAACAATTAAACTCTTCAATAAAAAAATCTTGTTTTCCACAAAAAAACATTATTTTATGCCAAATTCTGAGTAGCAATCAGAATCGGAATCGTATTTTAATTGAAAGTCGAAGTCGTTATATTTTTTTAATTTTCGCAGCCCTGCATGTAACTGAATTATTAAAGTTTTTTTGATTACCATAAAATAATTTTACTATTCTCCTTCGTATAAAAAATATTACCACTTTGGATTTCACAATTGAGCCCATGAGAGGTGATGTGACCCAAGTGGTATTTTAGAAAAAAATGAGTTGGATCCGTTATAATATTCAACAAATCTTAAAATATTGCAACGTGAAGTGAGCTAAGTAAATACACACTTCAATAGTGTAATTTCCCTGAAATTAAAATATGCAATTCACCAGAACACTAAGTAAAGTCGTGATTGTACTTTAAATTTAAATTCCAATAGAAAAGTTTTACCATTTTACTACTTGGCTCACTTCAGGATCAACTTTCTGGACATCCGATATTAATTGAAACAAGCTTATTTTTAAATATTGTTTGATATAAATGAATATAATAAATATTGCATAAACTGTGAACATAAATGAACTATATATGTTTTCATGCAGTTTTAAAGTTTGAGACCGAGTGAGCCTACAAAATATCATTTGGCTTGGGAATCCCATTTTCTCTGAAAGGCCTTATTTGTTAATCGTATATAAACTCAAATATATGTGTACCTGTTGTAGATAAGGCGCTAATCGGTGAAGAATAATGAATTTCTCCACTAAGGCAGAACTCGCTCTACACGTAAGTCAATTTTATTGATATTATTCTACCGTTTTATTCAACTGTTAACTGTTCATAGGAAGTAAGTACTTGAGAATAATCAAAGTACAGTGATGTGAACAAATGTTCCGAATCCGAACATAGAGCGTCCATGACGAGTACGAACATAGTGCCCTTTCATCAATTAGACAGAAAATACCTTAATAAAAGTGATTTACTTGTATTATTTAATTATATCGACTGTGGAAAGGAAAAGGGACGTAGCCCACAGTTTTTTCAAAACCGTTTTTTTTTCGATAATCACAATGTATAAAACTTGATACACGATCTATCAAAAGGATGCAAGCTACAAATGCCAAATAAGTATCTAAATTTACCTTTTAAGTTTGAAAAAGGTGACCTTGTAAAAAATTAAAACCAAGAAAAAAGACTGAAATAAAGGTTTTTCCTAGACAACTTTTTAAATTAATATTAAATTATGTCGATTAAACACCAGTTTAGAAGTCTCCGTGCACTTCAAGGTTGTGTATAATTCATAATTTGGATATGTCACAAAATCATCAAAACACGTGTAAATAGTGTGTGGGTTACGTCCTTTTTCCTTTCCACAGTCGATATATAAATCAACGCGAAAATACCTCCCATGTGATCGATTTTACGAAAATATTTAATATGGCATTGCAGAGAGATTTAACTGTTCTACCGATTGGTAAAATCTGACAATTATTAGGTAATAGTGTTATTTTATTTAAAAAGTTTCTTTTAGTCTCCTATGTGGTCATAATATTGCTTTTACTTGTTTAATTAAACATTAAATTCGATTTTTCAGTTATGTATTAAGATAAAAACAATCCCTCAAACTTTCAAAAATCAGTTTATAGTGTCTACTGACCAATGACGTTTTTGACACATGGGAGATATTTCGCTTTGACGACTTTATGCAGTTTAAATCGGTGGAAATAGCAGATGCAGGTTATCGGGTGTTTTTTGACGGCGGACACAAAACAAAACACAGTGTACATAATAACCTGACATGTTGCATAAAATCGGCGCCCCCCGACGCGTGTTTGGCCGTCTCGCTGTTTTTTCGCTGTCTAGGCCGCGCGGCCAGTTCGTTCACCGGCCTTTGTCCGGCTGTGTCCTTTTTTTGCTCCACCGCGCGGCGTTAGAACTTGGAACGCGTCGCGGTCCCCGTAATTATTACGCTCACCATACGTCGTTTGCTTTTTTTTAATTGAATGCAAACCAATATTTTCTACCTTCTGGACTACTGACCTTCAGACGCTACTCATTATTTCGCCCCATCATTTTTTAGGCACTTGAACGGTGTTAACTGTCAATTTTTGGATGGTTTTTAGCGAAGAAACCAAATAAACAGTTTAGTTGGCTTCGAAATCTTCGAATGTTGTGCTCACAGTCGCGAATCTGACTTTCATATATGTGTTGTTTATTTTTTGGTTTGAGCTCGTATGCATAAATGTCTATTATGTCTACAATCAGTGATGTAGTGGGGCGGGGGTGAGTGGGGTCGGCGCTCTCTCACTTTATTTAAAGACTTATGATAATTTCGCAATAAATGGTTATTTTTACGTAAATATACGAATGTATTGGAAGAACGTTTTGTTGAAACTTGATGGTGCAGAAATTAGATCACTGCGGGTAGGGGGTATAATATTATAAATAATCAACGATCCCAGATTTTTTTAATTAGCACTAGACCACTGTCTACAATTTTTCCCACTAATCCAAACATAAAAACGGAATGGAGCGACTGTGATTACTTGTGAGTCCTTTCTAGCCCAATCCTTCCCTTCTAAATCTCTCTGAAAAAATAATGCTTGAGCGACTGAGTAACAAGCAGTTCTCGCGGAACAGTTTTTATTCGATTTCTGCAGTCCATATCGTCGTTTATTCTCTACAAACACGTATCTCAAAAAGACGTTTCCCTCTATGCCACCCTCTCCACTCTACTTACTGAATAATACTTACTCCTCTCATTTGACTTACTTTGATATAATACCATTGTATAAAACTGATGAGAATAAATTCGTATGATGGCGTTTGTATTATTAACATGTAGTGCAAATTTGTACGTAAAAATCATTATTTTTATCAAATAAATGCAGGGTCACATTTCAATTCTGCCTGACGTCGGAATCGGTCAAGGAACTTCAAACTGCTTTTGGCAATAATCTGTAGACATAACAAACCCATTAACACCTCAGTGGAACTATATTTTTGTAGATATAATATTTATTTTTTTGAGAGAAAATAATTAATCAGTTATCTTAACCAGGACTGTAGAATCGGATAAAAAAGACGACCCAGACTCCGACTCCAGTCTTAAAATAAAATACGAATCCGACTCCAAAATTTTTTTTCATCATTTCCTTTTAACTTATGTATAATATGTATACCATCAAATCATCTGTAGTCACCCTAGCATGCAGTGACAACACTATATATAGATATAGACCGGACAAAACCCCCGATTCCATGACTCCTGACTCCGACTCCACAGCCATGATTTTAAGGAGAGCTGTGGAGCTGGAGCTGAATGCTGGAGTCGTGGTATTTTGGGTGAAGTTGAAGTTGTAAGAATCGTGCGACTCCTACTACTTTTTTTAATTATACATATTTTTATAAAATACCATATCATATTTTGTACGAAAACTACTTGTAATTAAATTACTTTATAGAACTTTACCGAGCTTTAGGATCGGACAAAGGGTGAGAATGTATGAAAATAATACAAAAATTTATGCCTATGTTAAATCCGTGAAAAAATAATCTTATATTGCTTTTATTATCGCTTAACCTAGTAGGGCGTAATTTCAAGAGCATTGACCACTCGTCTTCAAGACTGGCAACTAAGATCAAGATTAAGCTAAGAGCGAGTGCATACAATTTAATATGGCGATGTCGAGTGTTATGTTTTTCATTAGATTTAAAGTGATTTTTGAAATAGATTTTTTTTTACAATCGCTGGCGCACGTGGCTTACTTGGTTAACATATCTTTTAACCAAATCTTGCACTGCGCCTCTTACTCCCTTTCGATTTATGGTTTGTTGTGATTGCAAAGCGATCTCAAGACTTAGAAGTGACAGCTCTTTGAGAACGTATCGCTTTCGTAGGCAGCTGAACAAAGTAAGCAAAAAGATGGCGTAGCCCGAAATTAGGATGAACAAACTCGGAGAGACCGCGTGCTGTCTACAGTCTCAGACGATTCAGATTTAATGCCATCCACCAACAGTGGCGTGCGGGTTTATTGAACTGAGATGCGATGCACTCAAATCTTTACGCTTTCTAAACATTGGTGTCAAAATCGTTTCGTTGTAAAGTAAAAAAAGATTTTATTATGATTTGTGTATTAAAAACTATATCAGCAGTAAAAATATGTGATGTATAATAGTATTAATCAATATTAATTGGATTTTAGTTATTTTTATTCTTTATTTATTGATTTGACATTTACTTGGTAGAACTCCATTTTAATAGGGTAAAATATCAAGGTATTTCAGTTCTACAGTTTTTTAAAAAAGTTAAAGGTTGATAGCTATTTCGGCTTACGCCATCGTCAGAACTATGCTTTAACCGTACATTTACTCAGCTATATATACTGTCTAAGTATTGTAATTAGAATTTGAATTAGTATGTTAGAGTGAATAATATGATGCATTGTGTATCTCTTCTTAGACAGTATATATAGCTGAGTAAATGTACGGTTAAAGCATAGTTCTGACGATGGCGTAAGCCGAAATAGCTATCAACCTTTAACTTTTTTTTAAAACTGTAGAACTGAAATACCTTGATATTTTACCCTATTATTATTTTTATTCTATTTCCAAGCCAATTATGATGCATTTGAACTTATTTATGGTTGTTTAATAATACCTGGTTGTAAGTGAACCCTTCATGGATCATCGAATGTAATCAATGGGTAGTCCAACCTCTTATCTCCGTGCTCCTGACAAAGTCTGACCACTTTACCCATAGTACAATTCGTAATATTCAATATACATTATGTTATATTGTATATTTTCAGGTAACAATATACATTTGTACAAGGAAATTTACTTACTCCCACATGCGTTTGGGTATTTCACAAATGGGAATAGTCTCAATTGTGGCATAAAGCCAAACTAATTATCATTGTTGTATTATTTAAAAAAATCTTTTACCGAATGTTAATAGAAATTGTCGACCTTAAAATAAAATGCAAAGCTTTTAGTATGCGAAATCAAACTATTTATTATCTAGTAGATTTATCCAGACAATGTATGGACCTTCTTTGAGCCCTATTTCCCGCAAAAGCAAAAGGATAGGATAACTAAAAGTATTTTACAAAGAGACATACAGATAAGTTTGTAAATTACACGTCAATATAAAAATTAACATGATTTTTAAGCTGTTACAGGATTTGCAGTAATTTCTAGTACACATTTAATGACATTATGTTCGAATGAAAAATTAAAAACAATTAAAAATATATGTACAATTAATGCCGATCATATCGAATTAATTATATTTAATTGTATGCTAAACAAACATATGAGCCCTCGAGAAGTAAAGCGAGGTAAGTAGCGAAATGGTAAAACTTTTCCAATGGGCTTTTAAGTACAATTAACTGTTTACTTAGTGTTTTTGTGAATTGTATACTTTTATTTTAATAATAATACACTATTCTGTTTTTACAAACTCAATTATTCACTATTCTGTTTCCTAAAATATCACTATGGCCACTCCACTTCTCAGGAGTTCACATATAATATATCAATTTAATAATAATCAATTTGGTTGTATTTTATTTTTCTTACAGAAACGTAGATACTAGATACGTGTTTCGCAAGCTAGCCCGAAGATATTTCATAAAAAATATAACACAAAAATAGCAAAAATTTCTACCTTGCTCGTGTTATTTTATTTTATATGTGTCAGTGTTATTATTCTCATATATCATAACAACCTTCACACCATCATCACAGATGTTATTAATTTCACCGTCGTCACTTTATTATTTGACACAAAGACCCCTTTTAAAAAATACCTCGACTACGCGACTGCCCACGCGCATTGTGTGCATTTGGATTAAATAGGTATATGTGTTCCGCATACTGTCTTATTTATGGGTTTATTGGTGGGTGTGCGGGATGTCGTCGTATCTCACTCTTGATTTTTCAATGTTATTTATGTTTTTTGTCAGAATCCCGCGACCGTATTTACACATACGAGATTTTATATTCGTGTGCGAGTAAAGTTCTTATGTAGTAGTGCGGAATGCAAACTAAAGCCTCGGGAAAATAAATGTTCATAGCATTTAACATTACTAGTGAACCCCCGTCCATATAAAGCGATTTGTGTCGCAAAATCGTTTACCTAAAAGCAATCATTTGAAAAATTCAATCGATCGTGTGACGTGAATCGTATAATTTATACAAGGGATAAAAAAAAATCCAAATCTTTTGCAAGTGTTAGCCTTCATCATCTTCCTAACCACCCTAATTATCAGATAAATGAAAGGTTAATCGCATTATGAATTAACCATCACCTTCAAAACAGATTCTCAGTATAAAGATATGAAGACTTTATTTTTTACCTTTTTCATTTTAAAACTGAATGGTCAAGGTCAATTTTGATCAGCCCAATGAAGTTCTGACAAGAGTCTGAAGGCTACAATGGTTCGTTTTACCGATCGTAATAACGGGTGGTGGTGGGGCGTAAATAATGTTCATATGTGGATGCATGAGACTTTTTTTTAAGCTATGCTCGCTTCTAAAGTGAAGCATAAGAATTTATTTTGAAGTATTTCAACAGCAGGTGTTATTCAGTCGCTCAGTCTCTATTTTCGTCATGCCGGTATGGCGATTGGGAATTGGTGGACTACGAAAGCTAGTAATAAGTCTGGTTAGTAAAACGTTATCCATACCCTTTTTCCTTGGTTCGTATCAGTTAAGGGAAATAAGAAATCCACTCAGTTGAACACAAATCCATGCATCAATTGAATAATAGATGTACAAAGATTCAAATATATGGTCACCGCAACCGATTATAACTGCAACTCACATTGCATATTTGATATATCGATCTCAATTTATCATTAATCAGACAACTTCTAAAAATCTAAATTGGAGTCAAATATGCAGTTATGGATAAAAAAAATTGCGATCCATTGGTTGCAGTTAATAGATAATTTAAAAATGGATGAAAAAAATGCTAATGCAGACAATCTTTTACAGAATCATACGTTCATATTGTCTTCATTACACGAATATGTCGTAACGTCCTCCTACTACCGAAACCAACCTTAGTACCTTATATGTAAGCAGGGCCGGTGCCACCATACAGACGAAATAGGCAACCGCCTAGGGCGCAAAACATTAGGGAGCGCATAAATGAAGTATTAAAATTATTTTTATTTTATTTTGGCGTTTGTATTTGTTCGTTGTAATTATGCATCGTATTCTATATGATTCGAAAAATAGAGGTCGAGTGACCGAATAACAAACAGTTCACGTAGAAAAACTTATGTTGAGATACCTCTTTTAAAAGGCTATATGCTCCACGTTGGTAACGGGTATGGATATAAAAAATCTTTTGATCCTGAATTGTTTATTTTTCATTGTTTAGAAAATAAGTGGGACGATTTGTCAAAAAGGGCGCGCGCCAATAACCTTCGCCTAGGGTGCCATATAACCTCACACCGGCACTGTGTAATGTAAGCACCTGTTGATACAACATGTATATCTTAGACACGGATGAACAATACTTGATTTATGGTGTGCTTATTTATATTGATTTTACCATCATTTTTAGATGTCTGACTAATGAACTGGACAGTATTTGTTTTCTTTTTCAATTTTAGAATCTTAGTTGTCATAAAAACTCAATAGTAAAAATTAACTTGAACTATGCACACCCTGTGGTGTTTGTATCCGCTTCTTTTTTTACAAGTGTGCGTGAATTTGTGTCTAGCCACAGTGCAGCTGCCGTTTCTTCATAGTTGCATTTTGTGTAGATTTTTTTGGTCGGTCTCGTTTTTGTCAATTTTATTGTTATTTTTCCCCCCAATTCTAAGCTTTATCCAGAAATGGGTAGACCTTTTTTAGTTATAAAAAAATACACCCATCCCCGTAAACTGGAGCGAGGACCTACTTCGTATATTATTAGGTAACGCGCCAGTGAATTGCTATTTCATAGGTATAATAATAAAAACTTGTTTTTATTTATTCTTTAAAACATAATAATATTCTTTGTAATACATATATAAATTAAGTAGTGAACAGAAGCAAATTTTTTAACCAAGTAACTTTGTGGAAGTTCATATTTAAATATAAAATAAATTTGATAGGTTTGTTATTCCACAGACTGTCTTAAAAAAATTGACACGTTTTTCGCTTTCTTGATAAGCGTCCCCAGACTAGCTCTAATAATTATTCCGTATATTTTAAATGACTGATAAAAAAATCGATTCTTACCCGGAACACCACGGATAGCTCCGAGATTTTAAGCGAGCCCTTTTCTGTCATTGACAACCCACCGCTGTCAAAACTCTGCCAATCACTTGAAAAGGTACACGTTTGAAGATTTTTTTTTTTACCATGTCCGCTCCCATTATGAAGCATATGAACTCCTAATGGAGTTTATCTCAACAGAAGTGTTTCTACGAGAACTGTTTGTTACTCAGTTGCTCAATCTCTCTTTTTCCAAAGAGAGTAGGAATATAAGGATAGGGCTAGGACAGGACTAGTGGTTAGCTTTTCGCTCTCGATACCCCCCGTTTATGGGATAGGATGGGTGGATACGAAATTTAATATTGCAATATATTTTTCTATGTCATGGCTATATGCATTTGTTTATACTTTTCTGGTCATTGGACATGTACTAAGGAACTTACAGAATATCTATTTTGATTGTGACAAAGCAAAATTTGTATCGAACATATTAGAACAGTGATGCACAACAAGTTAACGGTAGGATTAGCATTTTTCCGATCGCTCTCGAGCCGAGAGCAGCGTTCTCCGGATAATAATACTCGCAAACACACACTGCACTTGTTTTACACGATAGATACGTTCCACAAAAGCCTCGTAGAAAGTGTTAGAATTCATAAAAAAGTTAAAGATCGGTTCCCTGAATTTAAAATAACCGTGTTTTTTGAACAAGTAACAACACTATAATATTGTAATGTGTATACAAAGGAAATAATGAAAAACCAATACGCAAATTATACAAAATATTATTCATAACATGTATTTAAATTAAGAAAAATAGTACTTTTAAACTCTACTTGATTTTATATTATATAATGTCTGATAGATCTAATAAAACATTTTGTTTGTTATCACTGTCTTGTGTTTTTGAATTTCTTGTTCTTAGGAAATCCGTATTCAGCTCCTGTATTTTTGTGCCTGGGAATCGTGAAAGAACAAATAATTCGTGTAAAAATATAGTATTTAGTAGACTTGCCGCGGGTAGTGCTTCACTGTATTGAAGCAGTCAAAATTTGTTAATTTTATGTTTTCCATCGTTAAATAACGATGTTTCCTCAATGTGAACACGCTGCCGTTTTCAAATTACTATAATTTGCCATTAAAATTACATATAATATAATATGCGGTAAATTGCTTGAAAATTTATAGCAATGTGTTGGCTCATCTTATACTACAAGAAAAGAATGTTGAACACGTTATAACAATGATTATTGGAAAACGACTTAGTTTTGTTCTTCGCCTGCAGTCTTGACTGTCCATCATTGATCATGCATGACTCTTGATTCTTGTTATTATATTATTATTTATGTTTGGTCAGTGGATTGTGACGAAGAAAATGAAAAAAAACAAAATACTTACATACAAATTGTGGAATGTAAACAATCACAGTAAAAAATGTACTAGTCACTGTAGGAAAAACTAAAATTTTGGCTTTTTTGTACAACAGCAATTTACAACCGGAACAATTTTTGAGCAATTTTAATAAAAAAAAATAGACAATCGCTTTTAAACATCATTAACTACAGATTCCTGACGTACAGTTTCTTCATTTCTGATGGTGAGATCAGAAATGAAGAAACTGTACCTACACGATGTTAAGGCCGGGCCATATAAATTGCAGTTAAAGCCAAATTTAACGTTTTACACAAGAAGTCAACAAGAAAACTATGACTGCGGAATATTGAACACTTATTTTACTTTCCAGAATGCCAGGACAAAAAAAAATAACGATAAATGCGGTAAGGATGAATACGAGGACGAGATTCCACTGTATATATCTATCTGTTATTGAATAAAGATTCACCTTTAAAAATCTCGCATGAGAAATTTCGTTAAACCGTACTAATATAAAAGGAATAATACATAATATGGTACTTCCGTGTTTAATGCCAGGCAGTGAAATGCACAACAGTTGTCGATGCACCCCTGGATCCATAAGGGGCGTGATTCGAACGATTTTAAAATACGTATGGGGGGTTACTTAGGACTTCCAATTAACCGGACTTAAACACTAACCGGTTTTCGGTTTTTTTCTGACAAATAAACCGGGTAACCGGTTTAAACCGAAATATCATATATTTTGATTAAATAGATATGCAAAAAAATCGTAGAATTTTTCAATATTTGGCATAACAGCTTATACTCCAATTTCAAACAAAAAACACGACATTTATCTTAATGGGACACTAGTTGCCAACCTGTCTGCTATGGCAAAGTAGCAATTACTATAGCATGTGAAAAAATATTTTATGATAAAAAAAATATACGTCAAATAAAAAAAATAGAGCTTGATTATAAAACTCACCAAAAGAATGATGTTTAAATGCATTCAATTTTTAAAAATATCAACAGGATAAGAAGTAGAATACTAAAATATTGACTTGTCAAAAAATGTCAAATTATTTGAAAGAGTCATTTCTGTTCACAACATGGACAACTTTGAGAGAGAAGTAGATTATTCTACAATATATATATATATATATATATATATGTACATGATTGTTGTATTTTGTGAATTGTTTCCTATATAACGCAGTAAATTCATTATAAAACATTTTTCTTTTTGTAAAAAACAATGAAAAATAAGAAAAGAGTATTTTTGATAGAACCCGGTTAACCGAGTGAAATAAACCGGTTTTCGGTTTTTTTCAAAACACCCGATAAACCGGTTAACCGGTTTCGGTTTAAACCGGTTTGGAAGCTGACTGATTTCAAAATATTAAAATAACAGTAAAACGTACCTTGCTCTCGGACATAAAGTTCGAGTCATCAGTCACCAGTAATACTGGGAGGTATGTATTGCCACAGCAGTGGGCTTTCGGAGGTATATGTAGATTGTAGAGTGACAAAATAATGTTTGGTGGTAATGGTTTCAGACCGATCTGCAGCCACACTTATTCCCATCACAGGGGAAAATATAAGACCAGGTACAATCATTTTAGCGATTCCTGGAGTGCTTATGTGGAGATCAGTAAACATTTCAAACATTATAAAGGAAACTATCGCAAATGTTTGCTTAAGTATGAATGATTTTAATTTTACTATTCTGATATATTATAATAAAAATCAAATAAAATGGGATGCAAGGAGGGGATGATAGAAAAATAAACAAACGATAATGGTAATGACATTTACATTAAGAAATGATTATCTAAAGAGTTGGATCAATTAGGACGGGTTAGACCGTTAGAAAATATATTACTATTCTGATATATTATAATAAAATCAAATAAAAATGGGAGGCAAGGGGGGGACGATAGAGAAACAAACAAACGATAAAAGTAATACAAATGACATTTACATTAAGAAATGATTAACTAATGAGTTGCATCAATTAGGACGGGTTAAACCGTTAGAAAACATATTCAACAGTGGTGAACCACCTGATTTATTCAAGATATTATTTAATAATATGTCTTTATTGTTAATGCTTTTATTTATCTAAGTTATTTTTATTTTATATTAAAATGAACTTCCACAAAGTTACCGCCGAATCCATCGAAAGTGTAAAAATTGACTTGTAATTTTTATAACCAGTTTCAAAGTCGAATTCAAATTCATTTTTAAATATCAATGGTTACAGATAAGTAATCACAATATCTGGTTCTTCAATCCACTTATTTTGTTTGTTATCCACTTAATTTATAGCTTGTTTTATCAGTATTTCTACAAAATTTCTTATCTTATTTACCAACTTCATTTATGATAAGGAGGCTATTGATTTGGCAAAAATATCAATAGTTTTCGGTTGCTAAATATGACAATTATGAAATGTATTTCAAAAAAATATTTGACACTTGATAAAAACCTTGCATCACTTTTAGGGTGTTCACCGTCAAATACTTGGTGGAAAGGTATTATATTAAGAAAGACACAATATTCCTTTGTACTTATTTCCACTTTTATTTATCAAGATCAGGACCAGGTTGGCTCATGGCGAAACCGGTCTTAATCTTGATAAATAAAAGTGGAAATAAATACAAAAGATTATTGTGTTTTTCTTAATAAAACCCTTGAATGATTATGTTTTAAAACGGACTAAGACAAGGTCACAATTTTCATGGAAATCCATAAGAATTTTACCAGTACCGTTTTCGAAAAATCTTAACGGTTTTTTTTTGAAATCTACAAATATACGTAAATTACAAAAGGGAATATTATGGAAATCATTTGTAGGCAAAACTTTTTATTCAAACAATCGATGCGGCGTAAACTGCTATTGATTAATTTAAGATTTCAACTGAAGGTGCTTGGTGGAATTTCAAGTTCATCCGTGCACTTGAACGCCTGAAGATGCCGAAAGGCGAAACCCGGGTCGTTAGTGACAAAATCTGTGAGAATGTACATACATAGTTTGAACGATTCAAATTTGGTATTGATTAATTGCGGGCGGTAAATTTTTCTACACATCGTTGTAAAGGAAAGCCATGAAACATCGAATGCATTTAGTCTTACATTGTCTAACAATGCTGATAAATGAAACAGGTGTTTTAGATATGTACTATATTTATTTAATATCTACCATTTGTATCAATTCAAAAAAAGGCTAAGGGTATGCTGGGACGCAGTGCAAGTGACATATATGAATGACTCATAATGGACCCACAATAACTCTTTTAAAAGTAGACTAAATGAGTAATATCGCATAAAACAAAGTTCAGTTCGCACTAATTTGTTAGTTTCGTGGCAAAATCATAAGAACACGTCCAAACGTACACGCGTCACGAAGGAATCTGTGCTGGCACTACAACAGAGCGTAGAGCAGGGCAAACGCATATCTGTGTCGCACGTGTCTGTACAGGCGGACCTCCACTTTCGCACACAATTGGTTCCTGAAAATGTGTGCGAATGTTGAATGTTCGAAAGTAGAGGGATGTAAAAAAAACACCACAAATTGTCTTATATATATTATATTATAAAATATTTATCAAAATTTACTTTAAAATTTATTTAATGTATTTGATAAAAAATATTTTTTTTTAATAAACTTGTCATGAGTTAATTTGTATTTTAATCCTTTTTATTTTCTTAATAGAGATTTCTGTAACATGCATTGCTTTTATGAATAGCCTTACCCACTTGAGATATGCGTTCTCCATTGGGATCAAATTCTTCCATAATATTCAAAAATGTATCGAGCTGAATAAAAGCTTCGTTCATATTTGATGATTTTTTCTGGTTCTTCTTCCTCACTTTAATTTGTGCGAAATAGCGAATTGTTCGAAAGTAGAATGTGCGAAAGTAGAGGTCCACCTGTGTACGCAGGTCTGTGCTTCTTCTACTGTCTGTACTGACTTTCCTACGTTGCACTGCACTGCGTCGCCTGCGTATCAGCATACGCCTAGCCAAAAAGCGAGATCTAATTTTGGATATTCCACTCTAATAATAAATGCCAAGGACTCGCAATTGTGACATGTTGTTTAATTTGGACGGCGATACGTTTTATCGCGATCTGATAACGGTGAATGAAACGTAAAAACGACAAATACACACGGTACTTCGATTAATAATAAATTTGCCATCAAACTGACACTTGCCACTCTATGCAGATCTAGGGATTGCAATACCGGACGAATAAATCAATACCGGTATTTCAAATACTAATACCGGTATTAGAAAATAAAAATAGTAAATCAAAATACGACCAATTGGCGTCTCAATACCGTTTGAGATAACCTAAATCGGAATTTTAATATTTCGTATAAAATACCGTTATTGAAAAATATACATAATCATAAACGGGAGATTTTTATATATAACTTACGCTTTCTTAAAATAATAATATATCGTTAAAAACGGTCATTAATTATACGACCTGTCCATATTACAACGCTATTAAAATTCATCGCGAATAGTTTTATTGAAATATGTCATGTTTTCTATATATTCATAATTCAGTTTTGGCTAATTTTCAATACCGGTATTTTTACTCTTTAAAAACAAGTATTTCTGTATTGAAAACTCGACATGAATACCGGGATACCGGTTTCGCCAATACCGGTATTGCAATCCCTATATGGATTCAATTGATCGATCGAGTGACGCAGGTTGGCCAGTTTGCGGTACTCTAAATGTCAATCAATTACTTTTTTCGTATTTGACAGACCGCGGCTAAAACATGACCTATTATTGATACTTGATCAAACATTTGAAGTTTTTTGCTTTTGTTATTCAACAAATGTTTTGATTCGATGTACTCTTCTGGATCTACCTTTTTGCTGTCATAATTTTAGCCCTGTCACATTTTTTGCTGCCGGTCTCGTGGCCGAGTAGTCAATGCTGTTGGACTTTCGTCGTACTAGAATGATTCGCATCACTGTAAACAGTCATATATTAATTATTTTATCGATTTTGTAAGGTATATCTGTAGGCGGTATTTCAAATATTAAATATATCTAAATATATTCGTCCGGTATTCAGTCCAGTCCACACTTGATAAAAAAATATGACATCGCAGAATGCAAATTTTTAATGAAAGTTTTTTTATGGATTATCTTCAGATAAATTACAACTTTTATGGAATACCCCCATCATCGATGACGTGATTTATCAACATTTTATAATTCATAGACAAGTAAACAATTAACCGCTTAATCTTATTTTAATAAAGTTATAACAAGTAAAACCCAATCATTTATTTGGAGGAGTATCTACTTTATATACGCATTAGGGCATCCAATCTTGGACCTTTTTTTTGATTCCGGGATGTCGGGATTCACAATTATTTCGCGATCTGAGCTTTCGGAATCCCGGTATTGTTCACTGAAAACAGTGAGATATTGAGAGATTCTAAAATAACTTTCAACTCGAAGACTCAATTTTATCTCGATGACTTGAGAAAATTGAGAATTGACCATGGGATGGGATTCTACAATTATTAAAAATGTGAGAGTTTTCAAATATTTGCTACCGTCAGTGGCTCCAGTACAAAAAAAGTGAATCCCAGGATTACGGGATCGGAAAATTGGTTGAGATCCCGAGACTGGAGGCCCTCGTACGCATATACATATTTATTGCTGATTTCTATTATTTATTTATTGAAAAAATCAACAATTTACTCTGAAATGACTAATATAAATATGATAGTTGCTTGAATAGAATAGAAGATTGATTATAATAGAAATAGCCAATATAAAATGTATTAATTACGAAAACATTTAACCAGTTTAAAGAAAATATACATACATATTGATCTTGTGGTAGTAGTGTCATTGTTGTTTTCTGTCAATTTTGGCAAACAAATATTTACGAGAACAGCTTTAAATAAATATAAATAAAAAAAACAAAATTTGTATTCTTAGAACCCACCCACTCAATAACTAAAGTAATTTTTGCACTTATACAATACAATATTGTATTTTGTTGCAGCGATAATTTGGTACGATGACCTTTATGTTTACTACGATAATTATATTAATTGATTTATGACGATATGACGGAAAACATTTTACTTTCATAAATATTTATTAAATAATCCGTGAATTTGTTTTGCATATGGCATCATGTGCGGTCGATGTTGTTGTTGTTGAATACACCAGGTAAAAATGTCCAGAAAACTCGTTTGTATTAGCATAATATTAATTACAATTGGTCAAAAAATGCATTTTTTAATGATTTGTCATGTTTTACGATGTTATATAAAATTGAATAAATATTCATGTTTTTTTTTTCATTGAAAAATACGTGACTTCAGACTCGTAATAAAACTCGAAATTATTGTAGATTACCTACTTATAAATTTTTGAGAAAAAATCTGCACATTAAATATTATGATTTTAAAAATACCATATTAGCTTCTGATGTGAATCAAATGCACTGGTAATGTTGCGTTTCAACATTAATTTTGTTCTATGAGAACCAGTCGTTATTCAATCGTTTATTTGTAAAGATGAAGCTAGTGAGCGGCTTATAAAGGCATAAATAACCATTGACAGGCTAGGTTGGCTCAAATCCTTAGGACAGAAACTCAGATAATCGCCGGGAGAATAATTTTACTACTACAAATGACGAATTCTCACCTCAATAAAATATGTTTTATTGTTTGTTGAACGACGCTAAAAATTCATGTTATTTAAAATAAAAAATTGTATTAAAATATATCATTATAATCTTGTTCTAACAATTTATGTCGAAATTATAATTGAATCAAATTCTTAATGAAAAACTATGTGTTAATTGGGTGGTATGACTATACATAAATTCTCAGCTAGGTGTAATAAATATATCGTTTTTAATTTCAGATTTCTAATTCGCCGTGCTCTATGCTTTCAACCACGATTTATGATTCGCACTTCCGGTCTGGTATTCTTATTAGAAGGTAGGAGGCGCCAAGCAACGGCAACGGCCTGGCCGGATCCGTTAACTCGCGAACCGCGGCATCGCTAGTCGTTACACTTTCGTTGCAAGTTGGGTCGGAGTAAGTGACCACCGTGAGAGATACAATTTCAACACAGAAAGTACCAGGAGTCAAGATCTTTTGAGACCTAACCTTAAATATAAATTATTTTAGATTAGTATTGCAAGTAGAGTATGAACGTGCAATGCCTCCGCAAATAAATATTATTAAGATTACTACCGAGAGAGAGTTATAGACGAAGAAATTGTCAAGAATTGACAACACTCTCAATCGTAATTCCAATGTGTTTTGGCTGGGCAAGAGGAAACAGGGTTGCTTTAGGGAGATTCATTATCATCAGCTTCAGCAGAAACGGAATCATGAAAATACATTATCGAATCAAGCGATTTCCGTTAGTTGTATCATTTAAATTTTAAATTGAATTCGTTTTTACTTAGTAGACGCCATTCTAATAACGTGAAGTAATAGCAAAGTACTTTAATTCTACAAATATTTTTTTATATGTATGTAGTTTATAGCTATTTCGGCGTATCAATTATATATAAAATAATATTTGTAGAACTATTTTTTTTGTAATTATTTCAACCATTCATTTAAATGACACACATAAATACACGAATAAAGCATTCGTTTAGCTCTATTAAAGGGACCGATTAAAAAAGTCAATAATTAAAATTCTTCTGTTTATTAATTAAAGTAGGTACTTAAAATTAAAAACTCACGCAAAATCTGTTTGATTCATATATTTTTTTCAATACAAATATTTTTCTTCGAATATTGAGTCCTGTAAAGTAAAAAAAAACTGTATATGCCCACAATTCATCTCTAAATAAATGTACGTAATTCAGATTGAAGTTTTATTTGTTAATATTTTTTACGAACAAAAACATAAGTGGCATCATTATAAACCCAAAGCAGACACCGACGCACCTTCTTCGTTTATGGCTAATTTATATATTTTTACAGGTTCATTCAAAACTGCTTATTAACGAGGATAGCGGAGCCAATTATCATGAGTTCATTGGATTGTTTCATTAACCAATTTAAAACGCTTCGAAAATTTTATATTTATATTATCATTTTGATTCAGCTTTTCCGCTCAAAATGACTTTATGTGATTATTTATTCTGGTCTGCTGATTCAATATCTCCTATTTTTTAGCAATTTATGTGTTGTGATGCCGGCAGATAACATCAAACATTGCATAAATTATTTTTTACGGTTTTTTTGTGTGAAATCATTCCGTAGAACAATTTGATCAAAATTTAATGTTTTAATCGAAATTGAAATAGTTTCTAATTCAAAATTTCTAATAGAATGCAGCTATTCATTTTCACAGATTTATATTCATATCTTAACTAGAAAAAATATTTGAAATAAAAAACCACTTCGCTAAACTGGAATGCAACTTCAATTTATATGAGACTGTAATGATTAAAAAATGTCAAAAGATGCAAGTGGATAAAGGAGTAAAATTTAAAAAATCAAAGTTTAATATATTGTCAGTGTATATTTTTGAGCATGTGATGAAATTAATTAGTCATTTATTTAAGTGATGTCTAAGACTTTTTTTAAAAACTGCAATGTATTTAAAAAAATCCACTATGATGATTGTTATGGATAAAGACATTAACAGTCTATCACACCTTTATACTTTTTTAAATGATAGGTAAAGTAACAGTCTATTGTCGCAACACCAAAACTATTGACAATTAAAGATTTCTGATACCTCCACACGTATGGTACATAACACTTTTATGCATGCAAAAACAGTGTTACTCATTATTAACTCTCGCGGTTCGGAGACTAGAAAAATACTTCTCTGCCGATGGGGGTAGTTTAGGGACCCCAGTGGTTTCCTCATTATTGGCCTTATTCTTATGAATTTAAAAAAAAAATAGTCTAAGGGCTTTAAAATATCTCTATGCATCATTCCTCATACATTTTTTTATAAAAATCCTCGTTTTTTTAAATAAATAATCATATCATCAAGTTGCGCGTAAAAAGACGTCATTTCAGTGCAAATATGTATTTGCAACTGATGCGTTCACGCGTAGTTATCTTACGAACGATCGCTGATAAGCGGGCGCTTATCTAATTATCGCATCGCGTTATCGTGTATTTATATAAACTACAAAAGGTCCAAAAAACTATGATATAAGAATACCTTAATTATAAACATTGTATCACCCAAATTAAAATAGATATTTAAGAATATGTGGGTATTGGGGTCGCATTTCTTGAGCTTAGAACCGCAAAAGTTAATTTGTAACCTTCTTGTATAATATATTTTGTAAAGAATCACAAAAATCTTCCCAACATAACCATATGTTCCTAAATTATCTTTGAATATTTACATCTTTCATAGGATTATACTTTGTTAAATTTATAAGTATAATATCTAACCCAAAATTCCTGAATCATAGGTATGTAATACCGGAATTTCGGAACAATTTTATAATATGGTAGTCCGGTCTTACAGTCCCAATAAATATATAAACAGCACCGACCTAAATTTACAGGATGTTTGCATAAAATTTCACATTTCTTTTCACCGACAGGTGTTTTGCCTGATTCTCGGTTCGAAGACCTTTCAATAAATTTGAGATATACATTTCAAAAACAAAAACTATTTATAAACAAATACTAACAAAATCCGTTAACCAGATATCATTAGCACAAGTGGTTCCGGATGTAAGCACATATAATATAACATTTTTTTGTTTCCAATATTCTTTCTTGTTGATTGGCCATAGATTATTTTTGATAGCCATCGACGAGTCGTCAAAATTTTAACTTTCATCGAGTCTGCTGCTCCGGAGAAATTCACAGTCACGGGTGGATAGATAGATAGATATGGTTACGAATTACAAATGGCGCTTTGTTTATTTATCATTGATATCGCATTGGCCGACGATTCGTCGCCGTAAAAAACAAGTCTTAAAGATATAGTTAAAATCCAATCAAAAATACCGTTTTTCTTCTATTCGGGCAATGAAATAAGATTTCAACAATCCCCCATAAATGGAAAAACTACATTTATAAAAACTATCGTGAGGTATACGCATAAACTAAAAAAAAGTCTACTTTTTAACATATAAATTACAAAATGGAGGTTGAAATTTTTTCTCCAAATTACATAAAATACAAGCATTAATAGTACCTTCGACAGATGAATTACTTACTTATACGAGGAAGAGTGAATCCCAAAGAAAATAAATTTGGCAATGATGAGCCGCCTGTCCTATATAATTTAATAACACTTTGGTTTCATATTAAACAACTTGGTGAAGTGGACATTTTTAGTAATAGTATTTATGAAATTTTACTATTTTATTTCTTGATTTTTTGTGTTGATTTTTATGTATTATGTAGTTTTATTTTATATTTTGTGTCTTTCATTTGTCAAGTACATGGCGAATTGGCGTAAGCTGTTATGTCATGTACCATAATTTTAATTTTAAACAATAAATAAATAAATAAACTTCACACTATTATTATTGCATTTATAAATACAAAGGCTTAAATTTAACGATCTTTTGTTAAACAAGCGAACATTTTCCGAGTGCGAATTGTACGACCATGTTATTTATCAGCGAATTGGTAATCTCGATCTCCACTAAAATTCGCCAGTCTCGGTATATTGTCGATCTAGTTCTGTTTTTGGGAGTGGTTTGCGATCAACGAACTCGGCAGACAAGATTTCTAAGATACCTATACTCACTCTAGCCAACCCTTCACCAACTGGCAAAAAAAACACTCTTCACCAGCAAAGAATCCATAAATAACTAACGTCAGAATTTTTGCTAGAAATATTTTCAGAAAATGACAATTGATATTCTCTCGGTGACCAAACGAATACACGGCCAGTAACGATTTATAAAAAAAAGTCAGTAAAAAATCGCATGTGGCCAGTAAACAATCAGTATTTTGATTAGGTTAGGTCGGTTCAGATGAGATTGTTGCCATTTTTTTTTGTATGAACTATTGACAGCTTAATTTAGTTACCGATCGCATGTATTACGAAAGCTGTCCGGAAATTCTAATTTCACTGGGTACTCGATAACAGACATGGTCCGTTTTATCCTCATTGAATTTACTTCCGCGTAACACGTACACAGCAGCGTGAAGTGAAGCGATCAGATGATCGCCATGGGGTGATTTAGGAGATAATATTCAAGGTTTTCTGGCTATGCACTAATGTGCCAAATTATACGTCCCATTTTCTATTTTATATTAATAATAAGTTTTTATTAATTAAAAATTGTATTACCTAAACCGGGATCACAGTATTTACAGTGCTTTTTTCGGTTAAATTTCTAAAAACCGAAACCGAATGTTGGATGTATAGAAGCCATCACATTTTATATTATATTCCAGTACCTATACCGGTATATAATATAAAATATATCGCATATGATATATCTGTCCAGTATTTCAATCCTTAATAGGAACATAGCAGTATTTTCTGTTTTTTTTTAAATTCATTAATCGGATTAAGCGTGTCACGATGTAAATGTAAGTACTTTATGTAAGCAATTGATGCCGTGTCTCTGATTTCTTCATATTATTTATCTCCGAAATACATTTGATTGTTGATCTTGATGGCTTTATCAATGATCAGATTTTGGCACTTTCTATCAGACAAGATAAATGAGTCACTAAAACATAAATTGAACACTTCGAGTCGATACCTTTTCTGACACGTATTACTGCTGTGCGAAATCAAATGACTCACAGTTCAATTCTAATTTGATTGTCCGCTAGTCGTAAGTTTTTTCACCCCACTCCCTATTGACAGAGTGATTCGCAAAGATTCTAATAATTCCATAATTTATCCACATGTCTCTCTCTCTCTAACTAAAATATTGATTTATTTTCATCCGATGTACAGTTTATTTTAATATAAAATAAAATAACTTAGATTGTTGCACGTATTGTGTTACAAACTGTGACACGTGTTTCGCCTCTTTCAGAGGCATCCTCAGACAACTACTTTTGTACTTTTTAGTACGTAAGCAAGCATTTGCAAAAGTAGTTGTCTGAGGATGCCTCTGAAAGAGGCGAAACACGTGTCACAGTTTGTAACACAATACGTGCAATAATCTAAGTTATTTTATTTTATATTAAAATGAACTTCCACAAAGTTACCGCCGAATCCATCGAAAGTACACAGTTTATTTAATCATCTAGAACAGGAGTTAACAAAGTGTGTCTCGGGACCAATTATGTACCGCGTGACTTATGTTTGTGAATAGGACTTGCAATAAATGAATAAATAATAGTTATATGCAACTTCATCAATAATATTCATTTCTTTCTAGTTTATCCATAGAGTTTTTGATTGATGTATTTAATCCCTAAAATAAGTTTACCAATACTATTTTTCGATATATTTTAATTACAATTTATTAGACAAAAATAGCCTTACACAAACAATTATAAATATATATTCTTTACAAAAATATACTATAGATCTTATAAAACTCTTATTTCATGGGATGCAGGGTGCAATCTTTTTGGTGATGTAAGTTAGATGTCACCAATACGACCAGTAACGATTACGTGTTTAAATGTTGCCAGAATTGAAAACTCCACATACTGGAATCAACTGCAGTAATCTTTCGTTGTAATGTATCTATATTTTTTCCAAAATATTTTTTATTAATTACCGGTAAGTTTTTCAATTTCGTCGATTTACCGTTAATGCAAGCCCAAGTTGTGACCCGCGAAATTCCTAAAATAAATCCTCATATGGAGTATTAAAAATTATTTTAAAAATAAAAAAATAATAATTTCTAAACGGTCCCATATTTTGATATTTATTTAACTCATTTATTATGATCATCAAATGGCTAACTATATTTGTTAAAAAAAATTCTACAGTGAGCATTAATTAATGAATCAAAGTTAAGATCAAAATTAATAGACATCCATATCGCATTTGTTTTCCGTATTCACACTACACAATTTGAGCCTAGATTGCAGGATTTAGTTTTAAACTTATTGCATAAAAATATAATAAACATTGAATGTACCTTATATTAATTTTTCCCCAACGGCTCGAGCCCAACATAATTTGTTTTGTGCAGCCCGCTAGAAGATAAAGGTTGTGCATGTCTGGCCTAAACTGTATACGAGTTATTAAAATTTAATAATCGAAATTGTCAGTTTTATAGGTGACAACATTAGACAAGCTTCACTCGAAAAACTCTTATGATATAAAGTAAAACATGCTTAATTTTACATCCGTTATAATTTTATCGTTTTATTTCCGTTAGCTTTTCATATTGGTAAAACTGAACAAAAACCTCGTAGCATAGATATCCCAGTACCGTTGATCAATAAATGCATTTAATAATGTGGCTTCGTATTTCAAAAAAGAGGTTGATCGAATGGCGGAATGTTATCGCCATTTTGTATTATTTCAATAAATCTGCTACTTTATATCACATTCTAAATTCGAAATTAATATGGCTGTTAATTTTCCACGCTACACTTCATTCAGCGTGTGATTGGGTTTTTGTTTTTGAAAATATGTCATTGACCAAAGGAAAATAAATAAGCCGGATGAAAAAACTCACTAAGTTTACGTCACAGTTTCCTAATACATCTGCAGTCTGCACACGTCCTTATAGTTCTTAGTACCATATAAAAATTAAATCGTTTTTTCTACTATTTTAACAATTTTATCAAATGATAAGGACTAGGTTTAAAAAAATAGTATAAAAAATGTGTTTTATTTTTATAATTAACATAAAACATAAAAAAATCATGTAAAAATGGATGTTAATATTTCAACATATAATACATATTTTAGGGTGTTCACTGTCAATACTTGGTGGAAAGGCATTATATTAATAAAAACACAATATTCCTTTGTACTTTATTTAAAAGGTTAGGACCGGTTTCGCTCGTTGCGAGCATTGTCAACTGACAAGATATTTTATCAGTTATCCCGTAATTTCGGGATTGAGAAATTTTTAGCAAATCCCGAATATTTATAGCATTTTGAATTTGGGAGAGCTTAAAAAAACGAGTCACGTTGGTATTTTGGGTAAATCGGCAAATTCCTGGGTTTTGAGATTGGAAATAAAATTTCAAAAAAAATTTAAAATTCCATGACACCAAAAGTTTTCTCAATTTATATGTACGTGATTTCATGTTGAGTGCCCAATCCCGGGATTGAAAATAAGTCAATCCCGAGATCACAAAAGGGCTCCGGGATTGGATACCCTACCTGTCAGCTCAAAATCTGAAACATATTGACACGACCTCGTTATGCATAGACAAAATTAAACGCTAAAAGCTTTCACCGATCATACTGTGGAAAATTATACATAGTGCATATGTGAAAGGTTTTCTTCGTTGTCACCCATCCCCACTCAGAAATTAAGAATTGTTTAAAAAAGGAACTTTTAGAGAGCTCGTCGGTCAGTACATATGTCGTTTTCATAATAAACCGCACTCGTACTAATGCTATTATTATCGATGCCGAAAAATGTCAATTGACTATTGAAACATTTCTCACGTTATAAGTAAATTCAACGTTCTTCTGGGATAATTTAACAAAAGCTGATAACGAGCTTCAAAACTAACTGACCCGATTAACCGTTACAGTTTACGGTTGCAGACACAAAAATATTTCAAATTGAGAGCGAGCACTCGCAAAAAAATTAAGTGAAATTTCAATACTCCTCGCGATACACTTTACAGTACTTTTCATTCTTTTTTATGTTTGCGATATTTTAGTTCAATTCCGTGCGAATTAATACGCCAAATAGTAAAAATTCTCATCGACCATATTTCTTCACATCTTTCATTCTCGGGTAAAATATTTATGCGTGCATAATTATTTTATTTTCATGTGAATCGAATCATCTTCTGGTTTCTACCTATTTCCGTTTAACGTGCTTTTATATTAGTAGCTCACTTTTTACGAAACTTAAGTTTATAATGTTTGGTAAATCTACTTTAAATTATATTTTTTTGTATTATGTATTTTGTAATTGCGAATAGGAAAATACTAAAAAAACAAACATTGGAAACAGGAAAATTCGTCGCCATATTTCACATTACTCTATCGTTTTTTTTCATATTATGGTAATTTTTTAATCATTATATTATATTCAACTTCGTGTAAATTATCGGTTTATCAGGTTGCACGATAATTTGATATTTCCTTATTCATAAGTCAATTTCTTATAAGCGGTAGTTAGTAAATTTTCAAGTTTAAAAAGATTTCATGTTGTAAAGCAGGGGTTACCAACCTTTTTGGAACTTAGAGCGCAATCTGAAATATTGGCAGGGCGGCGAGCACCACATTTTTTCAAAATCTCAAAACCCAGGAATTTACCGATTTGCCCAAAATATCACCGTGACTCGTTTCTTTTTTTAGTTCACCGATTAATTTGAAATCTTAAATTCCCTATACTATTTCCCCAAAATATCTCCGAAAATCGTTTTTTTTAAGCTCACCGAGGAATTTAAAAATCTCAAAATAGTTAGCGGGCGCCATGGTGCCCGCGGGCACGGGGTTGGTAACCCCTGTTGTAAAGAATACTTACTAAAAGTTTTTGTTATTTTTCTTTAGCAATATGATTCGATTTCTACACACAATTTATATTTGAATATTTTAGTTTTTATTAGATATGGCAAATGTTTCATTTTGACACGGCTAAGTCTGTATTCGTTCTTTTGAGCCACACCTACCCATCACCTTGCATGAAACATGACCATAATAAAAAAATGTACCCTTAAAAAATGCTTTATATTTACACTTTAATTAATGAGAATAGTATTTATTATTTGAATCGTTCAAATTATGTACATTCACAACATTAATATTGAAATTCCTCCGAGCACCTTCAGTCGAAATCTCAAATTAAGGTATTTATTGTATTTAAAAATTTTACCACAAAATCCACCCATAAAGGTACTTATATCCACAACAAGATATATTTACCTCTCACAGCGGTCTTGTTATTCATATTCCAATTGAGCGTTGATTATTGTGTTTACTCTTTACTCTAACTGCTACTAGCAAAGCAGTTCTAGCTGGAAAAACAAATGACTCGCGGTTCAATAATACTGCGAGTCTTCGCAAATAATTTGTTTTCCCATTCTGTCTGCTTTTGACAATGTAGAGTTTGAGTGGAAAAGCAATGTTCCGAGACAATATTAATATTTCCATAAAGGCGTGTGTGTCTCGTTCAAAACAAAGAATAGTGGGCTGTCTGTCTGTACACACAGAAGCTTTTACATGCGGTTATGCGTGTCGTATCCAATATAACCAAGAAAGGTGTGTAAAATAAGTTTTACAGAAGATTAAATGTTCTATAAATCGAGAGAAAAAAATTACTACGCTTGGTTTACACACATTTTCTCTTGTGTAAAAGCGTACATTTTAATTAAAGTGAAATCACCTGGGTATAAAGCCTGCCATTGAGTTGCTTGGATTTGTTCTTTCACGAAAGACGTGTGTCTACTTTATGCAGCGGTGGGCTGGTAATATGTTAACAAGGGGCTCGGTAAATCTCAGCCATAATGTCTTCATACCATGGATGATGCATATAACGTGGCTCGCTGGCTTTTTGCGGCTAGTTGGTTGTCTTAGCAACAAAGTCTTCTGTTTCGTATTTCAATTTAAAAGAAATTGCAGTTAGGTGCTGATTTGATCTTAAACGAATGATTTTCTTAACTTAACAAGGGGCTCGCCGGCCACGCCAAATTTTAACAAGGGGCTCGGGTGAGCCCCCCGAGCCCCCTTCCAGCCCACCCCTGACTTTATGCATCTTCTAATGTAGGATTAATTCATAGAATAAAAACACATGCATTGTGGCGGATGTATTTTTTCATAATAAATCGAATTATCGACTTTAAATTAGTTGGCTTATATAAATATTTTTAATCACATTCAATAAAATCGTTGATATCTTATTCTTTGTCTGGATGAGTACCATATAAATAATTTATAGATAAGTACCGTCTCCAGATAACAAACAATAAACAAGGCAGCAAGTTGGCACGCACTGGTGTTCCTGACGAACGTGCTGCCAAATAAGGGGAAATATTACAAATACCAAGAAGGTGAAAATATTATGTTGATTATCTCGATTTTTTATTGTGTTTTTATACTTTTGCATTGTTATGTATGTACATACATATATGGCACTCGTATGTCACACTGGGCTCGAAATACAAAGAATCATGAATTTGAACCCGTCAAAAAAAAATTGAAAAATACCTAAATTGCACATTTTTTATTTTGAATATCATTTTAATTATGTTTCAGTAAACTGGAAGCAAAAGATTTTAAAAACGGCGCTGCTACTCTCCGCATATTTCACGAGCAAGTTATCTTTATTTTTTTTTAATGCATGGGTGATAAAAAATTATACATATCACCATGTATGCAGTCGTTTCTTTCTTCTTCTAACTTTTCCTTTCTTTTTTAATTATTTAGGTTTTCTTTTAAGGTGTTCACTGTCAATACTTTGTGGAATGGCATGATAATAAAAATAATAACAAAAAAATAGTACTTTTTCCACATAAAATGTATTTGATCAGAACCGTTTTCGCTCATCGCGAGCATTATCAACTGAAACCGGTCCTGATCAAATAAATTTTATGTGGAAAAAGTACTAAAAATGTTTTATTATTTTTATTATGTAGGTTTTATTAACGTTAATTTCTTAAGCAAATCAATTACAATAATATTAATCTATAATAAAATAACTTATTCAAATATAGAACCCCGATCCAGTATTTTCGCATTCATCATTTTCTAGTTTCGGTTTGGTATTGCAATACCGATATTATCGAAAACGGGATCACTCCATTCGTGGTGTTTTTTTTTTTTGAACAACTGAATATATCGGTTTTGAAAATTTACTGTTTTTTTTCAGTATTAAATTACATGAATTTTGAATGAGCAGAAACTGTCACAAATTGTGATAAAATGGATCGAAATTAAGAGAAAAAAAATCTGTTAATTAAGAGCTGTACCAATATTGACGGGTTTCAGAAATGATCCACCATTCAATAATGTATTAATATTTTAAGAAATCGTAAGATATTAATTACGATAAATACCGGTTTATGATATATTTTTTTATGACGGTATTTATAGAAAACTTCAAAATATTAAAATACCAATCTCATTCGCTCTTCATTGCGATTCCAACTGGCCATATTATTTGCTTGTTAAGCTTTTTTTTTAATACCGGTACATATTGATATTTGCAATACCTGTATTATTTATGAAATACTACTGTAATCGATATATTCGTTCGGTATTGCAATCCCTAGTCCCGGAAAATGAGAATAGTTTTCATTCCCGCATCAAGCGTATTTTTAAGGTGTCCACAAAAAAAAACGATAAATCGGGATTCCACGGTATATTTTGTATTATCGGCAGACCCATACAAAGAGCGGGGGTCATTGGTAAACATGCAGTATTTCGATTCAGAGGGCTAGTTTCGGGAGTTGTACAACAAATAATTACATGAGAGCCGATTGTTGTAGAATGCGGCCGAGTTACTCTTTCTCAGAGTGTGCGCGCATTCCGTTAGTACCATTCCAACTGCAGGCCGTACGCAATGTACCGCTTCACAGTTGATTGGAATGGACGAAGCTTGCATTCCATCGGTACGTTGGACTCCCATCTCAGTCTAATCTGCACAAATAAGAAAAGTGCAAACTGGTTTTCGTTTGGAATGGAGGCTTAAAATTTAGGAAATGAAACTGGTTTATAATGTGATAAGTATTTTTTAATGATAAATCACCTACGTACAATATCTGCTGATTAACATATGTTACAGATCTGTCAAAAAATGGATGATGAATATTTATTCGATTCTACCAGGGTTGTGGAGTCGCGTGAAAGAAAGGCGACTCCGACTCCAGCTTTAAAATAATTGACGACTCCGACTACGACTCCAGCCTTAAAATAATTAACGACTCCGACTCCGAGGAAGTTTTTCAATAATTTCATTTTAACTTAAATATATGTATACCATCAGATCATCTTTAGTCAGCCAAGCATGAAATGTTAACACTTTTGACTATTTTGTTTATATTAAATATATTTTTCAAAAAAAAATCGAGCCGCTCATTTTTCACGACTCCGACTCCGACTCCACAGCCCTGGATTCTACTGTAAATGCAGTTGATTGCATTGTTGAAACAGTTTACTTTGATTTATGTGCTACAACTTGAGCTTTAACAACCCCCCTCCTAGGGCTGTAGAGTTGTTAAAAAACGCAACTCTGACATTAACCCTCCATCCGTCATCGATCCTAAACTATTATGTATTGACAGATCAAATACTTTTTCTGTTAGATCTGTATACATTCAATCTGTCCGTCGACACAGAAACCAACCCTACAATTTCATTATGAATTTATAACTGTGCTGAGGTAGTCGGAAGTCGTGGATTCGAAGTAAAAAAATCTTACGACACCGACCCATGTATTCAAACCACAAGAGTGTTTGTTGCCAGTACATGTTAGGCTGACTAAAGATGATCTGATGGGTTTCATATTATATGTAAATTAAACGGAAATGATTGAAAAAATCAATTCGGGGTCGAAGTCGGCTTTTCATTTAAAGGCAAATACGGAGTCGTTTTTTTACCCAACTCCATAGCCCTGGTTTATACAATAAGTGTTAACATATATACACTATTTTTATTTATCCTAAAAATTTTAAAATGAGGTCAATGTTCACGTGCTCAAATCCCAGACAGTTTCATTTTTTCCATTTTCAAATTTCCCTCTCATCCATCCGATCCCTAAAACGTTGTCAGAATGATTAGCTAACCACTAGTCTCGCCCTAGCCTCATCCAATCTTGATTAACTACTAACTATCCCTATACTAGCATTTTTCTTCTCAGTGCGAAAAAGAGAGGTTGAGCAGCTCTGCAGCTGAGTACATACATTTCTTGTAGAAAAACATCTGTTGGGATAAACTCCATTAGGAGTTCATGTGGTTTCTATTCTATTGGTAGCGGACATGGTGAAATAAAATCAAAAATTATTTAAAATGCGATAAAAAAAAATTTGACTTCTACACACTTCTTTAATATTGATATTTCAATAAAAAAAATAATTATAATATTTTAGTAATAATTGTACATATGTGGTTTCATTTCCTTCGTGAATATTTCGTTAAATATAATAACATATCGCAGTTTCAGAGATAACGTCATTTATAAAGATTTATTCTGCTTTATTACTTATTATGCAAATTGATTTATTTGCTTTTTGAGTACTACTTCTAGCACAAAAAAATAAAAGTAAGTATTTTTAACAGTGAAGAAGCAACTAATTATTTGCCTAAAAGCTTACTTAATAAATGGTCATTCATTATTATTAAAAAATATAAGTAAAAAATATAAGCGTTTGGTAAATAATTACTTTTTATCTGTATCTTGGTCGGGTTCTGTACAACCATTATGGACAAACTCTAACAATTTATTCAAATTACTTGTCTTATTATACCGACCATTTTTATATTCATAATTCACACATTGTATCTACTAACCACAAATTTCATTATTTTACCAAATTACAAGACATGGAAAAATCTTAAATATTTTTTTTATAATACAGTACACTAATACTAAAAAACACTGCTTTAAAATGCAATAAAGACACGAAAACAATGCAATCTACCTGCAAATGGAAGAGTAGAAAGAGAATCAAATCGGGAATTTGGCGCGATATAAATTGCGGTATGGTTTGGTACTTTGGTTGACTGTCAATTTGAAACATCAACCGCCATCAACGGTATTTCAAAATCGTCATGGGCTGAACGCTGTTCCATCCATCCATCGATTCATTTCATGATTTAAAGATATCACTGTCCTGGAACCAGACTGCAGTACAGAAGACCCTTGATATAACAGACGGATATGACGGACAAAAATATCTGATTTTATCTTAAAAATATTCAAAAACATCCGGTTAATGTTGTACATTTTTAAATCCAAGTTTGACCACTTGTAAGCCATCAAATATGTTCAATTTGTAAATATAAATTAAATATATCTTCCTTACCCTTAAGCCATAGACAAACGGAAAATAATTAATTTAACTTTAAATCAAAAACTAGAAATCATACAAAAGTTATAGTCTGGACTCTGGAGTGTCTTATATATATGAGCAATATGGCATCAAATAGCAAACTCTACTACAACGGACTTTTGGCTTCACCGGACACCTCTCACTCGCATTGGTTCTGTATATTAAGGTTCTACTGTATCTAGATATTCATTTTCAGTTCATTATTTAATGATAAAACTTTCGTATCTTAAATCAACATTTTTCTTGTCAGATTTACAAAAATACCATTTTGCTTTATATGAAATGCATTCGAGTTAGAGTGAATAAAAACACTTATACTTGTCATTATGCTTGTAAAATTTTCATATTTTTATAGAAATAGCTGCAACGGGCAGAATAAGTGAGATTTAAAAGGGAAACGTTATGCACGACAAATTATGGCTGTGTAGCAGGCACGGGCAAACTGAAACCCGCGGTCCGCCGCGTATTTTTCTGCGACCCGCGAGCAATATTATATTTTTGAAAAAGATTTTATCTTTTAACGCCTTTTCAAAAAAAGATTGAAAATAAATATAATAATCCTTATTTTTGGATCAACCTATATATCTGAAAAAACATTTTCAATCATGAACCTCAAAAAAAACTCTTTACGATCAAACATCACTGATGAACATTTACAACAATTTTTAAGAATCTCAACTATAAAATTAACACCTGAATTTAAAAAAATGTTAATAAGACGTAAAACAGTTGCATTCCTCTGATTCGATTTTTTTAAATGATAAATAGTGTACATATAAAAAATGGCATTTTACTTGCGGCCCGCCGCTCATTTTAAATTCCTGAATTTGGCCCTCCGTCCGAAAAGTTTGCCTCCCCCCCCTGCTTTTTAGTATTGATTAGTGAAGCTAAAATATTTGAATTTAGTCTTGTTCCAGAGTAACGGTGCAAATTTGTTAAACGTCAAAAGCGAAGTATAATATAATATATTGCACCTCATAGATAACATTGCAGCTATAGTGTAATGTATATCATGTTAATTTACATAACCTTTCCAAATACAAACTGTTTTTATTTTAGCATACTTAAGTGAATAATAATCAAGTCTTGACCAACTTTTCCCAATATATTCCCGGTAATCAATCGATATCGGTTGGAAAATTTTAAGCATCACGGCAGAAAATGTAAATCTCGTCGAATTGGGTTAATTCAATTAATCATCTCTCATTGCATTCTCCCTTCATTTACCAAAATGATACCCACTAAATGTTTTTATTTGTTAAGCTTTTACCGTCATTCAAGTTGCAAAACCGCGTTAGCGACACAATAAAATGATCAGGAGAGAGACAAATGATATATTTTAAGTTTGTGAATGAAATACAATACGAATGTGTGTATTTCACAAGATGCTTTAAAATAAGCCAAATAAAACGCAGCATTATATGAATGTATACTAAAAGAAAGACAGATATACCATCGAATATGACCAAAAATATATAAAAGAATCGCGGTATTGTATACCGAGCGATAAAATCTAACCTTCTTCGAAGAATTAAAGTAATTACATGTCTAATATATCTGACTCAATAAATAAAAATTCCATTTATTATGGAAGAGTGAAAATTCATAAACATTGACTTCAACCATCGTATAGGTACATATTTTTACAAAATTTGACTGTAAACCAAATCATTGAATATTATGATTTTATTTTAAAATTTTCTCATATTAAAATCACAAATAGTTGATAAGGATAACCTTATCATTTTCCTTGTGTAGTCAGTATAACAGTGATCGATAATGCAACGCAACTAATTTCGTCATTGCTTTTTACATTCGGTCATTAGAGAAAATGTTTAAAAATCTATTTTTATTTTTTTTATGAAACAAAACTCTTCAGTCAAACGTTTTGACAACAAAAACAAAAAGTGTTATAGCGGTTATCTTATGACAATCGTCGTATATTAAGGCTGTTGACTCGCAAGCCGTCCGAGACGAGCTTTTTTGCAAATACGACAAGGAATTTCCAAGGCATTCCGTTCTCAGGAACTAATGGGAACTTCCCGTCACAACTATCGCACATGATCAGTTCAAAAGAGAAAAACCGATCCCGATAAAATCCACAACAATACTGTATTATTTATTATGCACAATCTTACACGTGACCCAAAACGCAACATTTTTATAAACAAGCTCAACAAACTTACCCACGGCCCCAGAGTTTACCAATCAATAATAATGAATTACTAACTGTTGTTTATGCACACGATTATTAAACTCACTAAAATATACTTTACATGCAGCGAATTGATTATTTTTTATTGCCATCATTCATATCATAGCGGTTATAATTTCGGAATACAAAATCTAGATTTTTCCTTACGGTTTTATTCTTACGGTGTAATCAAGCGTTATTATTACCATTTCATTTGGTGTTTACAGCAAGTAATGAAAATATGTACATAATATGTTTTTTATCAACGGTATATATAATAACTTTTTCATTATTTAATTTATCAATAGTATTTAATTGTGCCTTTAATTTAATCCGCCTGTGTGGTCCAGTGGTCAACGTTGCTGGCTTCGGCTACGGAGGGCACGGTCCCGGTACGGACAGTTTTATAAATTGTTTTTTCAATCGATTTATGAATCTCTGTTCAAAGGCATGTATGTTTGTGATGTCTTGAATTCCCCCCTCTCACCCATCCTATCCTATGAACGGGGCGTATCGAAAGCGATTAGCTTACCACTAGTCCTGTCCTAGCCCTATCCTTCTATCCCTACTCTCTTTGGAAAAAGAGAGGTTGAGCAACTGAGTAACAAGCAGTTCTCGTAGAAACACTTCTGTTGAGATAAACTCCATTAGGAGTCCATATGCTCCAAATCGGGAGCGGACATGGTTAAAAAAAAATGTGGTTATAAAATATTAAAAAACACATTTAAAAAAAAAAAAAAAAAAGTACAATCGGAATGGTTTCGTACAGCGAATTACGTAAAATAGTCCAGCGTAAATAATATAATGTTGCTAAAGCTATTGTAAGAAACTAAATTATATAAAATTGAGGAAAAGGGAATCTGGTACGTATCACAGTGGTCAACGCCGTTGGCTTCCGTGACGGATCGCACATGTACGAATCCCAGCACGTACAGTATTTTTTCGATTGACTTCTGTTCGAAGGCCTGGATGTTTGTGATGTCTACAAATTCCTTCCCACCATTAGAATCCTAAAATAACGGAATGCAGTGAGAGCGACTAGCTAACCACTAATCCTGTCCTGACCACATACTTTCTATCTGTACTCTCTTCGAAAAAAAATAGGTTTAAGAATCTGAGTAACCACCAGTTCTCGTAGAAAAACTTCTGTTGTTATACTCCATTAGGAGGCCATATTTTCCATATTGAAAGCAGACATGGGATTTAAAAGAAAATAGCGGATGAACGACAAGTGATGAATAAATTTAATCAATAAAAATAATGACACCTATACAATCCATCCATATTTATTTTATTATTCTTTACGTAGGTAATATATTCTCTAGTAAGCGCTAGCTGATATGTATTTATATCAGGAATACACAGTTAACAGTAATCAAAGCATTATAAACAGCGGTGGGCTGCCAATATCTTAACAAGGGGCTCGGTAAATCTTATACATTTATTTGTATCCATTTTTACTCCCAATGTGGAGCATATGGCTTCCTAATGAAGGTATCTCAACAATTTTTTTTTCTACGAGAACTGTTTGTTATTTAGTCGCTCAACCTCTCTTTTACAAAGAGAGTAGTAGGATTAGAATAATAAGGCTATGACAGGACTAGTGATTAACTTGAACCCATGATGTCCGGCACCGAAGCTCACAACGCTGAATGAAAAAATGAAGGGTCTACTAAGTCTTATTTTATAATAAAATTTAGCCATCTACAGAAATTGCAGTTAGGTGCTGATTTGATCTAAGACGAATGATTTTCTTATCTTAACAAGGGGCTCGCCGGCCGCGCTGAAATTTAACAAGGGGCTCGCGCGAGCCCCCTCCATCCCACCCCTGATTATAAATATATTCTTTTTGAATACGTATTGGAAGCTCATGAATTCATTAAAAAATGACGAAGAAAATGTTCCTGTCTTTACAAAATGACATAATAATTTTAACTCACCTGCATTCTTGATGCATGAGTATGAACAATGACTTGTTAAATGTTCTGTTTTGTCTACATTCCTACGCTTGTATGTATTACGTTTATGCCAAGTTACATTACCTAATATTAACGAATCATCATAACATACATATTTTTTGATAACAAAATACTTGCGCTACATTTACTTTTTCTATGTAAAAACGTACGTAATGTATGTACATATGTATGTACATCATAACCGTAAACTAAAATATTCCAGAAATGTTTATCAGCCAGGATTATAAAAAAAAATGCAAAAATGATGTCATTAGCTATCATAATTATTAAAAACCCCAAAATTTCATATTTAAAATTGAATCGTCCAAATTATGTACATTAAGACAAATTTTGTCTCTAACGACATGGGTTTCGCCTTTTGGCATCTTCAGGCGTTCAAGTGCACGGATGAACTTGAACTGACAATTATTTCATATTCAATACTTTAAAAAAAGATTAGGACAAGTAAATTAAGAGTTTAAATTTAGAAACACACTAAATATGACAAATACTATATTTTTACACGAATTATTTGTTCTATCCGATACCCAGAAACAAAAAAAAACACAGAAGGGGATAAGGGATTTCTTAATAACAAGAAATTCAACAACTCAACACAGTAACCATTAACCACGAACAAAAAGCATCATTTTTTCAACACATTAGAAGTGTCAGAACTTTCTACAGATTAGGGCAGGAATGGTGAACCTATGGCACGCGTGCCCGAGTTTGGCACGCGAACGATTTCCAAATTTTAAAAAATAAAAACTTTTGATTAAACAATCCGTAAACTATTATTTTATTCCGTATTATTAATTTTCAAATGTTTCCCAAGATAAACGACAATCGTTTAAAAAATCATTTTTTATTTTTTCAATTTTCTTAAAAACAAATTACTGCTTGGGTACGCCTCACAATCGAGAAATAATATTTGAGGATTTTTGGCACGCCGACCCAAAAAGGTTCGCCATCCCTGGATTAGGGCGTTTTCTGTCCGATCCCCCATACATGTCATCGTATATAGTCAAGTAGCGATGAATAATATTATTTTTCCCATATAGTATATTGTGTAATTTACTTATTAGATCTTAATAATTATTACATTTTTTACACGATTTTCTATGCCACGATATTGTTATTTTGTCAAATAACACGGTTTTTTAATTCAAGGAACCAATGTTAAATTCTTCACAAGGGTTTTTTTTATACACAGTTTTTGTAGAATGCATCTACCGTGTAAAAAAATAATTGAGTGTACTAGATATTAAAAATGCGTGGGGGGGGGCATGCTCGTCATATGCATGAGGGCCTCAAATTTCTTTCTTCGCTACTGGTTTTGAGCTTTGAGCTCTAAGCAATAAATAGTCAGTTAATGTTTAATCTGGCTGCTTCGATATCATTCACAGTTTTTACAGTCACACTTAAGTTTTTCATTTAATAATTTCGGAAAATAAATAAAACAAACACATCTTAAATTAATTCAATTGTTGAATGAAGTGTGACAACTGACATTGTTTTCCGAGAGAAGTAAATTCGTTTTATTAATTCAAAAATAGCTCAGTTTAAAGCGTACCAATATTTATAATTTATCTTAGCGCAACATACCGTCTGCCGTGTTAGCTTTAAAGTGAATCATCTCAGTTAAGAGTCATTGTCAATCAATTCTATTTGTATTGGTGCCGCCGACAAGAATATGCAGTTTGCAAACCTACAAAGACTGCAAATTGCAAGCGATTCTAAGATGCACTCTACAGTGCATTCTTGGCATTCCATTGAATCTGCATCACTAACGTGCCCCCGATCTCACGATTCCACTGAGATTCTTCGACAGTGGAAGTGGTTTACTTTAAGTTGGTCATTCATTTCTAGTAAATATCTAACTTAAAATATACAAAAATGTTTTATGTCAGGCGGTTACAGCACGTAGTTTATTAATTATTTTAATGATTTAAATTACAACATTATAATTATCTGTATTCGTTGGTTCCGCGTAAATTCGTAATATACTGTACAGTTAAGTACTCTTTGTGCATTATCGTAGATTCTTCCCGTTTATCAAAATACGTCTACAATTCTAAATATTAGAGCCTTTCGGTTTTCAAAAGCCGAAAATTTGCGACATTTGAATGCCAGTGTTTTCAACATGGTAAACCAGTATTTAATATTAAAATAAATATTTATTTGTTTATTTATTTATTTATTGAAAAACGTAAATATTTTTATTTAAATTGCCATAGTTAGAAATAAAATGACAAGAAATATGTAGTTGAATTGTCAGTATAGATAGATGAATGAATGCATTGAAAATTTTATATTTTGGTCGATTTTTGTAGTGAATTTTACTTTAACTTTGATACAGTTCACGGGTACATTAAACTCAAAAACACTGGTTTAAATTTGAAATAAACGCGCCCAAAAACAAAAGAAGGCGGAAATTTCAGGTAATTTCATTAGCACAATTCAATTAGATTACTAAGTAATATATCAGTGGGCGTTTTGTATTTTCACCGAATAAAATTTTAATATTTTTAGCCAGTGTTATTATAATAAAAAAATAATTTTAAAAAATCAACCCTTTTTTTGATTGTTTAATTGACTTAAACATTTTTTTTTGAAAATTCGAAAACCAGTTTTTTTATAACCCCTAGTAAATCCGTTGAATGTGCTAATAAACACTACGCAATTTTAGACCATCACGAGTTGGCTCGTCTCTTACTAGTTGAATGTTGACAATGACATTACAAATATCAAAACATTCATTCTGTTATCAGCTGATGGTTGTTTTGTTTGTTTATGTCACGCGTTGATTAATAAGCTGGTCAATGTTGTGTGTTGTGTGGTCCCATTAATTCACGATATCACTGCGTGTGAATGCCTAATGTTATTGTTATTCGGATGTTTGATTATTCAATACTATCATTACTGATCAATAATCAATAATTTATGACTGTATTCCTCCATATGAAATAATGTATAAGGATCTATATAGTAGCATATTTTAGGTTTTCTGTATCAGCTGTCAATCTATACGGAATCATTCAATCAAATTCTAACATTTAAAAGCAGTAAGACCTGCACTCATCCCTCGAATAACATGGTTTCACATCAACGCGGCCAAGATAAATGTTATTTGGAAACGTTGTGTAGAAATTGATCCAAATTCTTAAAAGACTATATAAAAATTAAGCAATCAATGATTACGGATTTTGTAAATAAAAAATCTACTCGAGAGCGCGGATATTTTACTAATTGTGGAATTGAACTGATCAGATCTTCTAATCTAAAATGCGATTTCAATTAAAAAATGAAGAAAATTGTTTTAATTTTAGAAAACAGCAGCAAAAATAAGGACGAATAAAATTTAATTTTGTCGCAAGTCTGAAAAGTTATAGTGTTTTATTGGTTTATAAAAATACTTATGACGTATGCATTTACTTTAATTTTGAATGCATATTTTTGGCTTAACGAACTGTTTTACGCAAATTGTTTGAAACGCATGTTAAAATTCAATATAAAATTAATGTTTTTTAAACCCTTGGTATATTATGACTGATTGGTGTTTCTCAAAAGAGGCAAAAAACCTATCTTATATTGTAACACAACAAGTGGAATAACTAAGTAATCAAATTTAATTTTATATTAAAAATGAACTTCCGCAAAGTTACCGCCAAATCCATCGAAAATATGAAATCAATGTCTTTATTTACGCAGATTTTTTTGTTTAATGAAACCTGTCTAATGATTTTTCTATTGGTACCTTCCTCATCTTTACGCGGTTTCCATTTACGCGAGATAATGAAAAACGTATCTGCCGCGTATGCTTACAATGTCGAATAGCGAAAACTTGACAGAATACATCGATGACCCAGTTCCATAAAACGGTAAGTCAAAAAAAATATGTTTTGAGTTATATTACCCATTGTATTCGAATATGTAACTCTTTTCTATAGCTCCGAAAAAGGACAACTAAAAAAGATCACTAGTTTTCTCTCGGTAGGCAGATTTTTGTATTGTATGCAAATAATGAAATGTAAACATTCTTCTTCCATTTTCATAACATATAAAAATTATATATGCAACTTGAAATATCGTTTTACCATTAAGTCAAGTTGCAATAAACTTGAATTGAATTTAAATAAATTACTGAATTATTAACTAAAAAGATTAGACAAATAATAATGACTTTTTGAATTCGTTTCAATTTTTTACAACTCAGTTTAGATGACTGTCTAACCAACATAGGTGATTCAATCGCTTAGCGATATTTAAAAAGATGTTATTGGACTTTCTGTATTATATTTTTACACTTGTTACGTTAAAAAAATGTAAGTTCGATATTGAAATTGGTTCGATTTTTCTCTCCGTCGAAGATGAAAACGGTTTTCAAATACTTTTCTTGTATTTTTAGTAAAGAAAATGAACCAGAAACATTCAATGCTGTCGTTTCATATTCATCACATATTTTTTACTATCAGTCCATTAGACCCTTACTAACCTCGTTCACTGAAGTTCTTTTCTTCACTGTCCCAACCTTTTCTTATATAGATCGTAAAGTGTGTATCAAAGGATATGTTTTTTTATAAAATTACCCTCGACTTCCGCTCAAATCTCGTTTTTATCGCGTGGAAATATTTTTATTCGCATCAAGTTGTTGGTTAAAGTCTACTTTTGGTGGACTGCCATACCACCTCATCTGCCTCTTCTTCTCGGGGTACCTACCTATTTCTCATTTTGATATTATCCCGCACTCACTTTGTATTCAGCAATTGTCTATTCGCGCCAGCCATTCCTGAACTTTTTAATTATTGGCAACGTACTATTAGAAAAAGTCTGTCAATACTAGTAATTCATTTTTACATACAACGCTGTCATCATACATGTTTATTTAAAATCTCTTCAAGTTTTGTTGAAATAAATTCGTGTGATCATAGAAATATATCGTCATTGCATTTTCAAAATCAGCTATGTGCATATTTTCACGATATTTGATAATAATTCACCGCACCCGCAAAGAAAAAAATTCTAGAATTGCTTTACAAGTATTTCATTTTGGTTGAGTACCGACATTGTAATTTTTACCGTTTTTTAACATGTTTTAAGACTAAACTAATGTTTTGAAAAAACACACAGCGGATTTTGAAAGCGCAACGACGATATTTTGACATTATTTTATTTTCAAAAAGTAAAATTTTCATTCGTAATTGTTGTACTTAAAAGTGAAATTAGTACAAATGGGTATTTCATTTTTTGTTATATAATATTATAATCTAATAATATAATCGACGAACTTTCCCTTATTTTATTTCATACAATCAATGCTATAACTTTTTATTAACGTATCAGTTAAAATGTTTTTATATGTCATTTTTTTGTTTTTGAATTTCGGTTGATTCGTTAATCTTTTAAACCAAAACATTAATAGGAATTTTGCGCATTTCTACGACGCGTCCCATACTTTGGGAAAATGCTAGTCCACTTGGCATTCTGGGTGGATTTGGCGGAATGTCTTCCCATTCTTCGCACTTTAGTATTCGATGGGATGGCAGCATTATTGTTCGAAGATGGTGGTGGGTGGTGGGTAACAGTGGAGTGCAAAACTATACCAATCGTACATGTCATATATTCCATATTTGAGTTTTTATTTTCGTAGTTCTTACATAACAATTTTAAGTTAAAAATTAATAATAGTTTTACTATTTAAACATACATATATTATATTCCTAAACTTGAAAGTCTGTGAAAGATTAGGAATCCATATGCTGCACATTGGGGCGAATATGGTTCGTAAAAAAATATTTCAATCAATTTTATTTTTTATTTTTACTATTATTAATATAATATTTTCATTTGAAAATCGTAATAAGATATCGGAACCGTGGGGTAGTGGTCAACGTCATTGACTTCCGTTCGAGTCCCAGTACGTATTTTTTTAAATATTTTTCTATTGAAGACGTGTCTTTAATGTCTAAAACCTCCTACCCAGCCTCCCATTCCTAAAATAACCGGGTGTAGCAAGACCGATTAACTAAACACTAATCATGTCATAGTCTTAATTTTCTCTAATTTAGTCTTGAATAAAAATGTTGAGAAACTGAGTAACAAGCAGTTCCATTAGGAGGCCACATGCTCCACATTGGGAGAGGACATAGATTAAAAATATATGATGCAATAAGAATGAATATTTTTTTTATATTTCGAAAGTAGTGAAACATTCGACTACCGAACTTTCGTTACTGTTTTTTCTGTAAAATATTAAAATTTTCATTATTCTTTTTTTTATAAAAAAAACAGCATAGGAAAATGGTCTTCGAAAATGTTAAAACCAAGTAAGTATATATTGTGTGTGGATGACAATAATAATATTACCCTTGTATCCACCACCGCCGCCCCGTCAAATTTGTCGTACTCGCTCTTTCGATATCGACACCCGGATGTTTTGTTAACACTTCAAAATATCGCCCCAATATTAGCGAGATTTTCTCTTCCACAAAGTCGTTTTCAAAGTTTGAATGTGTTTTATTGCCTCTTTGCAGTGTCGATCTAAATAAACTTCGGTTTATTTTTAATATTTCACTAATATAACACGTTCCCAAGAGTAGTGGAAAATTCTCGAAAACTTTTTGAAAATAGGTAACTAGGTTCCACGTTGATTTTTTATTTTGAAAATACCTAAATTATTAGGTTTTAGAAATTGGCTACTATCAAAAAAACGTTCTACATTTTTTTTATTTTTTGGAATTCGATAAATTCCTGGGTTTATGGAATATGTCCACTGTCAAAATTTTTCAAAAATCCGCGCGAGAGCTTAAAAAAAGTCCCACATCTTTTTCGTTTTCGGAAATACGTAATTTCCCTGGATTTAAAAATCGGCGAGCAAATTTTATTTTAATCCGGAATACCAAACTTCTCCACGATTAAATGGGATTTAATGCTATATTAGCACGTAATTAAACAACTATGGATCACCAAATAAAATGTACATATATTTCAACAAGTTTTCAATCAAAAAACTTTTAATAGCTGATATGCTAGTGAGCCGTGTTGGTCGAAGTCGGTTCTGATCTTTAATGTAGATTAGAATTAATAGATTTACAATAGCTGTATATATTTCAACGTTTGTTGCGCATGTTTAAATATTATATCAAAAAAAGTATGTTGTTACTTATAAATAGATGACTGTGTGCATTGTTTGATGCATTTTTTTGGCAAAAGGAAGAAAAGCTCATCACATCGACTGGGATCGAGTTGCGGCAGACGTGCGTCGAATTCGGAAATAAATAAATAAAACGTTGTTTTTGCATTTTTCTTTTTCACATGTCTGTTAAATTTAAAATGGGAAAGGCGACCGGCTTGGCTGGCCAAAGACGCGAACATCGAGGCTTGTTAGCGGTGTGTGTGTTTTTGTGTACTTTTCTAACGGATCTAAGCAAAAAATATCAATCTTGCAGTTTTTTTTTTGTACATATTTTCGAATCATTTTTCAGTAATAATATTATATAGGTCACACGTTTTTGATGTTGTCGGAAGAACGTCAGATAATATTACACATTTCATCGACAAGGAAATTTGATTTTGCAAATAGTTGTAAATCGCTAAAAATAATAGATTCCTATAAAAATTAAGTGTCTTATTTCAATTAAAAACCAATTTAATATTATTTTTGGTATTTATCAAGTATAGCTGCATTATTTATTAATACATTTTCAACTAAATATAAATCAAATATATGTATTTCTATATAAACAATACAGTATGAACCAGTAAAAAAAATGAAGAACGAGCATAGGTTTTATTGTAAATACGCTTTTAAAAAATGAAAACTATCGCAAACATTTTTTTTTATGATGACAATTCAATAAAAACACATTTTTGTTTCAACAGCAACGTTCAAATTATTATTGTCTCGAAACAATTTTTGCAATACATTGGTAAATATTAATAGTGGATTGTATTAGTAGTTATTTGGTAGAACTCAATTATAATAAGTTAAAAAATAGCAATGTGTTTTATATTATCCGTTTTTTTTTAAATTATTTAGTTGTTATTTCGATTTCCCACTATCTACAGAATTATGTTTAAACATATCGTCTGTGGAAAGGAAAAAGGACGTAACCCACAAAAACACGCAAAAAACGTGTTTTGATGATTTTGGGTCATATGCAAATTATGAATTATACAAAACCTTAATGTGCACGGAGACTTCTTAACTGGTGTTTAATTTAATTGACCTAATATTAATTAAATAAATTGTCTAGGAAATACCTATATTTTAGTCTTTTTTCTTGGTTTTAATATTTTACAAGGTTATCATTTTCAAACTTAAAATCTAAATTTAGATACCAATTCGGCATTTGCAGCATGCATCCTTTTTGATAAAACGTGTATCAAGTTGAATACGTTGTGATTATCGAAAAAAAAGCTGCTTTGAATAAACTGGGGGTTACGTTCTTTTTCCTTTTCACAGTCGATATGTAGTTATAATACTGGCTTAGGCGAGATACAGAATACATCGTATGGAAAAATACAGTTTTAAATGCAATACATTAACTTAATGCTTTTTCTCCAGGAACAATGATGACTAATATGGGTTTAATTATTCATTTTCAAAGCAAATTAGTTTAAATTTTAATGACATAATAATATATAAATTAAAATAGCTTCTCGTAAATAAAAATAGTTTGAGTAATCGTGATGTGAAGTCGTTAATATTTGTTTGATCATTAATATATAATTTCATTGGTTTGGTTAAATTAGTTTATTTATTAATTTCTATTTGCTCTAGTGCATTAAGCTTAGGGTTTTTATTACAAAGGTGTAAATTATTGCTACTGGATTAAAAGTTATTGTTAGCTATTTTTTATGAGATGGTTTGCAAGAGTGTCTTTTAATAACTAAATGACCTTTGACTGATAAATGACTGAAAAAAGTCATTCCTTTATATAGTAATATTCCCCCAAAAATGGTACTTTTTGCTTAATCGAATAGGTACAAAAAAGACAAAAATTAGTCGTCTGTTCACATTGAATCTGATTGTAATACACTTCGAACAAGTTAATTGAAAAGATTTTTTATTTGATTAACTACAATAACCTGCACAGGAAGTAAACCTGTGTCCTAAATCTAGTAACAGTTTATAAATGTGTGAAACTGAATGAAATGAAAATTTTATAGATTGACGACCATTACTCTGTTCCCAATATACATTCTTGTAATATTAATAGTTAATTTTTCTAGAAAATGTATAAAAACAAGAACGTCATAGCTTTTCTAGCACCAGATGAATACAAAACACCACACTTTATGACCGTGCAGGGTCGAGGGCGAAAGGTTTGTATACTCAAAGCTAAGGTTCTTCCTATATCTTGATTGCGTTGTTATTTAGCAATGACCATTCTTCAGATTGGCAGTTCCTCGTCCTTGGGGGCTTTCGGCATAAACCTGGTTCTATAAAGTATCTGAACTCGTCGCTCTGTTGTATGGCGAGCTAATTATTTTTTACTGTTTTCGAGGCAAGAGATAAAATCGTTCTAATATACGCACCGCTCGTTAAAATTTTAATGCTGGTACCCTTTCTTTCTTGCTAGAGATACGAATTATTTTTGAGCATAAAACTTTGATATTCCCTCGACCAATCACGGCGCGAGTTCAGATTTGAACGGGTGACCGTTACTATGAGAGGTGGGTGCATTCTTACTGCGTAGTAAATAGTATTCTGCCATTGAATATAGATGAGGGCTACATTAGCTTTGTTGTCTGTAAAAATGTTAGCAATGCGGATTTGTAAAAATGAAAATCAGTATTCATTCTGTACTAAAAGAAATCAATATACTTTCTATCTAGGTATATAAATTATTGTAAGCACACATGTAATAATACCGACGGAGTATATCTAGTGTATTTTAATTAAAAAAGATAATTCATACTAATTTGACTTTCTTACACCAGCCTACGACTGATTTGACAATTACGCTTACTTTGATCTCACTATTTATTGTTGATACTCAATTTAATGCGTTACGTGCGCCCAAGAACATTTGGCAAAATAAAAAAGTAAGAACAGTATATTATTTGAAAACTCCAATTGATTTTTATAAATAAAATGTAGCTATCTATGCATTGCTATATTTTCATCGTCTTTATAAACAATTAGAATCGTGTTAACATTGTTTTTAGTTTATTTGTTGAAAATTATTTCGATATCAAAGACTGTATGTTCCAGACTGTAAATTATAGCAGAAAACATAATACTATTATAAATTATATTTGAAGCAGCACTCAGCTCTTAAGAAATAATAGAAGCAAAGAATTAACTGCGTATTAAAAAAATGAGTTCGCCAAAATTTGCCAAAACATTGCAATGCATTGATTGAATGATGATTATAATGGGCAACCGACCAAAAATATTTGTTTTTTTCTATGTATATTATATGTACGTAATTGGATCATAATTACAACTGTTTTATTTACATTTTTTACTCTGATATGAAATCTTTTAATAGAATACCTTCATACCTCAATTTTTCTCATATCAATTATTTATTCTAATGCAATATTATTATAGTAAGATATGAAGCTCACTAGGTATTTTTTGACCAAATGAAAAATTATGATTTAATATGAAACTATGTAACATCTTACACCGTTGACTTTTCTCGTAATGGGTCTTAAATTCGTAAAGGTCCAGCATTGCGCCGTATTATTTAGAAAACCTTCTAAGGGACTTCTTTGACCGTCATAAAGGAGAGGCAAACGCCATGGCACGCGGGCAGGTGGGGCGCGAGTCGCGGGGAGAAGAAGAAGGCAAAATGCGTGGGATGCGCCGTGGGTCATCGACCCACGCTCTCCGTTTTGGAGGGAAACCACGCGGAGACCGCCATCTTTGTTTTGGAACATAGCTATGCCACCCCATGACTGCGTGCGTACTAGTGCACCAATGGAATTGTATTGGTTGAAATTATATGCGTTGGTGTTAGTTTAAGTCTAGGTCTTTGATTGTGTGCGAGATGGAACGCATCTCTTGCTTGTGTGTCAACTTTTGTTTCATTGTATGTGTTTTGGAATGCAAGTTTTTCTAGCAGGGATTCATTCCTGCGGCTGCATTTCGAATAGGTAGGTATGTATGTACTCAAATGACTCTCTGTTGTTCAAAAATGCTTATTTCGAGAGCGGCACGAGTAAGTGTTATTTTACTTTGTTGTTACTAGTTGTTCCTACAAAGTGTGTTGCAAATAGATTATGTATTCATTCTAAATAATCAGATATGTAATAGGTCAGAATCTAATTCAATTATTCACGGGTAAATTTAATAAATGGCCAGTTTTCACTACGTTTCAAAATTGTCAATACAAATCATATTTACTCAGTGTCTTAACTGGTATTTTGTATAAATAAATAGTTACTGACCATTAATGAATTTATGTTATGGTCAAAAAATTATTGGTAAATTCTACATCAAAACATAAATGTTCACGATTTGTTTTAACAGGAAATATTAAAAATAAACAAATAAGGCACAGCATAGAAGTTTTTAAATTTTGAACAAACAAGTTATTCTTCCTAATTTATCCATGTAATTAATTATCATCTGCATTTATGTAAATATCATTAACTATCGCAGAATAATAATTAATTTTCCAGCTATCAAAATAATCTAATTCTTAAAATAATAAGACATTTAGTATAAGCCCATCCTTATAAATTGTATTACCTTTTAACAATAATCGAACTTCAAAAATTGTACATACATTGTAATTATGTAGGTATGGTGATTACTTTCCCAATTTATTAAAACATTATTAAAATCAAGCCATTATTAAAATTAATTCAGATTGATCATTCAAATTATGTACATCCACAGATTGGTCACTACGACCGGTTTCGCCTTCGGCATCTTCAGGCGTTCAAGCGCACGGATGAACTTGAACTGACGCTAGTAAATGGATGTTCGTGTTATATATTAATAAATGTATCATCCGTAAGATCCATGAATTTGAAGATTATTCAGTTCAAAGTTGTGACCGAAGACTGGGTGTTTGTGATGTCAATTCACATTATTTCCTCTCATCCCATCCTTCTGATCCTTTAATAACTGGGTGTAGTAATAGAGATTAGTCAACCACTAGTCCTGTTATAGCCCTATCCTTCCTTCCCTACTACTTACTCACTTTGAAAAAAGTGAGGTTGAACGACTGATTAACAAACAGTTATCGTTGAAAAAACCTTTGTTGAGATACCTCTATTTAGGAGATCATATGCTTCAAATTGGCAGCGGACATGGATTTAAAAAAATACATATTAAACTCGGTGATTATAAATTATATTATTATAGTGTACCTGCTTACACAAGATTAAATAATTAATTTAGCATCAGTACACATCATTGCACTTGAATTCAAATTTAATATTGGAATTTCATTAAGCACAATTAATCGAAATATTAAAATAACTCCCTTTTGAGTGTTGGAGATGTAATTTTTGAAATTTAGAAATTCAAATTCTTTTTAAAAAAAAATACACTTTTGTCAAACTGTCAATCGTTGCACTCTGTTAATTTGATTTGCAAGAGAAATAAATGAAAGAGGGTCTTCAGTCGAAATCTTAAATGTATGTGTCTGGTTGGAAAACGGAGCGAATGCCAATTTTGAAATATGTACATACGATAGTTATGATTATTGTGACACACCGGTTGTTTACAAAAATGTTTTCTTTCTAGATTTATTACTTTCACGGCAAGTGGCAAGCTTGTGCGTGGATTTGTGCACGTGTAAGCGTAGTTTATGCGTGTATCGGCGCACGTGCTCCCTTGCCGGCTGCACGCGAGTGGCATGTATTTTGTTTATGTTCTTACAAATGCATTTTATTACAGTCTGAACCAAAATACAAAACCGTACTTTAAAAAAACTTAAAACGCAAAAAGTATGTTAGCTAATGATGAACCGGTTTTATATTTTTAGTATGACATTGCAAAATACGCCGAATAGTAAATGCAGCATTGCCGGCTTGCTTATTCTGAATCTCCCGCGTAAACTCGGATCGTTGGCGCCCTGTACTCGTCGGCGCTTTACGGCGCGATTAGGTGGTATTCGTGCTTGTGAGCGAGACAACAATCGAATGTTTACAGACAGTCGAAGGAGAAGGGAAATGTGTATCGTCAGACGTGAGCGCAATGCCGTGCTAGTGACATCATTCGACGTTCTGTACGCTTTACCGCGTGTTTCTGATATAATTTTCTGTGTAACCGAAAACATGGATGTCCGTTCGTGGTCCAAAGAATTTATTATTGATCTTATTGATGTATATAAGTCATATCCATGTCTGTGGAAAGTAAAGAGCCGGGAATACCAAAATAGAAACCTACGCCATAAAGCATATGTAAATATAGTACAATTTTGCAAACAGCATGGATTCCCTAATGCGGACAGGGATTTTGTGGCAAAGAAAATTCAGAGTATGCGAAGTTCCTTCAGAAAAGAATTGAAAAAAAAAGAAGACTTCCGATGTAGTGAGAGTGACACAGAAGAAATTTACAGACCAACGTTATGGTATTACGAATTACTCAGATTTACCAACGACCAACATCTCCCAACTGACAGTGTTTCAAACATGGATGATACCGAGTTGAAGAGTGCCATAGAAGAAGAAGAAGAATATGATTTAGAGGAAGTGAAAACCTCCACAATAAAACAAGAATTTCCAAACAAATCTGTAAGTTCTTCTTTATAAGTTGCTCTATAGGTGTATAACTACTTCTTCACATTCACTAGAAAAATCGGTTATCCTTTAGTTTAGAGTAGAAAACTCACTGACAAATAATCCATCATGGCCGCCGCGTCAATGCTACCAATAGAAAAACATGTGTCACATAAACAAAATATGTATTATCAGGAAAACATACGTCACATAAACCAAATATTTATTATTTGTTATTATAATTTCATTCTTTATTTTACATACCTAAGAAGCGTAATTGTCTTTAAGAAGCGTCAGAAATACTCCAAAACCACTAAGCGGAGTGCGAAACGAATTCCTTATACTGTCACTAATCAACTCACTCAAATCTACGATAACTTTCCGGGATTGAGGTCTATCTTCCATCACGGTAAATTGAAAACTAACAACATTTATGTTGACATAAATAATGAAATTATAATAACAATAATAATGAATGTTTTGCTTATGTGACGTATGTTTTTCTATTGGTAGCATTGACGCGGCGGCCATGATGGATTATCTGTCAGTGAGTTTTCTACTCTAAAGTAAAAGATAACCGAAAAATCGTATACTGTTTGCTCTCATTAAATTCTGCGTTCTTAACTTAAATATGTTTTGGTTATCCCTTTTTTGTTTTACCACTTCCAGACCAGACCAGATTATCTTCCATTTATTCTCATATAAAAAAAACATTATAAGAGCCCACTAATGTCATTAAAACAGTACTTACTGTAAAAACTCTAATACATCTTTTAGACCAACCGAGTACATATTATAAGTTTTTGAGCGAGTTCGCTAATTTTTTGTGTTTCGTTCAAATCAATATTGTTCCATCATGAAGTCATCGTAAAATGTCAATCGAGTTACACCTACGATGATCTAGCTACTGCAAGATGAATTAAAGACCCGATAGAAGTGGGTCTGGACAAAAAAATGATAATTATATGAGGAGGTCCTCCTGTTATCTAAAAAAAAGATGTTGCGTAATCCCAGTATTTTAAATGCACTATTCACTTGTAAGTAGACACTCGTTGAACGCCTGTTCAAATACACCGAGTAGGAGAGCCTAGACGTGTTACAGGCATCTTCTTTGCTAAGAAAAAAACGGTTTATATTCACTCGCTCATTTTACTCGTCGGTTCGCTAGGCCGAGTACTGTACGTCGAATTGTTTTGTATTTGTGTTGGTCTAATTGAGGAATTATAGGTAGATGTGGTTTGTTGCTTTTTAACACTCTCTTGGCACAATTTGTGTATGGTTCTCATATATAGTTGCTCCAACGTTGATGAATCTTCTTTTGTTTTAAAAATCGTTCGCTTTTTTGTATCATTATTCTTAAGTAATTGTAAATTTTTAAAAAATCATCTGCTTTCAGAAACTGTGTAACTAACACCTTAATAATTTCCATGTATTAGGTTGGGACAACACCTGAACTTGTTGCAAGTAGGAAAAGGCCAAATAGGAAAAGGAAGATCGTTAACTCTGAGGCTGAGTGTCATGAAATTTCCTCCCCGACTTTAAAATCAAATAGTCAACCACCTAATGATTTTGATGCAGTTGGACTGAATGTATCCAAAAAGTTGGCAAAGATGAAACCACTACAAGCTGTGTATGCGGAAAGTTTAATTAATTCTATTATACGTAGGGGCATGTTAAAAAAATTGATAGAAGAAACTGATTTTTGCAATAGTGGGTGCAATGTGCAACTTAAGCACTAATTCCGTCTTCATAACATCATATATTTCTTCAACCTTAATTATGCTGCCAATACAAAATAGACAAATGGAAAGTTGCACTCATTTTTTGAGCATACCAAATATAATGACAACAAAATGACGCATTCGACAGGAACTTTGCGAAAATTATTTTTAATAAGATATTAAAATTCCATCTATCTCCTTCAGTTTATTACAACACTGGTTATGTTACAAACAGTGGTATAGCAAAATTAACAATTTTAATTTTATATGACAATTAATTATTAACTTTTGTATTACATTAATATTGTATGTTAATTATTTAAGAAGTCATGTTTTTATTAGTTATATTCATTTTTTTTTAAATAAAAGTTACAGAAGAATGTTATGAAACCATTTTTACTTACCTTATTGTAGTACTCCATCCTGGGAACATCATAGATTGCTTAACTCGTTTCCTACACTATCTTCTTTTAAGTTTTTATAAGGTTGTGGTGACGTCAGTCGGTTTTTTTTTAGTGGGGGTTTAAATTTTTTGCAACGTTCTTATACTTTTCACGCAATACATATGACAAGAGTTAGCAAGAGAAGTATGTTTTGTAATCCTTTATTCAATATCTCCGTTTATTTTTTTTATTATTTTCAAAACAATTTTACTAAAACAAGTCATCGGCAATTCAGATCAGAACTTCTCAACGCAAACTACAACAATGGCGTCAAAGTTCTTCGAGTTTCCTTCGCCACTGGTGTTATTAGTTGTATTCCTTCCCTCTCCCTCCTCTCCCAGAAATCTTCAAGACGATCATTTCTTCATGCTTTATTTCAGTTTTTCCCATGTATATTTACTTCATTCAGGTTTCATTTTTATTCTGTAATTAGGGTTGCCAACTTTCTCTGTAACGATTCCGGGACAAATAGCTCAAAACTGAATATGATCATTATTATCAGTTATCTGAGAAAACTTATTATGTATGATTTTTTTTTTACTATTATCGAAACATAATAACACACATATAAATTACATAATAATAATAATAATAATAAAATCTTATTATAAGAAATTTAACGTTAGAGTTCTTCCAACACACAGACTGACGTGTCTAAATAGTAGTGGGGGAGGGAACGCACGTTGGAAGGACGTTCAAAGGATTTACACGACGTCAAATTTAATTTAAAAAAAATGGAAATAGTTTTCTCTAAATGCAAGGGACAGTTAAGCATTCATTCGGGATCTGGGATAGATATTCTAATTCCGGGACAATCTAGGCCAATCCGGGACGGTTGGCAACCCTGTCTGTAATGCGCTCAAAATATTCAACGATTACCAGTTATTTTCTCGAAATACAAAAGGGTTCAGTGTTTGAATTTTGTTGAGAATCGTAGAATTATTTAAATTATGTCGTGATTATAAATTAATATGCCAGAAGCAGGCTGGCAGTTTATAATTCACTAATCTTCATGAATTATGCACATTTTTTACATATTTATTGCATGGAACTTTAAATTAATTTGCCATTTAAAATTGACATTAATAAATATATTTTAGACGAGCACGTGTTGCCAAATGTTTTTTAATTAATAATATATTATTTTGTGTCGACGACATATTGTGATAACAATCGCTGTTTATTTTTTAATTTTGCCATTTACAATACCATTAAAACTATCAGTATCTACATAAGTATTGGATAACAGAGACGTGCATGATTACGAGTTCTTTTTTATTTCGATTACATAATAAATCAAGGATTTCCCACTATTGCCACTAATGCGGCAAATCTACACAAATCTCTAGCTTCTGGTATATATTTTTTTATTCGTGAATTCCGATGCTTTTGTGTATTTTTTACCTTCTGTTGTATTTTTTGTACATACAAATTATTCTGTAGCAATTTGCTATTGATTCAAATATACAAATCCTCGCCAGATGCTTTCATTTCTTAGGATGATTAATTCAATTTATAAAGTATATTACTAATTCAGGGGCTTAGGGTCAGGGCCGGCGCCACCATACAGGCGAAATAGGCAAACGCCTAGGGCGCAAATCATTAGGGGGCGCATAAATTGTGTAACCAAATTATTTTTTATAATCTAATAACAAATAATAGTACGTTTTTTATGCTTGTATTGGTTCGTTATTATCATGTATCGTATTCTATATACTCCAAAAAAGAGAGGTTGAGCAACTGAGCAACAAACAGTTCTCGTAAAAAATACATTTAGTACCTCCATTGAGAGGCCATATGATCCAAATTATAAGCGGACATGCATATAAAAAAATATTCCAGTTTGTTAAAAAAGGGCGCGCCAATAACTGTCGCTTAGGGCGCCAAATAACCTCGCGCCGGTACTGCTTAGGGCAGCGATTTCCAAACTGGGAGGCGCGCCTCCCTGGGGAGGCATGGACTATTGCAAAGGGAGGCGCGAACAGTCCAACATATTTATTTACCCTTTAAAACGTGTCTTTATTACTATATGAAATAAAGTATGGGGAGGCGCGAAGATATTTTTTTCTTCAAAGGGAGGCGCAATGACAAAAAGGTCGGAAACCACTGGCTTAGGGTCACAGAAGCTTAACTACAAAAATGCGTGTTTTGAGTAAAGCTCGGTTATGGCAATGGCATAATCATATCATTTATTAGTGAAACAAAGATATATATCGTAATAATTGTTTACAACAGGCATCGGCAACCTGCGGCCCGCGAACCTTTTAAAACTAAAATATTTGTCTACACATGTCATTACAGTTTAATGCAGTGGTTTCCAACCTTTATGTTACTGCGCCTCCTTTTGAAGAAAAAAAATATCTTCGCGCCTCCCCATATTTTATTTCATATAGTAATTAAGACACGTTTTGGAGAGTAAATAAATATTTTGGAGTCTTCGTGCCTCCCTTTGCGAAAGTCCACGCCTTCCAGGTTGGAAATCGCTGGTATAATGACATGTGACCCAAATGTGGCCCGCACTAATCCTCACGTAAAATATTTGGCACTTTTACAACAAAAGGTTGCCGACCCTTGGTTTACAAGATACTCAATCGAAAATATTATGGTATTCATGTTACAAAATGGTACTCCTAAACATGACCATAAATAAGTTGAATGCGCAATATGCCGCCCCCCAAGGTACGTCACCTGCGTCAAATGACCACATTGCACACATGAAAGAGACGAGTCTGCTTGTATGTATGTATTGTGCGTAGTAAAGCAGTAAATAATCGAATAAAATTAGTACATATACACGAAACCGCACCTGCTTTGATGGATGAGTCTCCTTGGTTTTGGGTATCCACGTTTCAAATAAACGCGGCTGGCTTAGCTGGCTAACCGTTTGTGCCAGTCTGCAACACAGATTTTGTATTAGATACGAAAGCACAGAGGCGCTTACGCTTATACGCAAGTGCGTGCGACGCATACATATTTCTAAGCTCTGTGCTGCGATCCGTTGTTATCGCGGCACATATTACTGCTTAATTCGTACTTGGTCATGTTCATTTACTTGCGTCGCGAAAGTTACAGTTAAATTGATTGAATTTGTGCAAACTAAAACTTTGTTTATACGATACTACTTAAGTAGACTACTCTTAAAATACATTTAAAGATTTACTGTCGATAAAAGTGTTATTCATATGTCAATTGTTTGCCAGTGATTTACAGAGCTTAAATAATACTTTCGATGGATTCGGCGGTAACTCTGGAAGTTCATTTTAACAGCTTAACGACCCCAGGTTTTTTTATAAATTTTCACCTGGCGAAATAAAAATTCGCAAAAATTGTAATTTTACTAAATTCACTATAATTTGTAAGCAAATTAGATATCTTTACAAAATTTAATTTTCTTAGCTTCCAAATACTTCGCCTATACGCATATATGCGTCCGCCGGCCAGCAATCTTCGTTTTTCAAAGACTCGGATACGCATCCACGGTTATACATATTGTAGAAACTTAAAGTTGTATTTACATTTACTGATAACTTAGAATTATATTTGTAATAATCGTTAAAAAATGTGATTTTGTAAATAAATATACATTTTCAAATTATGTCATTATGTGTCATTCATATATGACACTTGCGTGATGCAGCTGTCACAAGCATACGCTGATCGCACATTTCTGCTTTGCCCGCCTTGCACTTACTATTTATCTGCTGCCCTGCTCTGCGTCACCTGCACTTGCGACTCTATGCAAACCGGTAATGCATTACATTACCGGCTTGCAACTACATATGCTACGTTTATTAACCTTTTCAGTACCGCGATGTTTTAAGCTAAAAAACATTCACTCACATACCTACCGCATGTTTTTAATACTTTTTGAATAGTTTTAAAAAAATAGGACTGAATTTATGAATATTCAAAATTTACTTATAAAATGATATACATACCTATATGGTTTAATATTTTCAAGTTACATTCGTGGTCTTCAGTGGCCTTACAGTATTCACGCCATTCGTATGTAGCGGCCACCAGTGATACCTTACGGTACTGATGTGGTTAATGTGCGCGTGTGCTACGCATATTATCGCACAAGAATATATACAAACACACAAATATGATTTACGATAGTCCTGCTTAATTATTTATCGTAATGTATTCAATTGAATATAATTTCACATTAAAAAAAAAAAAAACACTCTTTTGTACTAATTCCACAACAGGAGCAAAACCGCTCCTGATCATGTTAAGTACATATAAAATTCGTACAAAGTAGTGTTTTATTTGTTGAATTTTCCATCTAACATTGACAAAGAACCAGGGCTGTGGAGTCGCGTGAAAAAAAGACGAGTCCGAGGAAATTTTTCAATAATATCATTTTATATGTATACCATCAGATCATCTTTAGTCAGCCAAACATGAAATGTTAACACTTTTGACTATTTTGTTTAAATACACATCATTAAATATATTTTTCAAAAAAAAATCGAGCCGCTCATTTTTCACGACTCCGACTCCGACTCCACAGCCCTGCAAAGAACACATTCAAAGTGAATAATTTCACAAGCTTATTAGCTTTTAGCAATTATTTTAGCTACCTATTTTTTTATTTGATTTTTTTGTGCCTTTATTTCATTTTCTTTATTATATAAAAAACTGGAATATTAAGAATATCTTTTGTTTTTTTTTCATTCTTCGGCTTTTATTTATATAAATTGAAAGATTAAAAGAATTTTATAAATACAAAATCGACTTACGTACGTGTTGGTTATAAAGGCGTGGTAGATTCTTTATAATTGATTTTTGTCAACTTACTTGAGCTCCAGCAAAAATTGTTCCACGACGACGAATGTGCTTAAAAGTAAACGCAATGTAGCTTATGTCAGCATTTCCTTTATAAATGGGGCGATTAGAGGTGAAGTGAACCAAGTGGTATTTTAAAAAAGTTAGTTGCGTTGTAATATTCTACACGTCTTAAAGTAACGTAAAAGTGAAATAACCTCAGTTAATACATATTGCAATAGTGTTATCTCCGTAAAATAATAATATGTAATCCACCAAAAGACCAAATAAAGACTTGATTGTTCTTAAAAGTCCAAGATTTCTTTTTTTACCATTTTAATAGTAGGCTCACTTCACCTCTAAAGCGCTCAAATGTTATACAATTTCCAACACCGCCTTAATTTGTTTATACGTGTAATCAGTCTGTATTGCCTTAAAAAACAATTGCGTCTAAGCAGTGCCGTCCTTACGGACTGTGTTAAAACACAAATACAACTGTAGCGGTCAATCTGGACTCTGGAGAGACGACCAAATGAGGGATTTTTATGAATAGGGCGGAAAAATACAATCTTGCACGAGGCGGCTAAATGTCTAGCGCCGGCGCTGCGTCTATACTTAGAAATGAAATCCTTTTTACTAAAAGGATTTCATTTTATGAGAAATATTAAAAACAACATATGTATTTTAATTGATAAATCAATAGTCAACACTCGAAGACTAACTTGTAACTAAAAGAAGCAATATTACCGAAGTGATTGCTATTGCTTGTATTAAGATTAAAACAATATAAACATACCTCACAATTAATGAGATTCCATAGTAACTTTTTTTTAATTTTCTTTTCTGTTATGTTCAGGATAGTGAGCTAGCTAATTTTAAAAATAGAATGAGTGCACTCCACGTTTAGTGCGTTCTTCATAATATTATTATTGTTAAAGTGAGCCTTTTTTTTCTTATGATTCCTTCCTCTTCGCTCGTTGCATCTGTTTCCGCTCCAAATGTGATGTTTGTTTGATGTTTATACAGGAACGGATTAGTCAATACACATTTTTTTGCTATAAACCTAACAGTTTATGGTAATTTATTGTTTGGGTGCATTTTTACGACGATCAAATATTTTTCCTCTACATTTGATACTCATCTCCATTGCATCACGTTTTGCTCATATTGCTAATTCATTCATGAATATGATTTTTATTGTAATTTTTTTTCTTCCAATCTGAAAACATTAATAATATTTACTTTAAACACAAACGAAATTTATCACAAAATATCTATGAAGTAATTTATTAATATGTTATATTGATAAAATTAACGATTATCCGAAAAGTATATGCATGCAATTTTATATTCGGGTCCATAGATAAGTGGTTAAGGTCGTTGGCTTCCATGCCGGACCTCACGGGCTCGAATCTCAGTACGAACAGTATTATCTATCTATTGTTTTCTGATCGGAGACATGGATTTTTTTGATGTCTAAAAACAACCCCCCCCCCCCCCAACACATTCCAATCCAAAAATAACGTACGGGTATAGCGGTAGTGATTAGCCAACCACTATTCCTGTATTAGTTCTATCATCATCTCTTCAAAGAAGAAAAAATAGATTATGTCAATTAAACACCAGTTTATAAGTCTCTGTGCACTTCAAGTTTGTGTATATTACATAACTTACCCATGACCCAAAATCATCATAACAGGTTTTTTGCGCCTCCTGTAAAATTTAATATGTGTGGGCTACGTCCTTTTTCCTTTCCACATTTGATATAAAGACATCAATTTCGTATGAATTATATTGAAATAACACAAGAATTTGATATTTATTCAAACTATCTCATGGGATGCCACTAGAACAGTTTTTTTCCTGGAATATTTTATACTGTTTGGCGAAGTTAACGAGAATAAACATTACATGGTAGGTATATAATAAAATTACAGACCTTCTGTAGGTCGTTGATTTTAAATACTCACACAACTATAATTAATTCCTGGAAATATCACCAGGAATCTATTTACTCGCATATTTATCTAACAAAATTCACGCGAAACCATTCGGAAAATACCGCGAAAATGTGCAAAAGAAAAACATCGAATGGAGAATTTTCCAATGCCGTAAACGCGTTTGAAGGAGTATTCGAAAAGTATGCATACTAAATTGAGTTCACACCGAATTGTTTGTTTCAATATATGAACTAAATTCTTTCATATCGTAGAATTTAATTCCATCCGTATATTTGGCGAATCGAGGAAAATGATAAATATAACTGTTTTAAAAAGTAGAGTTATAAATTATTTAAATTTTGATTCACATTTAATATCGAAAAATTATGAAATCTTGATAATAGTAACAAGAAAAATAACGTTAAATATTGAATATATCGACACCTTTAAATAACAAAGCAGATATTATTTTTTATAACTACAAGTCTGTAAATACATGCTTAACCCATTTTGTCCGTAATTGATGCAAATAAAAAAACACTGCTCACTCGACAGGTTCAAATCTGAAAAAATACTACACGAAACGATCCCCACACTTGTTAGCTGTAGAATGATTGAGACTGATACAATCTAAACTTTTATTACGTCATGCATAAATGGAGTGAAAGTAAAAACACTAAATGTTCCAATATTGGAACACTGGACAAAAATGGGTTAAACAATTATCGATTAAAAATTAATAAAATTATATTAGTGAGTAGGGAATGTAAAATTATCAAAATCACTTGTTCGTTGGGTTCACATTTCAATATTCTGTGAGAAATAAACAATTAATCTTGAAATACTTAAAAGATATATATTTTTTTATACCCCATGATTTAAGGAAGAATATTAAAATTAATATTATGTGATATAAATTTGAATCGTTCAAATTATGTACACTCCCACAGATTTTGTCACTAACGATCCGGGTTTCGCCTTTCGGCATCTTCAGGCGTTCAAGCGCACGGATGAACTTGAACTGACCGAGAAACCCGGGTCGTTAGTGACAAAATCTGTGGGAGTGTACATAATTTGAACGATTCAAATTTAATATTGAGATTCCACCAAGCACCTTCAGTCGAAATCTTAAATTATGTGATATACTTTTTACATGAAAACAAAATGTCCAAAATGATTTCCTTGCAATCATTGTATGAAATCAAATGAACTTATTTTGTATTATTTAATTTTAAAAATAATGGTCATATGGTGTTTTGCAACTCGTAGATGTTCCTCGGAAAGTTTTCGTGTTTACTCTCCGCAGCGCCGCGTGGGGGTTGACTATTGTACCACGCGCGTTTCAACCACGAAATCGTGATGGACAGGCGTCTCCTTGTTTAGAAGTATGCGGTCATGTGCATTATGTGCGTGAGAGACATTCGAAACCGTTAGGAAAACACTTTTTTTCGACACGTTTGCTCATCACTACAATTTACTAACAGAGCTACTCTTATTGGCATAATGCACATTCAGCAAACTAACAGCTGAAAATGAATGAACAATTTATCTGGCCCATGATGTATAATTACGGCTAGCAATTTACCGTCAAATTGCAATTACCGGTAAACAGTAAATAATTTTATCCATTACCGGTTATTTACCGGTAAATGAAAAAAATACATCTGAATAGATTCGATGATTAAAATATACTGTATGCCACGTACTTTTACTAAAAACGGTATCCTAGATCATGGTTTCCCAACGGTGGGCCATGTGGCCACAGCGTGTTCCAAGGGGGCCACAGAGATTTTTTTTTGTTATGGGGAGCCACAACACATTTCAGGGGGGCCACGGGCAAATTTAGGATTTCAAATTCCTAGGTGAGCTAAAAAAAAAATAAGGTGTTTTCGGGGATATTCTGGGAATAAGTATACCAAATCGGAGATTTAAAATTTCTCGATGAGCTAAAAAAAAAAAGGTGTTCTTGGAGATATTCTGGGAAAAAGTATACCGAATCGGAGATTTCAGATTTCTCGGTGAGCTGAAAAAAAAGGTAGGGGGCCACAGAAAAATAAAGACACTCAAAAGGGGCCACGCTCCCAAAAAGGTTGAGAAACACTGTCCTAGATTGAAACCTAAATAATTTCAAAATATTTGTTATATAAAATCAATATTTACAAATTTGCATTTTGCAAATAAACAAGAATGCAATATATGCAAACAAAGAACAATATGTACCAAAATACGTATGCTTTAAAAATAGACTTCATCCCGAGTCCTAAAACAAGTATGTAGGATCAGCTGCAGAGTTCGAGCGGTCACTGCGATGGTGGTGACAGTTGACACCAGTATGACCACTAAAATCTGTGTTTTAATGTTGCCAGAGTCGAAAAAACGAATCTCTTAATTTATTATGGATATCTAATATAAGATTTCGTTATAATATGATTGTATTTATCCTTGATTTGCGGTAAAATATTTTTCGGTAATTACCGATGGTGCGTTTTGGATGATTAACCCGTATTGCAAGCCCTATGTATAATACAATGTGCTTTTTAGCTTTCGTACTTTTCTGTAAATTATTTATAAACTGTGACATGTGTGCTCTCTGTAATAATTTGTAGAGGTGGGGATGTTGCAATTAAATTTTTAAAAAAACATCATTTACTGAAAAAAATGCCACTAATTAATGTGTACATTTTTAAAATTCTGAATGAATAAATATGTATATGTTCATAATTTAGAAGATTAAATATATTGGCATGCTGCGTAGTCGAGTGGTCAACGCTGTTGGCTTCGGTTGCGGAGGTCACTGGTCCGAATCCCAGTACGGAGTGTAGTTTGTAAAAAGATTTTTAATTGATTTATAGATTTATGTCCAAAGACATGGATGTATGTAGTATTCCGTTCCACCCATCCTGTCATAAATCAGCTAACCTTTAGTCAACTCTTAATCTTATCACTTTCGATGGATTCGGCGGTAACTTCCACTAAAGTTCATTTTAATACAAAATAAAATAACTTAGATTATACGTGGAAAAATCTAAGTTATTTTATTTTGTATTATTCTTAAACTTATCATTCTATAATCCATCCCTACTCTATTTAAAAAAAAGAGAGGTTGAGCAACTGAGCAACAAAAAGTTCTCGTTGTACACTTTTGTCGAAATAAACTCCATTAGGAGTCCTTATGCTCCACATTGGGAGCGGATATGGTTTAAAAAATATGTTTTGATACATACCTAGTCTTTTTTTATGTACTTTGTAAACGACATCTTTAAAGATTTAACTATGTATTAACATTTCTTTTAAATAACACACTTGTAAGATAATTATTATATGTACCTATTCTCATTCCGCCACCAAATATATTCTACATTATAAAATATATTAAATTTATGTTACAATAATTTGAGAACAGAAATGTTTTATACTGGAGATGGCGCAATCCATTAAGCCTTTTGGATGAGCTGCTACTGATCTCTATTATTAATCAATTGATCACATCCTGATAGCTGTTCCTGTCCGTAACGCGTCAAAATTTCTAATGAATCGTATCGGTCTAATCTCAGTAAATAAAAACAGAGCATCTCTCCTTATACTTAAATACTTCAATTCATTCGACATTAAAATAGTTTTTAAGCCCACTTCTTTGTTACACAGCAGGACGTGGAAAAAACAAAAAAAAAATACATAGAAAAACTGATTTCAAACATAAAACAATATTTTTGGAGAAGTTTTCCAAGAATGGCTCGAAGTTGTTTCAAGCATAACATGTAAACATTGTAATATTATGTAGGAAGTAGATACTGTCACCGTGGGACCGTGATTCAGTCCAATTCATCATTGCGCAATCATCATTGCTCACCAGCCGAACAATAATAATTCAACATGACGTAGGCAGCGTTTGAAGCACACCGTGAAGAAAAATAAAATTTCGATCCTCATGAGAGCGGTGATTCACCTGGCCGGACGGCGCGGGGGGCCCCGAGGTCTCTGCCACCGTCGCTTTCGGAGCCTCCCGTTGGGGCAATACCCCGAGCAGCTGGCGGACGATGTCAGAGCGGGACGGAAGCGCAGATATGCGTTCTTATTATGGCGTTTCGCTCTCATGCTGATGTTTTTGTTGTCGGTACACCTCTCCGATACACACCTTCCCTCTGACGAGTTTGATGCACTTTTAGTTCTGAGGGGACGCTGATATTTATAGCCATGCAGTATGTCTAGCTAAGTCTTGGCCGCGTAAGTAATTAACCAGGTGTAGTTATATATATACATATTTTAAGTTTAAAATTTTCATAAACTGTATTTTTTATACGCACCATGTCCGCTCCCAATGTGAAGCATATGTACCCCTATTTGAGTTTATCTCAACAGAAGTTTTTCTATGAGATCTGCTTGTTCGGTCGGTTGCTGAAACTATTTTGTTTAACAAAGAGAGTACGCATAGAACACGGGTTCCCAACCTGGGGGTCGCGGAGGGTTTTTTGGGGGGTTGCCAACTTTTTTCGATTTTGGATTTGAACAACAAAAGGAGTTTCGGAGACAATCCGGGGAAAACGTATAGCAAATCGAGGATTTCAAATTCCTCTGGGGGGGGGGTTGCCTAGTCACATGGCTTTTTTAATTATTTTATTATTATTTTCGGGTCGCCACCCGAAAAATGTTGGGAACCTATGGCATAGAAGGATAGGGTTAGGACAGGATAAGTGGTTAGCTAATCATTCTCGTTTATACGATAGGATGTCGTAATCACGTAATCAATACATTTGAACAGAAATTTGATTGAATTATAAAACATTATCCGTACCGTGATTCGAACTCGTGCTCTTCGTAATCAAAGCCAACAACGTTGACCACTGGACCACGCAGCTGGAAAACTATATATATTATATTAATGTTGCAATGTTTACTATTGTAAAAATAGTAGTTTTAGAGATAAAAACATAGTGGGCCGCGAAAAAATCAAAACGGGTCGCAAGTTTTGCATCACTGCTCACATAATATCTACTGTTTCACTGGCTTATACAAGAAAATCCAAACTAACAACTTTTGCTCCCCCAACCCGAAAAATGCAGGAATGTGGTTATTATTTTTGTTTTTTGAAAAAGGAAAACTATTCAAGGATAACAAGGTCACAGATCTGTTTTCCTTACGCTTGCAACTATTTGATTTCGCGCGTGCGTATAATCAATAATATTAAATGTCAGAGTATACTTATTATATTTTGCGTGTGATAGATTTATACAAAAATATTGTCATTTTAATTTTTAAAAAAATTAGAGAGATGATGGACGAATGGACGCATTAGTTTAAAAGAAGATTGTGCATTTTTTGTTATTTTATGTTGAATTATTTATTATTAGAATTAAGTGAATGCCAAGAAATATATTTTCACTGTTTACTTAAGTTTTTTTAAACAATTGTTAAATCGTAATATCAATAAAAAAAATCTTAATGTTTGTGCTTATCATATTTGACTCTATTCCTGGGATAAACTGGATTAACTCGATAGACTAATCGACATGAAAATATAGGCAAACATCCAGCGGTGGGCTGCCAATACGTTAACAAGGGGCTCGCTCAATTTCATAGCAATTTATCACTCGTATGCAATTCTATGCAATACCTAAATAAGCAAACGATTGTTACTTAATACACTTATAAATATAATATGCAACAATATGTAGTTTACCATTAAATTACCAATGCAAATGGCTAAAAATGTACTACTGCGTATACTGGAAGCTGCCGTAGATAATATATATAAGTCAGAAATTGCAGTTATGTACTAATTCGATCAGAGAATATTGTTTCCTCTTAATTTAACAAGGGACTCGCACGAGCCCTTAAGCAAACATCTTAGACAGCGGTGGGCTACCAATATCTTAACAAGGGGCTCGGTAAATCTTATCCATTTTTTATCCATGTCCGCTCCCTATGTCAAGCATATGGCCTTCTTATCTCAATTTTTTTTTCTACGATAACTGTTTGTCACTTAGTCGCTCAATTTATCTTTTACAGAGAGAGTAGTAAGGATAGAATGATAACGCTAAGACAGGACTACTGATTAACTAATCGCTCACATAACGTCCAGTTGAATTGAAGGATCGGAAGAGTGGGAGAGAATTTTAAGAAATCACTAACACCCATGCCTTCGAACAGAAAATCGATAAATCGATCGAAAAAATGCTGCTTTGTACTGGGACTCGATGCTTTGTTTTATAATCAAATTTACATAAATTGCAATAATGTGCTGTTTTGATCTAAGACGAATGATTTTCATAACAAGAGGCTCGCTGACCACGACTAAATTTAACAAGGGGCTCGCGCAGCCCCTTTGAGCCCCCTCCAGCCCACCCCTGATCTTAGATGTTTCTATCAAATGAGGCAAACTTTTTTCCTTTTCGATTCTTTGCAATCAATATTGATACACACTGCAACGTTTGTCGATGAAGGAAAACAATACACAGGGACAAACGGTCGAAGTTTCTAGACGTATTCTGCAATACTACAGTGAACTATTAGTGCCTACTGACGATGAATAAACTATCAAAATTACAAAGCCAAAAATTGTAAGGTCATCCATTCGAAGGCAATATCTTCAACCGCTGTCCGCTAGTTACCTTTGATTTGCGAAGGAGGTAAATGTGCGAAAGGGATACGACCATACGACCGGAGCGAGTCCGCACCACTTTTTAAAGCATTTTATAAGCGGGCAAGGACCGCTCTCAGGAGCAACGGACGGCTCGAGGACGCGAGCAGTCACTCCCCCCGCGCCGCCCTCGAAGCATTTGCCCCTCGTCGTCAGCAAGGGGGCCCGCGGGGGGCGCCAGCACATGTTTTGGCGGGAAGTTGCACCGACGATTAATGTCTAGTTTCCGCTTATCCTTACCAATGTTATGAAGGTCACACCAAAAATATAAAACAGTATACGTTAAAAAGTGCAAGATGCAATCTTTATCCGTATATTATTTATACAGTTTTATATTTCTGGTAGTGACATTGCATGTTCCAAAATGGCATACTGCACCAAGCTTAAACCTCCGTCATCGTTGAAATGAATTTGGTTTTTTTTCGCGTTTCCTGTCTGGTGTGTAATTTTGTCTTCTTTTCATGATGAGATCATGAAAGCATCTGACGATGCAACCAAATCAAGCAGGATATGGCTGTCTGAAATGATTGCAACGGCAAATTTAGTCACACCTAATAAATATATGAATTTAAACCGATTTGTTCTCAACATATAGTTTCATAGTTTAAATATTCTCAAAAAACAATTTAGCCGGGTAAATTCAAAATAGTAGGACGAACCTCAAAGTCCTTTTCAGTTATGCAACCTGCATTAAGATGACAGTATATCTACTGTATCCAGTCACGTTCAAAACGAAGGATGTCACTTGATGAATGTTAAAATTGTTAATATAAGGATGGAAAACATGGTGTCATTTTCTCGGAAGAAATAATCTATAGTTCAAAAATAAAATACTAATTTCGCAATAAATGACAAGCATTATCAACTGATAACTATCAGTTGATAATGTTCGTCATGAGCGAAATCGGTCGGTTAATATTATGATAATTTTGCTTTTGGTTTCGTTGATATTTAAACTTTTTTTGCTTAATTAAACCTACATTTGAAGCAATTTATTTAATTGTGTATTTTGACTCATATTCAATATCAGCTACTAATATGTGTAATTCTTATTTGTACTAATTCGACTTTTTTTAATAAGATCATAACCGGTTTCGCTCATGAGGAGCATTATCAAATGATGGTCATAATCTTATTAAATAAAAGTGGAATAAGCACAAATGAGTATTTCATTATTAAAAATATAATGCAGGGCTGTGGAGTCGTGTTAAAAAAAAGACGAACCTGACTCCGAGGAAATTTTTCAATAATTTTATTTTAACTTATATATATGTAATTATTAATAGAATACACATCATTAAATATATTTTTCAAAAAAAAATTGAGCCGCTTATTTTTCACGACTCCGACTCCGCAGCCCTTTTATAATGCCTTCCCACCTAGTATTGACGTGGTTTAAAAAATGTTTTGTTCAATGCGACTTCAATTACTTTGTTTTACGTTTACACAATAATGGTATATTTTCTCCTTTTTGTAATTTCTTGCAATGTTTATTACTAATATACACTCGGTAGCAGTGCCACCTGTCAACACTCACTCTCACACAGACATACTCTATTCTCAAGCATACATTCTGCGCATGCGAACTATTGCTCTTTGGACTACAGATAGACGAATATAATATTATAATGTAATGAAAGCTTTGGGTTATTTTAGTATATGTAATACTAGCTGGCCCGACGAACTTCGTACCGCCTCAGAATCAATAAATGTTGTGTTGGCTGAATTAAGTTCAGTTGAATGAATACTCAAAATGAATTAAGTTCAATAATTGTTCAAAATTCAAAATGAAAAGTATTTAAATTACATTGATGTTATTCACGTGGTACAGTCGATAGATTTAAAGTAATGCAGTAGATCAACGATTTGATTTTGAATTGTGAAGTTTAAATGATCCATATGTTTTTTCTTAGCCCCAAGAATTGCTCGTTCACTCGACCAATTGCGATTTTTGTGATTAGATGTTTGGGAACATTTTGTTGATGAAGCCGTCCTTCGTTGAGGCGAAATTGCAAAAATTCGGTGGAATCGAAATCAATCCGTTCGATTCGTCAACAGGAACACGGCCGTTACAGATAGTCAGCAAATGCTTGGAGAAATCTGCGGCAGATGGTCGTTTAGAAATACAACTCGCATGTTTGTCGTTAGCTGAAGTTTCTTCACATAGCGCCACAGAGTCGATGTTTTAAGGCAAGCGTTTATTTCATCGGCATCGGTCGATCTTGAAATGACTGGTAGTATTTGGCGAAAATCGCCAGATAGTAGAATCATTGCGCTGATCTTTCATAGTTCAGTTGAGTGCTTCCAATGCGGAGGAAAAATAAGCCACCATTTCCCTCATCAATTGCCTTCATTAAAGTATCGTACACTTTCTGTTGGGGGTTCAACAAAGGTACATTCGTTCGAAGTGATTGGTTCAATGCATCTCGATCATATTCACGTTTACGTTCCGATTCTCGATTGAAAGCGTCGTTCATTCTTTGATCTGGCGACGCATCATGCAGCGCATGAGGTAACACATATCTTCGATCAAAAGCAACGCCTGGTTATGTATCTCCTCATTCACCTCGAGATCGGGATTCCCTGAACTGACGCGAATTTGGTGTAAAGTGTCTTCGGACATGTCATTCTTGTACTTGTTCCACAGTTCTCGTAGATTCAATGGGAAGCATATCAAAATAATGATAGCAAATAATGTGCGTATCTGACTTGGAGATGCAGAAACAATTGCTTCAGCGATTGTCATGTCCCAATGAGTATAGTTTTTAAGCAAATTGAGCTATTGACATGCAGCACAAAATGTTGGGCATACTACGCCATTGACAGTTCGAAGTGATTCAATGATGTCGACCCGAAGGGAATTATTGGTTTTTTTTTCAGATTTTTCATGTTCACAGAACTGAAAGACTCTTAGAAAATCATTCCAAGCACTCTTACGAATTGGTTTAGAAGTACTTGGCATAGCAAGTACCTCTTTATTTCACTGTATTTTAAATAATAAAATTACATCTTCACAATGTTGACAAACGACTACTTTGTTTGACAGTAACTGTCAAACAAAGGCCGTTGCTAAGGAATGTGTTGGTCTAGGATAAATTTGTTCTCAATGCATGTCACCAACATAGTGACAGGGATCTTTTCAAAATTATTCAAATAATACTTTTTTATAATTTTACGAAAGTTCATTCTAAATTTTCATATTTTTATATTACGAAATGATATAAATTCTCAATATAACAAAAAACGCAACATTTTCCAAATCTTCAATATTATATTTATGAGATTATCTTACATTAGAAAAAAATATTATTTTTTTGTTTAATGTTCCACACATGGTATGGTTGTTTTCTAACAATAAAATTAGTGATCAGAGTTTGTTCAGATTTTCTTTTTCGATAATTAATTGGTTATGCAGTTTGTTATACCCAGGGATTTTTTTTACCCTGTAACGCGGCGGAATGGCGTTCCGGCACCTTTTTTTCTCGAAATTTTAATAAATGTTTAATTTTATTTTTTCTATTTTTAAATATGTATATTTTGTTTTATTTTCTAAGCATTATATGAAAAGCCGTCATTAATTCTATCAAAATGATATTCGAATATATAATAAATAATATACCTTCTTAGAAAATGCTCGAAAAAAGTGCGTTCCGGCACCAACAAAAAAAAGCACTGGTTATACCCATATATAATTTTTTTAAAGTTATCGTTGAAACTTGAATGCGCGATCAGAATTTGAATCATTTAGAAAGAAATGATCTTCTAATTTACTGAAAAGTCGGAGACCTTTTTCAATTATTTTCGCAGTGAATGATCGCAGAATTTCTTTCAGTTCGTCATTGTATTCTGGTTTTTTGTCAATAATTAAATTTAAATTATTGACATCTTTGTCACTTATAGCTTTATCTGTAAGTAATTCGTCGATATAATTTTCGCTAAAGGTATCAAGCCTTTCTTCACCAAGCTCGTGTGCTAAAGTAATCATTTCAGCTGATATTACTGATGTTTCAATGGTTTTATCGACTGTAACACACTTAAGTAGGTGGCCTTAATTCAGCGATGGCAGGTGCAACATGATTTAAACAGTCCGAAATCGTATTTTTTTTCAAATGTCGGTTGTGTTTATGATTCTCTCTATTCTATCCAAAATACAACGATATATGCTCTCAATGTAATATTTAACATTTTTATATATCGTAAAATATGGTACATTTAAAAAAATGCATTTCTAAAAAACCGCATTACTTTGAAATTGCATAAAAACAGGATTGACTGTAGATGGGGATCAAAAATAAAATAATGATTTGATAGTATTCAATAACAATATAATATACATGAAAAGTATACTGATTTTTTTTTACATACTTTCTGATTTTATGTACTTTCATTTGTCTTTTCACATTTCAGTATATATTTTAGCGACGGTGATGTACATGAAACATAAATTCCTAAAAGTTTTTTTTTTAAATGGATATTGAAGATTTAGTTTCGAAATTCTGACACGTTCGTCCAAGTTCGTCGGTACATCTCTAATTCAAAGTATGAAACAAATGAATTTTACAACCAACGCCACCTAGTGTATTAAGCATAAACTGCATACGTCATGTTCCGCGTTCGATTCGAAAAATTTAAAAAAACGTATTGTACTGAGATATTTATTTTCTTTATAATTTCTTTTTCGTGATATTTTTCCGATGTTTTAATGCTTATTCTGCTATTCTAGGCCCATACAAATTTAATAAAGCAAAGATCATTGAAAACCGTGGTCTAATTCTCGAGATATACGTGGTGTAAATAACCCCACTTTGTTTTATATATATAGATTGTATAACAATCTACTGATCCGTTGAAACAAACTAAAAGGTTCATGGCACTATCTGTCTGTTCGCTGCATTTTTGGCATTGACTAATGATATTGTTACAGTTGGTAAAATCACTTCCTTGTCTACCATTTTAGTTGTCATCTGTATCGATTACTTTTTTTTAAATCAGCTGCTTTATCCACAATAGTCTACTCCAGCAGTCAACAAACTACGGCCCGCGGGCTGGATTCGGCCCTCGAAAGATTTCAATCCACGCTTGATTTTTAATATGTAAATATTTTACATATAAAAGTCAATCAGGTCTATTTTATCAAAAATCTATTCCATACAAATGCAATTTTCATTGCAGTTATCAGCATGTTGTAAAATCGTAAATATTTTTAACCTATTCATTGTACATATTATGTTAGATGCAAGAATAAAAGCTGTAGCCACTCCAGTATAAAATGTTTGCATCCTTCGACACAAATACTAAATTTACTGAGCAAAAAAATTATAACATACCTAATTGCTTTTATTAAAATGAAAAGTCTAAAGTAAAGAAAGTCTAAAGAAAAGAAAAAGTCATAGAATTTTTAATAATAAATAATGATCTATTTTATTCTTTTCTAAATGCGTTACGCGTAGGGCTAACACAAAATTCGACTTATGACAAACCAATGTTTGGTTTAACCCGCTTTTGGAAGGCTTAAAAAAAGTATTATTCAATTAAAATAGCGAAAAAAAAACTTTTTTTTAACGTTTAGTTATTACATGTATACTCTAAATCATAGGTTACCAACCTTTTTCGGGTGGCGACCCCTTTTTATAAGTCTTTTGACCCACGGTCCCGATGCAATTGAAAAAGGATTTTTTTCAATAAGGTAATTTTAGTTGACTGTAGTTTTAATTTTGCTGTTCAAATCCAAAATCGAAAAAAGTTGGCGACCCATAGGTTGCTCTAAACAATTATTTCTTGTTCCTATTTGGCGGAGGCCTAATTAAAGTATTCGCGCCCCGTCCTCGAAAAGTAAGTATGTGTGTAAGTATGTGTAAATCAGAGCCGTGGAGTCGGAGTCGAGAAAAATGAGCGGCTCAATTTTTTTTTTTTTAATATTTTTTATGATGTGTATTCAAACAAAATAGTCCAAAGTGTTGATATTCATGCTTGGCTGACTAAAGATGATCTGACGGTATACATATATTATATAAGTTAAAATGAAATTATTGAAAAAAATTCTCGGAGTCGGAGTCGTATTTTTTTTAAACGACTCCACAGCCCTGGTTAAAATGCACAACAAAAATATATTAAACTTATTCATTGATGTTTACAGACTACTACAAAAAATTCATATTTCATGACGTTTTATTTGTAACCAAGATGGTTTTAAGTAAAAAAATGTAGACATTTTTGATAAAATAATAAAAATAAAATTGAAACTTTGTAAGAACCGACAATCCCTAGTTATGTAGTCAGATTTACCTTACGACTGACTACCTCGACGTTTGTACTTACGACAAGAATAAAATAAGTTTAATTATATATTTTTATTTATTTTTTCTATCAAATTCAACCCAGTCGTAAGTGAGAACTGACTGTTTTTTTTAAACGAATGCATTTCTACATCGGAGGCGGTGTTTTTATAATTTGAAGAGAGAGTATGCACGTCACAGTATTTTCTACCAATTTGTCAAGGCGGATTGGCCACTGCATACCATTTTGGATATAACAGCATTTTTAACAGTCCTACGCTATCTCGTTTCACCTGTTTACTTCTTGGAGTTAAAATTTGATACACAAAATCAAATAAGTGCTTCTAATTCTCGCGAAGATAATCTCTTAGATAATGGTATTGTAAGATACATTGAATTATGTTGAATATTATTTTTTCATAATTATTTTCTAGTTTGTTATCAGCTTATCGGCTTACCAAGTAGGCATACTGCGTTGGATATAGTATAATTAATTTTTCCAAAAATAACATTGAATACAAAATTTGACTTCATAAAAAAACACTTTTAACAAATAACATAACGAATCTGATTTAATTTTTTTTTTTTAAAAAAAAATTAACCCTTCAGAGACGAGAGCTTTTTTTCGACAAAAAAATATTTTTTTAAGCCACATTGAAGTCACGGATAACTTTTATTCCAGAACAAAATTTAAAAAAAAACGCAAAGTCGTTGTATAGAAACCCTGCATGACTATATGATCATGCTCATCCTTTTATTACCGTCTAATATTGTGTACAGACAGTAGTAAGGACGAGCGTGACCGTACGGGCCCGCAAACATTCGGGGTTGAAATATAGCTAAACGTGAAATTTTTAAAAAAAATTACAATTTGGCCTTTTTAGATCAATATAATTTCAATACAAATACATTAGCAAAAAAAATGTAAATAATTTGATGTTTTGATAAAAAAATAACTAACTGTTTCAAAAATGTCATTAAAAAAAACGGAAATTCAAAAAATTGCACGTGATTTTGGTGGCCGTTTCTGTCCCCGCGGCTGATGTAGTCTGTACCTTAACCAAATATGATCGAAAGCAACGATATTCAGGTAGAAAAGGGATGAATAGTGAATCAATAGACAACGGTGTTTAATCTGACCACGGTCACGTTCGTCCTTGGAGGGTTAACCAACATCGATTTCATTAGCTTGTTAGTATGCAAAGAGTCTGTCTTTCAATGTTTCAAATTTCACTAATCACTACCCTACATTTTTTTTCGAGCAAGCTTTAAATATTAGAACGGACCTCTGCAATCTAAGCGCCGGAGTTTTAGAAGGTTTCGGATTTAATTCTTGACTACATAGTTGAATTTTAAATGTTGGGCATCGGTGTTAGCGATGTCATTTTTCTTCGAATTTATCTCGAACGTTTATATATAATATCGGTTTTTTTTTGCATATTTTGGCGTTAATGGATCATTCCAATGGTTTATATTAATTTATTGTAGTCGTTACTTAATCCTAACATATGAACAAAACAGTTTAAAATTATTATTTTACTCAGTAGTCCACCGCTGTGCGTCATCAATCGTTACGCACCCTACAAGAAAGCTTTAATTCCTCCGATGAGTCGATCGTGCGGAAATAAATATACGGCAGTGCCGTTTGATTGAACCCCTTATTGTAAATGGTGTGACCACACAAAAATAAGAAACTTGTTATGTAAATTGTATATATACTCAAAATGTAAAAATTGCATATTTTTTATATTGTATTTATTACCAGGGTTGTGGATTCGGAGTCGGAGTCGCGGTATTTTGGCCGGAGTCGGAGTCGTGAAAAATAAACGGCTCGATTTTTTTTTCAAAAATATATTTAATAATGTGTATCCAAACGAAATAAGCCAAAGTGTTGAGATTTCATGCTTGGCTGACTAAAGATGATTGAAAAATCTCCTCGGATTCGGAGTCGGAGTCGTTAATTATTTTAAAGCTGGAGTCGGAGTTGGAGTCGTCTTTTTTTACACGACTCCACAGCCCTGTTTATTACCACTATGTGAGTTTTTATTTAGCGAAATTACGATCTTAACACGCCACTTATTTTAAACACCAAAAATTTTACTAAAACTGAAAATGACCAACGATAAAAAAATCAAAACTTGCTTCTTTACCGTTGTTTGAGAACTGATAGAAATAGATTTTTTGATTATTTCTTAACCATCTGGCTGAAGTTAGCATATCGATAGTTCTGAAAAAATCAGCTTTTAGGATAAAGCTTTTAGCCTCGATATGTTTTGGTACATAAATAATAATTATATTATCAAAACATAGGTGGGCTTACGCCGATCTAACACAAATAAACTAAGTAACGAATAAACAGGAACATTAACTTGTCTATCCATTTGCGTTACCAATAATTGTGGATAAGGCAATTTATTTTTGCTAATCTGTTATAATAAATGCACTTATTGTGTTATTCCAAGCAAAGAATTGATATCCAAAAAATCACATTGTGTCCTTCCCTTTTTTTGTCAATTTTGTTACTTCTACAAATTCTGTCAGTACGGTGATGATTTATTCAACTAAAGCTAATTTTTCTTCTATTTTTACGATTTTTTTTCCGATTTCTGCAAAATTACTTTAACTAAAAAAACACTTAATCAGACAAAATGTATTCCGTGATTGAGTTATAGGGATTGACTAATTAGGTTATAAATATAATAATGAAAAAAAAATCCCTAAATAGACACTTTAAATATTTCTCATATAAAACCGTAATAGGTTCTTAAGAACTAATGCGCATACACCAATCTTATTTTTTTTGCTGGTGTTTAATTAATATTTACAACAATCAATCCAGACGTGTTGTCATCCCTCGTGCCTTATGCGTGCACAGTGCGCCCCATCGTTTGGCAGCTTGGGGGCATGAACCCGATCGGTGCGTAGAACTCTGCGTGCGAGTAGGGCTCCATAGACTTAGCCGCCTGTGCGCGGGCTGGAGGGCTGCGGGAATGCCGGGTGCAACGACCGGTGCGTGGATGGGGCGCTGCCCCAAGTCTGATATTTGTCTAGCGCAGGGTAGCTCAAGTAGGGACTTCCTGTCTAGGATTTCGTCACATACAATTAAATTAATTAAGTATTTCCCGTCAATAAAGTAAAATGATCAGCTCAAAGAAGAACTCTCATAGAGTTTTTTCTTCGAGCGTTGACATTAAATATATGTAGTAACTTACTGCTCATTATAATATGCATGATTTAAGACAAATTGAAATTTCGGAAAAGAATGCAGAAATAATTTTCCTGTAGGGAACAGATCGGTGTTGAAGTTTTAACAATTATGGAAAACGCTTTTCTTTCACATAATTTTATATTAAACTAACTAATAGTATATAGCTCTCTAACCGCTGTAAAAGAATGTATCCGATATTTACTTCATTCAACATAAAATGAAATGTTGTAACTTGGTTGATCTTTAAGTTGTTTCTAATTTGATTAACTATGTGTGGTAGTGTTTACTTCTTTGAAAAACGTTCGAATAATTATATCAATATTTTTTTTATTGTGTAGACGTTAGTTGTTTTGACAGATGATCTACTCAGTAACATTTCTTTATAACTAATTCACAGTGCATTAAAAATCCAACGTGATAAATCACAGGTAATTAAAGTAAGAAATCATCATTTTTGTCTGTGATGATGTGACGTCAGCGCATATTTTTTTGTTTAACGACCTCTTGGAATATTGATCTCAACTGGATACTGGTAATCATTAAAATCCGAGAATTTAATGAATGACATGTGACTACACCTGTAAGTATTGAAACATTGAATACGATACTGACCGTATTCAACGATTCAATTCGTTATAATATACATATTGTAAAATGTGTAGTACATATATACGAAGCGTTCAATATTAAGAGCAAGCAATTTAAAGAAATTCCTAATATAACCGAAATACTGGCCAGAATTAATATTTACTGACTGTATTTTTTTAATAACCGTTTGTTTAGTGACTTACTGAACAATGACAACTGACAATTCAACAACGTAAATTTGTGCTGAAATATAGTTTGAAAATACCATTCTACATATGTATTGTCAACCTCCAATTTGTCTTGATTATATTGTTCGAATATATTTCATAATCATTTAATCCGAGTAAATTCCTACATACCATTTTCCTTATTAAACAAGGAAAATGATATCTTTTAAATTCACGGCAACAATAACACAACATTCACCTCTATTGCACTCATATATTTTCGTCATTGGAAAAATTTGGCTATTTTTTTATAATATCATCCTGAGTCACTCGATGGTTTCGAAACAGAAAATATATGCTTTAAATCAAAACAAATAAAACTGACCTCATAATCGAAAATAGATGTTGTCCGCGAAAATAATGATATCATCTAAAAATAAGCCTACGAAGTAACCTGCTAAAAGTGCACAAACAATAATTATTCTTGATTCGGCCTCACTTACTCGATCTCGATTACAAAAATATTTCGAACTCTTTTGGAAGGAGTGTCGTGTTTTGATCGACTCGTTCCAGCTGTGACTCACGCGGTTCACGGTCGTTCATTTGCCATTTTCCTCATACACACATTGTATGATATAATATAATATACAAGCATTATCAACTCCCGGAGATTATATGGTATAAGAGGCTTGTTTTGCCATTTTTTTACGGCTTTCCGAAGTATAAAATGCCTCCTAAATATGGCAACATTAAAATTTTCAATAGGCTCATTATATAATTTTATCAAAGACGAAAAGGCAAATAAAACTTTGAAGGTTAACGAACTTGATACCATTTAAAAGCTTTGAGCATATCATATTTATTTGCGTTTCATACAAGTAAATTTCATACAAAATTGTCCACATTTTATAATTTTGACGCAAAATTTATTCAATATGTAATTTTCAAAAGCGTTTTACTTTTAAAATACCAAAAAATATATATTATGTAACGTGGTCTTAACATATCAAACATCTGCGTTCCTTGGCATTTCTTTTTGAATATTATATAACATATATCAATAATACGTGTGTTTATAAATATACTTTTTCTATTACCTAATCCGTTCTCTTAAATAACATTTATTTAATATAATAATAATGTATCATTTCTAAAATAATTTCTTAGGTTGTTGACTATCAAACACTCTATAATATCATTAATTGAAGTAAACTAGATAGTAATTGATTTTTTTATGAAATATTTCTCTCTTGGAGTAGATATGATAAGTAATGTTTATAGAGTTTCTCCGGGTTCGATACCCCTGAGGGGAATATACTATTTGCAGTCAACGTACTACTATTTGTCGAAGGAGCGCGTAGTATTTCTGTTGTAGTAAAATATCAAACTGAACGTAGTAAGGCGTCGTGTTCTACGCATGGCGTAACTCGCGAGCCCGGGAAAAGTGACTGACTTGTCTTCCATCTTTATGGACGGTAAACAAGACAAGTCTGTTCGTGTTTAATTGACATTTGCCTTCATAGAGACATTCATACATATGGTACCATGAAACGAACTCTAGAAACGCCATAAACATAGCTCTTACATTAGGGATTTGTTCTATCAATCATCTAGACTATTTCTTTGCAAACAGCTGATGTTTAACTATCAAGGCGTCATTATTTTTGAACTTGAAAAACATCTGCGTAAGTTATCTAACGATTTAAATTTAATGTATTTTTTTTTCTTTGAATGATTTAATGTAACGGCTCTAGACAGTGTTTCTCAATTAAATTAAGATTTAAAAAAAAAAACAAATATTTTATTATAAACTGAATATTTTTTTATTTTTATGAATGTATGTCATAAATTTACATTTATAAACTATGTGAGTGAAGAGAAAACAATTAACTTAATTTTCCGAATTTCATCCATCTATCATTAGTAGACAGATCCGTATTTTTATTTTTAATATTTTGCCATAGATGCTAAAAATCATAAAATTTGCGAAATAGTGTTAAAATCATGTAATTGTAAGGTTACTTTAAACAAATATTTTTTCTTTATGGCCACATTAATATGCTGGTGAAACCCGAATTGTTTCGTGAGTTTGGTTGTGCCGCTCATAAATCAATTTGGTGTCCGTTTAACAGTGTATATAGATGCTAAAACTCTTCAATAAATAATATAATTTATTTGTAACAAATCGTCACCCTAATCTAAAAAAAACCATATGTAGAAACATTTTCTATGTTTAGTTTTGATATATTTTTTTAATTTTTTTTTACCATGTCCGCTCCCAATATGGAGCATATGACTCCTAATGGAGTTTATCTCAACAGAAATGTTTCTACGAGAACTGATTGTTACTTAGTTGCTCAACCTCTCCTTTTCCAAAGAGAGAAGGAAAGGGCTAGGACAGGACTAGTGGTTAGCTAATCGCTCTCAATACGCCCCGTTTATAGGATAGGATGGGTTGGAGGGGTGAATTCAAGACATCACATACATCCATGCCTTTGAACAGAAATTCATAAATCGATTGAAAAATCAATTTATAAAACTGCCCGTACTGGGATTCGAACCCGTGCCCTCCGTAGCGGTAGCCAACGATGTTGACCACTCGACCACACAGGCGGCCATAATAATATTTATATTTATGTTTTTGTCTGTGTATTTTACATATTATTTTGTTAATTTTGAATTCGATGTAAATAGATTATATAATAAATGATGTCGTAACGTATGTATATTTAATATGAAAAAATGTTTATATCAAATTAACGGGTCTCTAATCACTCATTAAAATCTTTAAAAAAAAGTTTGTTTAGAAGATACTTTCAATAAAGGCGTATGTCGTATGTGAAATAAATTGTACGAACTTCGTAAAACACAAGTATAACATATTTAGCCGGCTGCGTGGTTGAGTATCAATGTCGTTGGCTTAGAACAGTGCCCCGAAACCTTTTTTCTCCCACGGCACACCAAAATTTTCTCCAGATTTCCGCAGCCCACTTAAAATATGCATATATGTACATATATATACAAAATTATTATTAGATATTGTTCTCAATTGTGTAATATATATTGCCACCTCAGTACTACAACTAGGCAACTCTGATTTGATCATTGCTTGAACAAATTAGTTGATCTTTTCTTTAATGAAGTAATGCGCTGAGGCACACTTAGCATCGCCCCACGGCACACTATTTTGTCGCAGCACGGCGGTTGCGGAGCACTAGCTTAGAACACGGAGGTCACGGGTTCTAATCTCAGTACGATAGTTCTTATGGATTGATTTTCTCTTTTTATTTATCCTACAAAACGGGGCGTAGCAAGAGCGAATAGCTAACCACTGGTCCTGTCCTAGCCTTATCCTTCTATTCCCACTCTCTAAAAGAGTTTGAGCAACTAAGTAACATGCAGTTCTCGTAGAAACTTTCCTGTTTATATAAACTTCATTAGGAGTCCATATGTTCCACATTGGGTGCGGACATGGTAAAAAAATAAAATAACATATATCCCACGCTTTATTTATACACCAGTGACTTAAGTTACCGAAATTTTGTTGATTTTCATACAATGATGTATATTCTGGAGACTGAATTCAGATGGACCTTTACATTTAGAGGAGTATGGACGAGCATGTACATTGGCCCCATTTTTCTGTAAAGGAGTACGGACGTATTTTTAACTCAACACAGTAGTGTTTGTCCGTGAGCATATATGCTTCTAGTATGAACTACATAAGATATTCATTAGAAAAAGTCACACAATTGCCATGTTAAAAAAGTCAGTAATCTAAAGTAAGGTCAGAATAGATCTAGTCACACCTCGAAAGGTTAAAATTCTCAAAATCGGTTCAGGAGTAAGTTAATCAGAGTATTAATGTAAGCTGATGTTTGATTCAGAGTCAGCACACTTGTCATCTTATTCACAGCTCATTGATAACAATAAAACTTTCAAAAAAACACATTGTTACAATTACTACCGTTTTGCAATAAATTTAGTGTCGATTCCAATTTATTTGGCATTCGGTGTGGCAAATTAATAAGCAACCGTAATAAAATTTCATTGTGTAGTTTATTTACCATAAACTTATGCAATATTGTTGTCTCAAATTAATATGCTTAGATTTAGCTGCCAGGCATTAATATTAAAACTTTCATTAATTTTTGGTTTGGCTGATTTGGTTTTTATTTCGAAACGCTATGCAATTTATATTCAAAACAACAGCTATAAAATGTCACTTGATAATTTTCACAATGACTAGAACAGGATATCTTAAAATAGGAACATACTAAAAATTATCATAATACAGAGATTTGAAATAATATATACCACATATTTAAACTATAAAAATCATAGCATATTTCACTTAATTTGTAAAGATTGATCGACAACTGATAAGAAATTAATTTGAGGAAAGTTATTTTTAAACATAATAAATAGCACTGGCATACTGAATTTGAATGTCAATTTATGGAACATTCAAGTTTAAAGTGAGCATGAGAGCTTGGAAACAAAGGCGGCAGTTTTTATAAAACAAATATTCTTGTAAAGTTGTAAATATTATCTTGCCTTTTTAATATAATCTATATTTTTTGATAAATCCGTTAAATAATAACACTTTTTATTTTTGTTACTATCCAAATTTTTATTCTTTAAAAATGTACATATTCGAGCCTTATTTTTTGTAAATTTATCTTTTTTCTATATTGGGCATTGTCAGCTCTATAATATGACATATTTAACTAATTTTAGACAAAATACGGGACTGCTGTCACTGTTTCCAAAGCCTCACATATTCTCACATCAATTATCTGCCAATTATTGGTTAATTTTCTATTAATATTATTTCAATTAAATATTTATATGAGTTTATTCCAGAAAAATATGAACAAGTAGTTACACTTTAATAAATCAAAAACACACATATACACATTTTGGAGAATTAGAACATGTTGGATATAGATAAGAGTCGTCATATTTGAAAACAGTTACATTTCTTCTGTTGATTGACTTTATACATACATATAATGTATATAAAAATGTAATCGCAAACACATCATACAAATATTCTCTCTCTCATTTTAATAAACGATTTTACAAGGTCGGCTTATACAAAGATATTTTTTTTAATGAGAATTTGAAATTCAATCGACTTAGCTCACTTCTAAAAGTGGATGTGAAAAGCGCTGTTATCCTGAAAACAAACAATATTAATATACATATAGGTTAAATACATCAATCCGGGATGTGATCAGAATCACGCCGCGTAACCACTCGGCCACGGTAATATATATGAAAATAGACAAACACCGACTTATTCGACCAATTGCGTGCGCAGCCCAGTTTTAAAAAATAATTTGTACATCTCAGTTGTTTAATGACGTGTATTTAAACTATTTGTCAAACACAAAATTAATTGTGTTTACAAGCCGAATACTTTACATTTGACACAAAACAAAGTCATTAATGGTTTTCCAGGTAAACAAATAAATAGGTAACATAATGGCGAATCGTTAATTATTTCGATAAGCGGGTAAACGTCGCCGAAGTTGATGTATCCACTCAACCCGAAACACTACAAATAATTAAATAATTAATAACTCAACTTGATGCTAACTAGGGCTTAAAATAATCAAACGAATATACCAACACGGTAATTTATTATGAAAACCGGTATTGCAAAAAATAAAGCCAACTGAGATCACAATGTCATAACATTAGCAAGATGGTAGATTTACTTATATTAATAAAAACACAATATTCATTTGTACTTCATTCCACTTTATTTAATATGTCAGGACCGGTTTCGCTCATAGCGAGCATTGTCGACTGATAGGAAATATAATTTAACAATGCTATTTATACAAAAATGAAAAGTTGTAAACAACAATTGGCATTGAAAAGAAATTACCAATTACATTATAAGTGATTCTAATATAACACAAAATTAAAATGTTTAAGACATCTAACATATAATTAAAAAATCATCCAAGATTAATAAATTTAGAGTGGTGACTGAAAGTAATTACAAACATGAGTAAAATTTGTGAAGTTTTTGACAAAGTGATAAAATGCTACATTCGCTCATATTTGGTTAAGAAAGGTACAGACTTCAGTTAGTCATCAGCCGTGGGGACAGAAACGGCCACCAAAAGCACATGCGATTTTTTGAATTTCCGTTTTTTTAATGGACTTTTTGAAACTGTTAGTTATCTTTTTATCAAAACATCAACCTATGTACAGTTCTTTTGCTAATATATTTGTATTGAAATAATATTGATCTAAAGAGGTCAAATTGTAAACATTTTTAAAAATTTCACGTTTAGCTATATTCCAACCCCGAATGTTTGCGTGCCCATACGGTGACGCTCGTCCTTACTACTGTCCGTACACAATATTACATGGAAATAAAAAGGAATAGCATGACCATATAGTCGTGCGGGGTTTCTATACGACGACTTGGCGTTTTTTTTCTAAATTTTAGTTTGGAATAAAAGTTGTCCGTGACTTCAATATGGCTTAAGAAATATTTTTTTTATCGGAAAAAAACTCTCGTCTCTGGAGGGTTAAATAAAGAATTGTATAAATAGCATTGTTAAATTATATTTCTTATCAGTTGACAATGCTCGCAATGAGCGAAACCGGTCCTGACATATTAAATAAAGTGGAATGAAGTACAAAGGAATATTGTGTTTTTTATTAATATTATATAATGCCTTTCCACCAAGTATTGACAGTGAACACCCTAAAAGAGATTTACTTATTGTTTAAAATATGACCTTAAAAAGTCTTCTTCGCCAATGCTGGAATCGTTAAACTTGATCGAAAGTCAGGCTGCAGAAGAATCCGTCTCAAATTCAAAGATTGTTCGACGAACAGTCATTAAATAGTGCAAATGTATTTTAATATTGTTGTACCGAAACACCGTTATTTTTAATTTTCAAAATCGGTATTAAAATCAAAGGCGAAATACCGGGATTCCAGTTTCGGTTATACCGGAATTACAATCCCTGCCACTAACGGCGAATGACCTGTTTACAATTCGCTTGATAAACTTCGTTTTGTCATGCTATGGGTCATTTGCTTAATGTATTTGTTTGTTTCCAAATATACGCCTACATATAAATATTTCTTACCGATTAATATATAAACCGCAAGAATGGGTTTTTGACACAGATATTCTTTAATATTTCAAATAATCAAACTATTTACTGAGATAAAACTCGTATACACTGAAAAACAAAATCAAATATCTCCATATTTTAGGTGCTTGTCTGTTAATGAAACACATTTTCTGCGATAAGAAATCTTTACATTTAATCTATAATAATTTGAATTAATAACTATGCTTTTCAGCTTGTTAATTTTATTGTGAATATTTCTATTTCATTCTAGCCAGTGTTTCTTAACATTATTGAAGCCTCCTCGTCCCCTTTACCAATATAATTATCTTACGCTACCCCTCTTAAGTAATATTAATGTCCTCTTAATGAAAAATTTTATAAAAAAAATGATTTTAATGCAGAAGAACTCGGATGCACCAACGCAAAGAAATGAGGGCGCCCATCTCGCACGGCCTGACAAAGATTGCATTTTTACAATATATGTACCATCGCCTAGTCGGATTTCAGTCCTATATCTAAAAATATAAAAAAATCCTGTTAAAAAACAATGATTTAGTCTGAAGCGAGACACCAACTGTTCCTACATACAATAATAACACAACGAAGTCACATTCTTTCAATTATACATTGATATTAAAAACAAAGTAGAATTTATTTTTAGAACAGTAGCTTTTTTAAAAAAAAATGATAAATAGTTGTTTAAATTGTCAAGAAAAGATAGTTAGGCTGCACCAGTGGTGGAGAATCTTTTCGTTTCGAAAAGCTGAACTTATTTATCTATTATCTAATTAAGCCCCATTCAATAACCATCAATTAGATACATTGTTAAAAATGATTGAATGTTAGATTCTTTAGGAATGAATGAAAATAGAAACATCGTATTCAGTCACAAGGCCGCAGGTTTCCTACTTCTAGTCTGTGCTTTTCAGGTAATATAAATTACTCATCACGAAAATAAATGTACAATGAGATATTTAATTAATATCCTCAGGGCCGGCGCCATCATACATGCCAAATAGGGAAACGTCTAGGGCGTAAATTATAAAAGGGCGCATAGCTCAAAAACTTTAAAAATCTTTGCCACCACAAAAAGTACTAAAAAAAGGTCTCGCGTCTTTTCATTTTGGCAATTCCACAAATTCCTGGGTTTTTGAAATTGGAAATTCTGAGAAGAGATAAAAAAAAGATCTCACATTTTTTCACAGGATTTCAAAATTTCCGAGCAAAAATTTCTCAATCCCGAATCTCTAAATTCTACACAATTTTATGGTGAATGTTGCCTAGGGTGCCAAAAAACCTTGCGCGGGCACTGCTAAAAATTCCATACTTGGATTGATATAGGCTGGTCTTAATTGCTCAATACATGAAAACGTATCTGGCTAACGTGATAAAAAAATCACCTAGAAGTTTATCAATTATGCGTAATTTTTAATACATTTGACGTTTTGATAACATTGGCTTTATTTTAATTACCTTCATTAACGATAAGTATAATCAAACATGTTGAATCGTCAACAAAAACCAATTTGGTTTTTAGTATCTTTGCTGCTGTTGCCAATTGATTGTGAATCAGATGAATGTACATATATGTAATTGTCGCATAACTAAACATAAAACTTTTGAGAATATTTTTTTTATGACAAATTAAGTTTTTCTCGGTATGTAAAGGGTAGGTAGGTATATACGGTAGCTACCTACTTTAATAAACTGTCAGTTAATATTAAACTTGATTACTTTGTTATTTCACTCAATGTGTTTCACACTGCGAAACGTGTTTCTCATTTAAGAAGCGTCATCAGACAGAACATGGTAAGGTTTATTCAATTTTAAAAAATATTCTAATTCTCATGTTATAAAATTTGAATCATTCAAATTATGTACACTCCCACAGATTTTGTCACTAACGACCCGGGTTTCGCCTTTCGGCATCTTCAGGCGTTCAAGCGCACGGATGAACTTGAATCCGTGCGCTTGAACGCCTGAAGATGCCGAAAGGCGAAACCCGGGTCGTTAGTGACAAAATCTGTGGGAGTGTACATAATTTGAATGATTCAAATTTAATATTGAAATTCCACCAAGCACCTTCAGTCGAAATCTTAAATTACTCATGTTATAAATTACAAAATAAAAGTCGGGTTTGTTTTCCTTTTCTACTGAACTGTTGAGATAAAAGCATTCACAAACAAGATACAAATTATTATTTATCTTGGTCTGTATAAATTTTATTTTATTTATTTTCTAAGTTGGTAAAAGTTTTGGGTTGTCATGCGTTTTCATAATTAACCTAACCGATCATATGACGTGGAATAACAGAAGAACTAATGTCAACATGTCATTGGTTTATTGCCACTCTTTAAAATATGAATGTCATCACTCAATTATTAAGCGCTTCGTTTCTCAGACATTTCATTTTGCGGCATGCTAAAAATATAATTAGTTTATCGTAATGTTTACAAATCGTAAAAAGGTGTATGACACCTCGAAAACTGAAAAGAACAATAATTTGGACTGGGAGTCCCATTGAAGTCAATTCGTTCTTTCACAATGAGCAGTGAAAAACAAAACATGTTTGTTTGGCTCGAATAATAATAAATAATTGTCTCTGTGCAACGGAGGCTAATTCTGTAATTGCGTGCGAGGACTTCAGTCTTGGGGACATTCAAAACATTCAGAGCGAAATGTAATAAGAGATAATTTGTTTTCTTGGAGAAGCGTGACTGAGTGAGGTTATCGCAAGGAAATGTTAGCCCGTTCAAATCTTTCAATGTGACACGAGGAAGGCTCCTGTTTTGTTTCTTTCAAAAGAATTATAATGACCAGGGATGGGCTGGAGGGGGCTCGGGAGGGTTCGCGCGAGCCCTTTGTTAAATTTCGGCACGGCCGGCGAACCCCTTGTTAAGATAAGAAAATCATTCGTCTTAAATCAAATCATCACATAAATGCAATTTTTGTAGATGGTTAAATTTGAAAATTAGTTGTCCCTTCATTTTTTCATTCAGCATTGTGGGCTTCCGTGTCGGACCTCACGAGCACGAGTGCCAGTACGAAACCGCATTTTTTCGATCGATTTATCTATTTTTTGTTCGAAGACATGGGTGTTTGTGATGTCTTAACATTGCCTCCTACTCTTCCGATCCTTCAATTCAACTGGGCGCTACTATTAATTAATCACTAGTACTGTCTTATCATTTTATTCCTACTACCCTCTTTTTTTTTATCTATGTCTGCTCCCTATGTCGAGTATATGGCCTCCTAATGAAGGTATCTCAACGAAAGGTATTTTTCTACGAAAACTGCTTGTTACTTAGTCGCTCTATCTCTCTTTTCCAAAGAGGGTAGTAGGGATAAAATGATAAGCATAAGACAGGAATAGTGATTAACTAATAGTAGCCCCCAGTTGAATTGAAGAATCGGAAGAGTGGGAGGCAACTAATTTTCAAATTTATCTATCTACAGAAATTGCAGTTTTGTGATGATTTGATATAAGACGAATGGTTTCCTTATCTTAACAAGGGGCTCGCCGGCCGCGCCAAAATTTAACAAGGGGCTCGCACGATCCCCCCCGAGCCCCCTCCAGCCCATCCCTGGTGGGCGGTAAGGTAATTTTACCATAAAAATGTATACAAAAGTGGGCGGTTGTTTTAAAAATGTTGACAAGCTGACATAAGCTGACAATTCTGGGTGAAATGACATTATACACAGTTTTAAGTAGGTACTATTTTATATATTTACGCAATTTTATATATTTTATTAATACTAGACTGGTTTCACTATAGTGAATTTCAACCAAAACTTCAGATCGCTTAAAAATAATTCAATATACAAAAACAAACATTTTAAGGATTTAAAAACATGTTTACAAATATTGTAATAATAATAATAAATTAGCAGACTTAATTCTCGAATTCGATTAACCACATAACCTGGCTAAAAGTTTCATGTATTTGAAAAAAGTATTAGGTGTAATACGATTCAAATCATAAACAATTTATCAGCGGGCCCAGCGGCTTTGGCCGCATATACAATAAATAACTATGACAGACTTTCTATTTCTATAAATATCTTTTCCATTACCCTTGAAATTCCTTTACAGATATCTAATTATACTTTTATACTTGAAACAACAAGTCATTAGTTTTGATTTCATGAAATTATGCGACTCTTGTCATCTTCACATCATTTCTAGGTAATGTAATATTCATCCAATCAAACAGTGATTCATCTAATTAACATGTTATTGTGTTTTGAAATATTATTAAACAAATAACTTCATTAGTCTAACATATTGTATTGATTCACAATAATATTATTCACCAAATTAGTTGCTTTTTTCATTGGAAAACAATTATTTTGTTTACCTAGGTGGGAATCAATGATATGGCGTCGAACATAATACATTGTGACGATTTATAACAGGGCTGTGGAGTCGTGAAGAAAAAAGACGACTCCGACTCCAACCATAGCTTAAAGCACGACTTTAATTGTGAGGTCACTTTCGACCCTAGAAATTACAATACATTTTTTTAAAAAGGATTCGTTGTTATCAAGCACGACTCCAGTTAAAACAGTCCAACTCTACGACTCCGACTCCACGGCCCTGATACATACATTCTAAATAGTAGAATTTGATTTCAGTTCCAAAGATTAATTTCTTCTATTCATATATAAAGTTTTTAATATAAAATTCAATTTGATATTCTACAGGTCGTGCCACAAATTGTGAGCCCAAGCTTCTTTGCCTATTGGAGAAGGATATCCAGATAAATTATCGTTAAGTCATTTACGAGAAACTATTTTTTTTTTTAACTGTTAACCTCTTATAAATTATAAAATAGAGGTAGGGGTTTTTTTTCTGTACCCAGGGAAGCGTAAGATTCAAACATACTAATAATGACAAATTAATTACGTATATGACGAATGATTAATCCCAATAAAAATGATTTCAACAATGGTGAACCGCCTGTCCGATTTAAAATGTTATTTACGGTTTTTTTATTTGTATTAAAGATTTTTAAAGTTGCTGAAAACGTGTTAGAATATTCTACACAATCTGTGGAATAACAAAGTTAAAAAAAAATATATATAAAATATAAAGCATTTCAACAATTACGTATTATAATAACGCAACCTCGGTAATAGAGTTGTTAGCTAAAATTGTTATTTTTTTACTTTTGAATATGGTTTGAATTCATTTTTTATTTTGCAGTAATTTCATAATATCTTGCTCATAGAATTAAATATAAAGTGCGGAATTGATTTGTCACATTTTAAAAATGGGGAGATCGAGAGCAAAGCATATTTTATGTATTTTAAGCATAAACTAAAAAATAGAGAGAGGTGGAAGAAGATCAAGTTTCACAACAAAGACTTAAAGATAGAAATGATTTGTAAGATTTTTTGATAACTTGAAATGTCAAATTAAGACTTGAGACAGTATTTTGATTAAATATCTATTCTGCTCCAATATTTCGAGACGAGGTACAAAAGTTATGTGTGATATAAATACTTTATGGGATTATTAATAGTCAATATATATACATACATAAAATTTATTATGTAGTGAGATATTCAAGTTTTAATCTTCCATCGGTTATTTATTTTAATTTTTAACACATTAAATCACAATGAAAATAATCTATAAGCCAAATTATCTTAAAACCAATAGTTCATATAGTATTTATGTATAAGCGCGGCACTGCCAATATATTGTTTTTTGCTAACAGATATTGTTTTGATTTGTATGCTTCCACGGCAACTAAATATTCTTAATTAAAATAAATTTATAGTTTTGATAAAACTGTGAATAAAATATTTGATATTATTCAAATCATTTTTCCTCCTTGCTATGGAAAATATTCATATTCAATAAAAATAATATTATTCCTCTGTAGTGTGTTATACTAAACAAAACAATTCGATAATGATTATTGATTAAGCTGTACTAATTGCCTCGGTATTTATAATTATTCATTTTCTTTATTTTTTTTATCAAAATAATTTGTAGCAATAATAATTATTCTCATTTTATTGTGTTTCTAATTATGTTTTTAAAAAAATCATTCATAAGACTTCGGCTGGAAATAAATAATATCATAGCGAGAATTTTAGCGCTTGAACGGTAACGATTACTGAATTCGTTAATTGATTTCGCTCAACTTAAAAACTTTAAGCAGTAAATATTCAAACTCTGCTCAAGGCGATGTCGTTGCTAATCATTTGATTCTTTCATAATAATTCAGCGCTCAACTGTGAAATATCGCAATATTGTTAGTAATTTTATTCAGGGTGACTAACAGCACGTAGAAAAATAAGTTCATAAACAATATTTTTAGACATTGTTTATTGTTTACAATTTAATCTATTGGAATAGCAGTGAGTGGGATATTTTACTAAATGGGGTTCATCGAAGGCACAAGCAATAAAAAATATGTACAAAAATGTGTTTTGCGTGTACAATTTCTGTCACAACTGAATCGTCAATTTTTTTGATAAATTGTTTTTGATCACATTTAATACGTATCTTCACGTGATATCCTAACCTTTAAAATTCAGCCATAATTGTGGTACATAGTGAAAACATTTTTTTTACAAAATAATCATAACCGCCATTATAATACAATAGCAACGACTCAAATCATTCTAAAACAGTCGTTCAATTATTATCTCATCAAACATAGTTTATAATTTTATCAAAAAAAATTCAAAGTTATCATAACGCATGCGTACAAGTGTCATTTTGAAGAATACACGATGGTGCGGCCTCAGAGCCCATTTCGAATTGTTAATTTCAATAATCCAAAAAACAAGATGTCAGGGACCATCTCCAACAATATTTTGATACTAATTCAGCAGAAAAAAATAGTAAGTGTGCGCTAAGAAAACGGTACATATGCAATCATTGTAATATGGCTCTCCATAAAAAGAAATACTAGCAGTCGTATTCTACGGAATGAAAAAATCATGGTATTTTAAGCGACTACAAAAAGTTTCATTTGATTTTACTCAGCAGTTCCATAGTTATAGTACTTTTAGAAATCCCTTAAGAAAAATCGGAGTACAGTGGATTGTTTCACCCGGTTCGGGACTGGATACTTACTTGTCTAGTAAATATCGTCCAAATTGTACGAATGCGCTTGCTGTTCGCTGCATTGAATATAATAAATATGAGATACACATATTCATATAAAGAGATTTTTTTTTATTTTTTTTTATTCCATGTCCGCTCCCAATATGGAGCATATGGACTCCTAATGGAGTTTATCTCAACAGAATTTTTTCTACGAGAACTGCTTGTTACTCAGTTGCTCAACCTCTCTTTTTCCAAAGAGAGTAGGAATAGAAGGAAAGGGCAAGGACAGGACTAGTGGTTAACTAATCGCTCTCTATACGCCCCGTTCATAGGATAGGATGGGTAGGAGGGGGGAATTCAAGACATCACATACATCCATGCCTTTGAACATAAATTCATAAATCAATTGAAAAATCAATTTATAAAACTGCCCGTACCGGGATTCGAACCCGTGCCCTCCGTAGCGGTAGCCAACGATGTTGACCACTCGACCACACAGGCGGCGGCGATATTTAATTATGCCATATTTTTTGTGAGATTAAAAAAAAATACATTGCGTTTAATATTCATTCTCCAAAATCAAATTCATATAAAATATTGCGTTTTATTTTTATCTGATTATTTAAACATAAACCTAAATTGTACAAATCACGTCACCTACCTTCCTCCAACAGGCTTTCTTCGCTAGAGATACAATATTAGTCATAATTCTTCAGTATTGATATTTTTAATTACACTTTTTTGATATAGGCAACACAACAAAGTAACACTGCCTTATCGATTTGTGTTGCCTTTTATTTATGACAAGCTGTCAATCGTAACGTTGTCTTATTAGCATAATAAAATATTCCGCGCGTTTCAGTATCCGGTGCCTATGGAAAATAATGGCAAAGTTTGTCATGGGACGCACGGTGCCTGTCAAAACACTCAAAATGCACTTCCGGTTGCCAGCCCGCCCGGTCATGTTTAGAATGCATCGCGCATACAATTTTCTGTCTGACCCGCTGCCTTGCAGAGATATCAACGCACCGACAAAGTCAATGCCGAAAAAAGGAACTCGTCTATCTCATATAATATGTTAACTAAATCGTTACATATTACAATAAATATCAATATTTGAGGGACTTAAAGGTCGATCGATGGTGAGTGTATAATTTTATAAAAAATAATTGTCCCAAGATTCTAGTAAATGTATGTCACTTTTAGGATGTTCACTGTCAATATTTAGCGGAAAGGTATTATATTCAAAAAATAAAATTAACATTTGTACTAATTCCCACTGTTATTTATCAAGATCAGGACTATTATTTACAGCATTATCAACTGATCCTGGAAACCGGTCTTGATATGAATAAATAAAAGTGGGTAGTAAACATGTATATTTTATACTTTGAACATTATATGTAATATTATTTATATGTCAGAATCGCCCGAAACTATGATTTTCTACTGTAAAGTGGAAACAAGTAAATGTGTCTTCCGTCATATACATGTTTATGCCATTTTTTTTTACAAAAAACACATGTAACTACTTGATGTTAAATCTTAATTTAATGTTAAGCTATTTTGACTGCTGAGAAAGTGCGAAAAAAACAGATAATAATAAATTATGTGTGAGAGAGATATTCACGCAAGGATTCTTCCCTTTTTCGTCATTGTTTTCCTTAAAACAAGTGATGTTAGCAAGGCTATAACTAAAGGACTCATTCTGATGCCATTTTTATGCCCATATACTTTGACTTCATGAATGATAAGGTTTTATTGGAAGAACGTGAAAAAATAATTTGTTTTGTTCTGCGCGGGCAGAACAATACAAATTACATTGAGTCGTATGATATCAATTCGTCTTACCGTATATGTATGTGCAGTTATTCATGATTCATTGCAAATATTTAATATTCAATCCGTTGTTAACTGATATCTTTTTATGGATGCTCTTTTTACATACCTATACTTATTTAGTGAGTTTAATTAAATGAGTGATATTTTTTGATTTCTGATTGACAATATTTTTTTAATATATAACAGCAAAGTTTTAATTTTGCATTTGAATTATGTTACACGTACATCTTTTGTGATTTCCCTTTAAAAAAATCAAGGGAATTTTTTTAGGGATTTAATTTTTACGTTTAAGTTTAGTTGTACCATAAATTATTTTACTCATCATAAACTTTTACACAATGACTACTTATTAGTAAAAAAAACAATAATCCTTTGTACTTCATTCCACTTTATTTAATATGTCAGGACCGGTTTCGCTCATTACGAGCATCGTCAACTGATGCGTAATGAGCTCGTAATGAGCGAAACCGGTCCTGACATATTAAATAAAGTGGAATGAAGTACAAAGGATTATTGTTTTTTTACTAATATAATGCCTTTCCACCAAGTATTGACAGTGAACACCCTAAAAGTGAACAATGACTACTTACAACTTTTTACTTTATTGATTGACGAGTAATATTTTCCATGGAATAATACACCCACTCGACTATTCAATAGGCGAGTTAGTTAGGAAGCGCACAACTATTATTTACTCGGTGGTATTTTTCTATCGATATATTATGGTAATTATTGTACACTTAATTAATCCATTTGCAAAGTTCATGCGCATGTTTGTAAATGTAGTATGTATTTCTTATGATAAATACAGCAGCGAGCTGCCAATACGTTAACAAGGGCTAGTTAAATCTGAAAAACTATTCGCGGTGTTCCGGTTGGGTGGATTTTTTATCACTTTTCTACGACTGTGCGCAATAATTATTTCAGCAATCGACGTTACAGTAAACTTACATCGTATTTAAAAAAAAACGGGTAGATCCTTTAATAAATTAAAGACATCTGCAGAAATTGCAGTTTATCATAGAATATTTTTGTTTAAGTTTAACAAGGGGCTCACCGTCCTAAATCAAATTTAACAATGGTCTCAAATTTAACACTCCTTGTTTGAACAATAAACACAAAATACCGAAGCTATTTTATCGTTTAGCATATTAGTAACACTTCATCATCGTTTCCCACTCCGAAAAAGACTGGTTGAGCGATTTAATTAAAGTCAGTTCTTGTAAAACAACATAACAAAACACACACTCCATTGGGAGTATATATGGTATACAAAATTCAAAATGGTGATATATTTATGTTTTTAGTAAGATTGAAGTACGAACGTTTTGGTAGAGCTTAAGCGGCTTTATCAATGAATATTACGCCTCCTTAAGTACCTAAACTTATTTAAAAATGGCGTAAAAATCTCCATAATGCGTATTGCTTAGCTTACAACCGGCAAGCGGCGATTACCAGGCTCCCATTCATAAAATAACTTGATGACTAACTACAATGGACGACACAAGTAATTCCAATGAGTCCAGTGCAGTAACCAAACGAGTAGATGCACACATGAATTCTTAAGAAACTTGATTGAAAATATCATAAAACGTACATGAAGCATTTACAGCATTTATCCGGAAAAAAAACAACTGTTCGCACTACAACTTTTGCACTTGAAGCGTATACCTAGAAATGTTTCAGACTAAGGATTGCAATGCCGGACGAATACATCAATGGCGTTTTTTGGCATTTCATATTACATACCGCTATTTCGAATATCAATACCAGTATTAAAAAATGGCATTTTAATTTATCGTCACAAACTTTGGTACATCAAGTTTAAAACAACGAAATATTCCAAAATGGATTTATTTTAATGACAAAAGATTTCTCTCGTCAAACACCTAATATGGTAAATGCCAAATAATCACTATGCGTACAATATAATTAATGGCCTCTTAACTTAAATTATTATATGTCAATGAAAAACATAAGAAATGCGTTTTATTTTTAAAATGTTTTTATATCAAAATAAAGAAGGTTTAATTCCAGCGCATTAGTTACAAAGTTCTCTCGAGCCTCTTTCATTGCTGATTTTTGCGTCCATTTCATCGTTGTCAACGGAAGGGCGTGATCGTTTCAGGGGTGAGTTATCCACAGTGAAGCCAGTACACGTGCGCACTTTACGCATGCATATGCAAATTATACTATACATACCTCTCCACATGTATATATATATATATATATATATATATACATAGTGGCGGCTCGTCCATACGCACTGCGAAACTGCAGCACCCCCAGGCAAATTGAAAAAAAATGTAATATTATGTAAATATGTACCTACATAAATTGATATCTAACACCGCGGTTATAATATCAGAAAATGACGCACGTCTATTTTGAGCAGTTTTAGATTGTAAAATACAATCCAAATGTATTTTTTTTTGTTTTTAATCTACCGCAGCACCCCCAGATATTTGATCTACGAGCCGCGCCTGCATATACATAAATAATTCAACTGTAGAAACTGTTTAATTATACTAATGGTCGACCATAACTGCTGTAGGCCTAAAATGATTCCTATGTATGTATTGTTTCGTCATAACTATGAAGGTGACAGATCGTTGGGATTTAATGTTTGCCTACCTCGATGAGAAACTTTTGAGAGATTTCAGGAAAGAATTCGCGGATGGTAGGTATTTTCAAGACTTTAAGACTTGAAGACAGACACTCAATTACAATTTGGTGTTACCAAATAACGTAGTACATTTTTATTACTTATTTAACTGCAGTTATTACTAACCACGCCAATGATTTCCTGGACTCCATGTTTGGGATCACAGTGACCCAACGCTGTAGTAAGATGACACAATACTAATGTGTGATGGATTTTAATGCTTCACAATACGACCGATTAGTGGGTTCAACAAACCCGCGATCAACGCCTAAAATATACTTGCACACATGATTTATGTACTTATGTCATAATGATTTCCGCACATCCTTAAACAGAACATTAATTAACCAAATTCTATATAAAATTATTGTGTTCATTTGTATTAAATTTTACTTGTTAATTATACGGCGGAGCTATAACCTCTGCTTTGCAAAACATTTTATAGGTCGTTGACACAATCAATGTTTTCCAAAATAGATTCAAATTTTCTTTCAAAAGGGCTTAGTAATTATTTGTTATTTACCATCGTTGATGTTTGAATTAATTGACATAGGAAATATCAACGAGAGAAATCTTTTGTCATTAAAATAAATTCATATTCAAATATTTTGCTTTAGCAGGATTTTTATATAGGTATAATATATTTTTATAAACTACAGATTTGCGCTGATACACTTCTTTGCGGCTATAGTTTTTTTTTAACTAAAAATAAAAAAAAATCAAGAGCAATTTACAACATGCAATATCACATTAATTGAAAGCATGTATTGCCTTATTACAGCAATTGTAGAAGATATCGCATCGTGACAGCAACACAGCGTTGCCGATGAAATGTCGTGGGGATCGCAGCAGCTACTTCAGCCAAATGGTTTATACGCAGTGGGGCCAGGTCGGCGACCTTGCACCTGAAAGTGAGGAATTCGCCCTGCCACCTTTTATAAAAAAAATATTTTTAGAAATTTCACGTTTAGCTATATTTCAACTCAGAATGCTTGCGTGTCCATACGGTCAAGCTCGTCCTTACTACTGACTGTACACAATATTAAACGGTAATAAAGGGATGAGTATGACCATATAGTATGAGGGACTTCTATACAACGACTTTACGTTTTATTTTTTTTAAATTTTTGTTAGGAATAAAAGTTATCCGTGACTTCAATACGGATTAAAAAATATTTTCTCTGGAGGGTTAAATCATAAATGTATGATAATTGGATGCTACAACAAATGACAAGTCCTCGTGATTACGTATTCTACATCGTGTGATTTTTATCATCTGGTTTCGTAATAAGTACAATACCTGTAAAATAATTATTTTAACAAAAAGATAAGTTCAAATTTTAATTTTTAGTTGAACAAAACAAATATATTCTCGTGTTTCAATATTGATACTTGAAAAGGTTCTTTTTTCTGACTTGTCCCCAAAGCTTTGGCTATTATAATAAATATCATACAGAGGGTAGTGCGAGTTCTCTGAAGCTCAACAATTCAGTTATTTAAAAACAATGTGACTTCTCGGAAATATTCACAGTTAGGAATGTTTTTCATGGTAACTCTGTTCTAGAACATGGACTATTCATGAAAGGAATAACTACATGCGTACATAGTTTTTTTTAAAATAAAGACCAACATTAGCTAATTACAAGTAAAATTTCGAGTATGTACTTGAATATTTAAACTAATTGTAAGGCGACGCAATTATCGTGTTACAAACTACAATCCGATCACTTGCTCGTTGAGATGATAACATAACCGAGTATGCATGTTCAGTGTTCCCTCACGGCTCGTCGCCGTCTGCCGGTTTATTATCCGAAAGCTATTTTTATTGCTCGTAATTAGACGCCCCTCATTTGCATTTAGCGGTAGAATAGTAGTGGAAGCATTATTACTTCACCGTTTATGGCATTCCAGTACATAGATGACTTGCAGATTACCTATAATGAAAATATATTTGTCGATATCTCTAAATCACCACTTGGCAATTATCAGCAGTAGAGTGTCATAAAGAACCTCTATATAAATGCTCAAATAATAAAGCTATGATTTGAATATTGATGATGACATAATGGTGAAATATGTAGCTAATTACGATATTTGATATTTCTATGATAACATTACTAAGTGCATTCGTATTGTTTGTCATATTATTTTTCGCAATTGATTTAAATAAAAAGTTACAAGCTATGTTTTGTCTTTATTTGTAGACACCAAAGATTCCGCCTGTAATGCCACCATCATAAATGACATATTTTAAAAAGATTTTTCAATACAGTTAAGTACTTTTTGTATACCCATCGGTTATATATTATTACAGGTGTAGAAATCGGTTTCTTTTTTATCAAAAACATTGAGGCATCATATTTAATCTAAACCAAATTTGTGTGCCATAAATATTTAGTCATTTTTTTTTTTAATCTGTGATAATTTGCCGTCCCCCAGGATTTGCCGCCCCAAGGCAACTGCCTACCCGCCTACGCTCACGGGACGTCCCTGACTTTGTAGACTACCAACATTTTCTTACAGACCACCGGTTGAAGACCGCTGCTTTAAGCCGCTCATTCATACATCAAAGTTCAATCAACTTATACGTTTTATTCTTTATAATATACCTACAATTTATAAATGAATGAAAAAGTGATAAGATAATTCTTTCAACCTCATTCTATCTTCGATTAAAAAATATGAAAATAGTCCTTAATAACAGTATCCTAGCATGATATTTTCGCTTTTGGTGACATAAAACTATCTGAAATTCAAATTCATTTTTTAAAATTTAAATTAATTATCAATTCAAGTAGCTTGTTCAAGTTGAGACGCTTGTTGTATGAGCGGTGAACGCTCTTATTGTAATTATTATTACCGGGTTTATGTGAGCTGTTCATCATTTTTATGCTGCAAGTTTAAAATTGTCGGGGGAAATTTGAATTTTATAGAACTACCCTCAACCACACTATTAGCGTTATATTTAAAACACAATGTTAATTTCAAAGGTCCATCAACTGATACACTTAATTAACTATACATTAGTTATACTACTTATACACCAGGTGACAGTTTGTTTAGATATATATATATATATTTTTTCCCTTGACAATTGACAATTTTCACAAAACTGAGTTACATTAAAACAAAGCCCTTTTTTTTCATTTTGCATAAACTCAGAAAGTCACTTAGTATCACATCAACCAATATTGTCAAATGACATACCTTTGAAATTATTATATTTTATTTCATGCACATACCGAGATAAAAGACATCTTTAACAAACTTATATTATTATTCTTACGAAATACATTTTAATGACTTTAAATATGTTTCTTGTGTATACACAATATATCGCATTATTTCATAAATTGCAAATTTTGAATTCGAGTCAAATTGTAGGTTTTTTAATTAAGGATGTCACACTTTTTTTATTGAATGTAAACAGTTAGGGACGAAGAAGGTGAGGGGTGGTTGAAAATACACATCAGCTTCTGTTACTTAAAGAGGACCATTAGGACCATTAGAGGGAAAATATAATAAGCCCCCTTGCAGCCTTAAATAAAATTGTAGCCAATTAGAAATTAAAAAGTAGAATGTGCACAAAATTTTGAAAACATATTAGTCTTTACTTATTTTCTCTTTTCTCCTGCGAAATTTTAATAAATTTTCGGTACGAACACTAGGTAAGTTAATACCAGCCAAAACAAATATTTCGGTATTTAATATTAAATACCAGTAATATAAATATCGATACCGGTATTAAAAGTAAACTTAAATAAAGCAAACAATACGGCCAATAGGAATCGCAAGTATATCACAATCTGTAATTAGGTATTTCATATAAAATACCGTCATGGAAAAGTATATTAAATTTATAATCAAAAACGGATTATTTTGATAAATGATTTGAATATATATATATTTTTTTTTTAATAATAATACATTATTGAAAAACTCAATCATATCTGGTTGATAAAACTTTTAAGAAATTTAAAACATTGTAATCAATCGCAAACAAATTTGTTACAATATTAATATATTATTACCGGTCTTTCGGTATTGAATAAAACATGAGTACCGGTATCCCGATATTGCAATCCTTAATCAAATCGTAAAAGAGTTATTTCTCGTGCTGAAAATATAATGTTGTATTATGGGTAAATAAAATTTCTGTTCCGCCAACATCAGGCAGGGGCGATCGAACCGATAGAAAAGGTCAAACGGTTGATTAGTTCTTTTGTATGGCTATTGTATACGATATTTCCTAAAAATAAATATCAAAGCTCACAGAACCAACAATGCACTGGGGTAGACGTTGGTTTTGCTCCCCCGTCGTGAGAATGTTTTATTTCTTTTTTTATTCCGAAATTAATGTTTGCCATTCTGGCATAACAATATTTTGGTGCAACTAGACGAATTATTACAGCCGGAAAAATACTTATGTGTACTCTGGAATTATTCGATTCATAAAGATATGTGCATTAATATTTTGAAAATTGCTCTGCAATAATCACGGCGCCTAAATTAATTCATGCAGTTTTATTCAATTTTATTTTTATAAAAAAATACGACGACAGTGACAGCGAAAGATTCCTTCTAAATGTTGTGTTGAGTTTTGTCCAAATAAGAATTCTTATTTAATTAGGGTTTTATTTTTATCAGAATAATGATCTGTTCATCGTTTGTTGCACGTTCGGAGTAAATTCTCACTTGAGTAAAATTCCTGGTTGAGATATTGTTTTAATTTATACATGCATATATTGTCAACGGTGGGCGGATTCTTCCGTACAAGATTGCCCCGAACACGAATTCTCCGGAACAGAAATATTCTGAACATTTAAAAGAATAAAAAATTTAAATAACGTAAGGGTGTCAAATATTTTCTGGTTGCGAACCACCAACAGGTTAAATAATATGTTTTTGTGTATAATTTATCCAAATGTCTAAATAATATGTCAAATCTCGAATATTTATAATGATACCACTGTACAGAATATTCAGTGTCCGAAGTTTTCCATGTACGGAAGTTTCTGTCTACAGCAGGCACGGGCAAACTGTATTTTCCTGCGGCTCGCGAGCAATATTATATATTTGGAATAGATTCACGTTTTTAAATTTTAATGCCTTTTTAAAAAAAGATTGAAAATAAATATAATAATCGTTATTTTTGGATCAACTTATATATTTGAACAAACATTTTCAATCATGAAACTCAATAAAAACTCCTTACGATCAACCATCACCGGTGAACATTTACAAGCAGTTTTAAGAATCTCAACTGCAAAATTAACACCTGAATTTAAAAAAATGTTAAAAGACGTAAAACAGTTCCATTCTCTCATTAGTGTTTTTTTTCATGCTAATAAATAATGTACATAAAAATTGTATTTTACTTGCGGCCCGCCGCTCATTTTGAATTCCTGATTTTGGCCCTTCGTCCAAAAAGTTTGCCCCCCCACTAGTCTACAGTATAGTCTTGTTCGGAAAAATCCATGTACGGAGAATTCGTTTACGGTTGATTATGAGTTATATTGAGTGATTTTAGTTCACACTCCTTACGTTTTTTCATTCTTGATTTTTTTTAAATATTTGACGCGTTGGCTGTAACATAATATAATAAAACACAATAATATATTCTGCCGTATTTATTTTGCCGTAAAGTTATTTTATCTATAAGCGCAAATCAATCTCAGGAAAAACAAATTAATATCTCGCAAAGGCCACTCTAAAACATACAGGAAACAGCTTTTGTTTGTCTTATATCAACAATTATGTTTTTAACGGGTTTTCGCTTTATCACTCATCCATATCAGTCTTACAAAATTTCAAGTTAAAAGATTACGTTAGTCTACCCCTCTCCGAGGTCTGGCGGTGTCACTACACTTAAGGCCTCCCTGTTGGGAGGGGGTGTCTAGCCGACCCCAAACACTTGCCTCCCAATTGTACCTCCTTCCCTAGGGAGCAAAAGTACGCCTAGGTTGTGAATATCTCGCGACCCTATGACCCTAAGACTTCTAGAGTAATCACAACATATTTTTGTTTATCGCCTTTCTCATCGCGAGATATTATTTACAAGTCTATTATAGATAACGAATTTCCATTCATATTGAAATTAGATTATAAATATTGTTCATATATTTTATCGCATACTAAAGTGGATACTTACGAATTCAAAATTGTTTGAGAAATCGTTCTTGACGATAAGTGTTTCGAAAGTCATTTTTTGTATTCAATATAAGGATAGCTTATCTCAGGGATTAATGGTTTTTTCCGCGCGTTCTTCAATAAACTTTTATAATTTGTAAATACCAAATATTTTATTCATAGGAGGGTGTCTTACTTTTTTAATATTTTATTAGCGTCTGCGAATTTCTTGTCTGCCCTTTGGGCATAATGGGGCGGAAAAACACTATATTGACTATTTATTACTCGTGCATACAGTTGTTAACCAGAGAATTAGGGCTGTAAAAAACAACTTTTTAAAAACCAGATTTCAAATTTCAACATTTTTTACAACCCGGTTTTCGAATTTTTACAAAAAAGATATAATTCAATAAAAATAAAGCAAAACAATTGTTTTAGTAAATTTAAAACTTGTTTATATATGTTTGTTTAGATATGTAAAATTCGGGCGTCAGTGTTTTTTTTGAGTTTGATGTATTCATGGACCGTATTAAGTCAAAATACAGAGCAAAAATATTTTCAATACATTTATTGATATATTATATTCTGACCATTTATTTGTAATGATGGTGGTTTCAAATCAAATATGATATGGTTTTAAATAAATAAGTACATATAAATTTTCATATTAGAAACCGGGTAACCATGTTGAAAAAACTGACTTTCGAATGTCACAAATTTGGCTGAAAAACAGATTTTCCGTAAAACCGTACTTACCTACAAAGAATGAACTTTATTGTATAGTTTTAAAATTCATGAGATGGAATTGCATTAGCATAATTGTCTTAAAAATCTGAGAATTTTCATTTGCGGGGTGAGGTCCAATGCTCCCTCTAAGAAAAGAGGTTAGCTGCGTGGAAATTTCAAAGGCTGCGCGGACTGATCAAATATTAATGAATAACTAAATGTCTTGGAGTGCGCGCCAGCTCGGAATGAGTGCGCGGGGGTTTCCCAACTGCTGCGCGGCCACGTGCGCGCAGCTTAGAGGGAACGCTGGTGGGGTCCTGTTAACCTTCTCATTTCTTACTTAAAATAATACTATGTAGTACAGAATATTTTATTTAGATTTAAAATAGTTTCTCTTAATGGCTAAATAGTTCTCATGAATGCTTTAATTTACGGCCTGTTCGGAATCGTAAGACTTGCATTACATTAGTGTTCTCGAACTGATATCTAACTTGTAAACAGTTCACTTCGTTTCCCGTAATTCTTTTATTTCGTGTTGAATTAACTTAACGACGGAACTAATCATATTTCTTATACTTAAAAATTAAAATAATTATTACCAAAATTGGCAAATGAGAAATGTGTATATAATATCGAAATCAATGAGTATATTGGGAATGCGTATGAATACTTTTCGCAGTCCAAAGGCCACGAGGTATCGATAATAAATTTGTACTTATTTTGCTATTCTACTAATTGTTTTTGATATTATAAATTATATTATGAAAAAATCCCATTTGGTTAATTTAATAGTGATTATTGTAGATATACCTACCATTGAATTTACTATTAATTAAATTCTATACATGATTAATTTGTAATTTGATTTCAAATTATATAGTTCCATTTATTTGTAAGCGGTATTCAACATTTATATTTATAGATATTTTAATTTCACTTATATATTTTTTAACCATTCATTATCTAAAAATTGTTTTCATATTTCTACAGCTCATCGTTTTATATACCTTTTTTTGTGTTTTAACATGTCCCCTCTCAATGTGGAGCATATAGAGCATTGTTACTCAGTTGCTCAACCTCTCTTTTTCCAAAGAGAGTAGGAATAGAAGGAATGGGCTAGGACAGGACTAATGGTTAGCTAATCGCTCTCAATACACCCCATTCATATGATAGGATGGGTGGGAGGGGGGAACTCAACACATTACATACATCCATGCCTTTGAACAGGAATTCATAAATCGATTTATAAAACTGCCCGTACTGGGATTCGAACCCGTGACCTTTGTAGCGGTAGCCAACGACGTTGACCCCTCGACAGGCGGCACCTTTTTTAGTATTGTATAAATAAGTATTTTTGTGTATTTGTATGCATGCATCAATGTGTATTTTTATTAGTTAAAAATTCTCTTGATGAGCGAAATAGTCCTGATCTTAAAAAATAAATGTAAAATTATTACAAAAGACTGTTAATTTTTTTAATTAATTAGCATTATGCCTTTCTACCAAATAATAACAGTCAACGCCATAAAATGACTTCCTTATGTTTGTTCAAGTGTTTATTAATATTCTGACAGCGCTGTTGATCCTTGAAATTACTAGCCTATTATTTTGTTTTTATTGCGCTTCATGTTTAAGGATAAAATGTCCTTTTAGTCACCTTGAGTGCACCCTTCGCCCAAAAGCTGTTGGTAATTTCGTTTTATTACGGAGAAAGGTAGCTGGTCCTGGGTCTTATTTTACTGCAATTGAGCTTTATTTTTATATCTCTCCGCAAATAAAGAGTGTTATTACGTCGCTCCAGTGAAATGCTTCCTTATTTTCATCTGGATGACGACCTCCGGAGACTAACTCAGCGGTAAAACGGATATTAATGACTGGTAGATGAAAATCCACCACTCCTAGTTCACACTTTAAGTCAATACCGACATAATATAGAAAATTCTCACAAAAGAAAAACACCAGTATTTATTTTTCAATGATAAAAATAAAGTATTGACTGTCAATTCTTAGCGGAAATGTATTATTAAATACTTATTTAAAAAAAATACTATTCACAATTTTAAACATTTATCAGGATCGGTTTCGCTCATCGCGAACATTTATTTATGCACAGTTGAAGCTGGTCGAATTATAAGACTGTGTTATTTTTATAAATAAATAAAAAAAAAAGTTATCTGCGTCGTTTTGAACGAACGTAATATGTTAGCCAGCTTTGTAAATATTCATGTATGAAATGAATATCAACCTCTACTAGACGGCTTCCTATGTTTTCTCCTATTACTACAGCCCTGTCACAGTACTTCTCCTCGTAAGTTTATTAACTTTAGAATAGAACTTTTTGGGTTTACAGTAATTAAAAACTCCACTAAAAATGACAAATTAATATTCAGATTAATTATGTGAAGTGAGAAATTTACTATCTGCTGTGTCAAATTATGTAGTTAGTAACTACGCAAAAGTTTTCCGACCAAACATATAAGAACAAATCAATTATGATAACATATAAAAATTCAGATTATTTTATTAGTGATATAGAACAATGTATCGAAATAAACGAAAAGAATTGTTGATACTAATAACTACATATTCTTAGGTCAGTGGTCGGCAAACTTATTCGCCAAAGAGCCAAATATGAACATTACAAACAATTTAAAAAAATATTGGGAGCCATTGGGAGCCAAATCTGTCTATTGATGTCCGCACTTAAGGGGCCAAAGAGCCGCACTTTGCCGACCAATGTCTTAGGTCAATAACCCTTGGACTTCATTAGTATTTTGATGGATTGTGGAAAAATTTTGTTTCGGACGATTTTTACTTAGACATAATTTCAGCTGTTTTATAAACATTTATAAAATGCGTAATATATCATTTGTTTTACATAAAATATAGTCAATAATCATAAACCAAGTATTTTCTTTCGAATACACAAATCACTATGTGATAATTATTCTGTCTTGAACTATTTTCAAAAATACTCGATTACAGCCATTTTTTTATCTAGGGTTTCAAATATACAATATTTCAGATGTTTTAAATAAACTATATATAGTTAATAATCATAACCCGAGTATTTTTTATTTATTGATTTGGCATTTACTTGATAGAACTCCATTTTAATAGTCAGTTTAAATTATTCTAATCAATGTTTTTAAGAACCCAGACTGCTTATCTTTCTTTGTAAAACTAAAATCACATTTAGTAGGTGCAATATTGTAATTAGAATTTGAATTAGTATGTTAGAGTGAATAATATGATGCATTGTGTATTTCTTCTTAGCCAGTATATATAGCTGAGTAAATTTACGTTTAAAGCATAGTTCTGACGATGGCGAAAGCCGAAATAGCTATCAACCTTTAACTTTTTAAAAAAAACTGTAGAACTGAAATACCTTGATATTTTACCGAGTATTTTCATTTGAATATACAAATATTATGATAATTTGATCCAATATTAGATATTAAATAAATTTAAACGGTACATCTTTGGGCATTACATTACCAAATCACGTATCATTTGTATAAAAAGTAACCTGACATTCAGACGTCTGTAACTCATGTAAAAAAATAGCGCGAAAAAATCACCTTCAGTCAACCCTAGATAGACTGAAATCAACAAACCTTTGCACTCGGCCATAGACATTAAAAAAGATTAAACTAAAGTAAATAGTAAGTAAGTATTGACTTCGTTTTTTTAAATAAAGAATACAAATTAAAATGATTTTCATTTTAAAATAATACTTACATAAATGTTGCTAAAAAATAATAAGATTTTAATACACAGTTATTTACAAATGTAGGACTAGCCAACTTACATCTGACACTAGTGGCGGTCGGTCCATGGATGTGCATGTGCTGGATCCACTGCATCCCCTAAAATCTTGGACTTGAAATTAGTGGACACGGCAGTTTTGATGCCAAATTTGGTTAGATACATTTGTGAGCTAAGGGGGTTTGGAGTGTCTCGTTAGAACTCTTTGTTAACTCTCGCGACTCGGAGACCAGAAAAATACTTCTCTGCCGATGGGGGTCGTTTAGGGACCCCAGTGGTTTCCTCATTATTGGCCTTATACTTATGAATTAAAAAAAAAAAAATAGTCTAAGGGCTTTAAAATATCTCTGCATCATTCCTCATACATTTTTTTATAAAACCCGTGGTTTTTTAATAAATAATCATATTTTAAGTTGCGCGTAAAAAATACGTCATTTCAGTGCAAATATGTATTTGCAACTGATGCGTTCACGCGTAGTTATCTTACGAACAATCGCTGATAAGCGGGCGCTTATCTCGTTATCGCATCGCGTTATCGTGTATTTATATAAACTACAAAAGGTCCAAAAAACTATGATATAAGAATACCTTAATTATAAACATTGTATAACCCATATTAAAATAGATATTTAAGAAAATGTGGGTATTGGGGTCGCATTTCTTGAGCTTAGAACCGGAAAAGTTAAAGATGACTTCGGCCAACAAGCGCCTTGATCAATTAAAAAACACATATTCCTTATTCAAATGGGTATCTAACAGCAATTTCTGTATTTACTATTTGCGTCAGCTTAAGTATAGAGTTTTATACATGGAAGTAGAGCAAAAAGAATAGTAGGTACTTATTTTTGCGTCACACTAGGAACGTTTCACGAAGGTATGAATGTATTTATTTTTATTGATATTCATTATTTTACTGTATATTGCGTATTATGACATAATATAAGTATACTAAGTAACATTGGAATGCTTTAATAATTATTGCGTATAATTAATCGTAAATTGTTGTTGCCGCCTATGTGGCCGAGTGGTCAACGTCGTTGGCTTCGGTAACGGAGGTCACGGGTTCGAATCCCAGTACGGACAGTTGTATACATTTATTTTTCAATCGATTTATGAATTTCTGTTCGAAGGCATGGATGTATGTGATGTCTTGAATTCCCCCCTACCACCCATCCTATCCAATGAATGGGGCGTACCGACAGCGATTAGCTACCCACTAGTCCTGTAATAGCCCTATAATTCTATTCCTACTCTCTTTGGAAAAATAGAGATTGAGCAACTGAGTAACAAGCAGTTCTCGTAGAAACACTTCTGTTGAGATTAACTCCATTAGGAGTCCATATGCTCCACATTGGGAGCGGACATGGTAAAAAAAAAAAAAAAAATAATTGTATAGCATAGCAGTAATAAAAATCAACCTCTTCATCAGAATGCCATAAATAGCTCTCAGATTAAGCGAGCCCCTTGTTAACGTATTGGCAGCCCACCGCTGGTCAGATACAGATAAGACCATGCTTATGTAGGATAGTGACCACGTTCTCTGAAATTATCCATTCATGTCTTCTAATCGGAAAGAATTAATCAAGTCGATCCGATCCGACCAACTGTCGGACCCATAGGTCACGCCGGTTTGGTAGCTACTAGGTCAAACTTCTTAGCTTATAGTCAATTTGTGGTATCCTACGGAAAGAATATAGATCCACTCACCGTATAGATTATTACCGAGACAATCACAGCACAAAATTGAAAAAAGCTTCACATTCTGTACGCCTCGGTATAAATGTCTACTGTCCCTAGATGTAAAGCCGTGGCGGATGGTGGTGGTAACAAACATATCCTTCCTATTTAAAGGAGTGATTAGAGCTTGTTGTAAGTCATACGCCTCGTCTGGTTAAAGGTTGAATATATAAAGAAGTATGGAGCTAGGCAATGAGAAATATTTAGCCAATCAACGAGTTTTTTTTTCGGTTGAATATCTTTTTACGAAAGAGTCTTTTGGAGAAATTCAAACCTTTGACATGCAATCGATTGAGAAGAGAGACATTGATTGCTCCCAAAAGATGTTCAATTCAGTAAATAAATGAAAAATAATTTTATTTTTTGAAGAAAAGTTACTTCAGATATTTTAAAAGATTGTATATATTGCTATTCTATACAGCGGTATGGCCACATTATCCTCTGAATTAAAATCGTTTCTGTGGTGTGTTTTTACATAACCAAATATAGCAATGTTATGAATTTTATTATTAGTATACATATTTTTAGCTTCAAAACACCATGGGGAGTACTAACTACCAATATTAATTAATATTCAGTAGAAAATATGTACGTACAAATGACGTTAAAATGTACTAAAATTTATGATTATATAAAAAAATAATGTCTTATAAAAATAGATACTAAAATTAAACATTTTTAATGTTATTAAACGTTAATGTTGAAAATAAAAATGCTAAAATTTATAAAAATAGATCCTAAGATTACACATTTTTATTGCTATAAAACGTTTCAATTGAAAATCAAAATGCATAAATTAATAAAAATAGATGTTAAAAAATGGCTCTCTAATAATAATGTAACAATATTGAGCCGTTGAAAGCGGTATAAAGTGGATCTTTTTTGATTTATATTTTAGGTGGTCTGAGTAGAATTTGATATGGAAACATCGTATAAAACAGGCTCTCAATGTCTTAGTCGTAGCCATAATCCCTTTCCAACTCGAGGGATCGCGCCTGCCCCCTCATCCCTCGTACCGCCGGCGGGTCAACCCAATAAGGGTCGCGGGTGTATTGGACCACCCTGCGCGTCTGCTCTGGCGGTGGAGAGGCTGCTCGCCCGTCAGGACTACAGAGGAACACACTTATGGTGCTGCTTTACTGGTTCTTCCAAGCACTTCCACAACCTTTCCGTTCTTATATTGTATATCTAATATAAGTTATTAAATATATAATGCAGATTTGATTTCATATGAAATATCAAAGTACCGATTTCGATTCACTCGCTTGGTATACGACCTTAATTGGACGTATTTTTTGTTGCTTTCTTCTAACATTTTTGTTATATTGGCACCGTCGATATTGTATATGAAATAGTGGTGGTAATATAGCAATCCCAAGTATTGTATAATATTCGTAAGATTAAAGTAAATTGATATTAAGTACATATATGTCAATCTCATATAATCAAGAAATTTAGTATTATAATATTCACAACTCGCGCATGTGAATGTTCTTAGATGCATGTGAGAGTTGCATTTATAATAATAAAATCATTCGCGGTCCAATTAAATTGCTTTCCTTCTATTATCGGACAAAACGTTTTTGATTGAGAAATTGATTCTCGACTTTAATTAATATAAGTAATATCTGCAAAGGTACATAGATATTGTATTGTTTTGCTATAATATGAAAATTTTCCATTTAGGCTAGCATTAAACAGTGATGGACAAGGGCGACGGAACGTTCATTATGATTGCACTCACTGTTAGTTCTCATAAAGTCGTCGTGTTTACTTAATCATTACTCACATTCTGCAGACTTTTAGAAGTGAAGTGAGTCAAGTAGCAAAATTGCGAAAAAAAAATATTTTACATACTTTTAAGAGCAATCCCGTTATTAATTCGTGTTTTTGTAGATAGTAAATTAACTAAGTTCACTTCACTTTTAGGCGGCTTTAAAAGTTATAGAATATCTAACTTTTTTTTTTCTAAAATACCATTTGGCTCACTTCACTTTTCAGGGTCTCTTATATGGTTTGAATGTATAAAATTGTTCTCTTTTATACTGTTAACTGTCAATTCGTAATATAAAAAAATTGTTTCTAACTCATCAGTTTTATTGAACGATGAGCAAAGCTGGTTCGATAAAAAAAATGGATAAAATTGTAAAACCAGCACAAAAAAATATGAAATTTTTGTGAATTTAAAATTGTTATATTGCCAGTAAATATGTTACTGAAAACTGATAACACAACGTAACTATTTTTTACAAAAGTTTGTTTAATGTAATTTTTTAAATGTTTTTATTTTTTCTGTGTCATCGACCGTTATAGAAATTTATAGTCTTTCAATGTTATTATATATTCGGAACTGTTGAACAAATTGAATAAAACTAAGTGATTACAATGAGTTACTATACATTTTATTACATTTCACTGAGACATCGAGGTGGATTCTTTTGATTCACCACCCGTTTAAATAGCCCTCTTGGCATAACCCTATCGTCGTTATCGTGTTGGAAATTGTGTATTACTGTCAACATCAACCACCAAATATGACCCTATAGTGACCCCAATATGGTATTGCAATGACCACATATCATGATATTATTTCTCTTGAACATGATTCCGCTATAGAAATAGGTATACAAAAAAATATCTCCAGTTGATTTTTCATCCTTTAGTCATAAACGTAACAATAGTAAATATAGATTTAAATGAAATAGGTGGATCACCATTATTCAATTTTTTTTTATTGGGATTTACTCTACCCAATATTAGGTACTAAACTTATATAAGTAATTAGTACTATCAATGTTAATATCACCCCCTCCTTGCGTCCAATAGAAAAGGACAAAAACATCGACTTTTCTTTTGTAATTTAACACTTAAGAATAAGGTACAATATTTTTTTAGTTTATTGGGAAGCCTGGCGATGTTTTATCTGATGATGTTTCAGAGGTGAAACACGTGTCATAATTCGTAACACAACAAGTGTAGTGGCATAATTATCAATTGTATTGATTGAATTGGCATTATTTTGGTAGAACACCATTGTAATACGGCAAAAAATATCAAAGTATTTAGTTCTACAAAAAAAAACAGTTTATAGCTATTTCGACGTATGCCATCGTCATAACTATCTGATAGTACTTTGAAATTTGTACTGTATTACAATGAAGTTCTACCAAGTAAATGCCAATTCAACCAATAATCTTGATATCTTTGCTACTCCATTTGTTGTGTTGGAACTTCCGCCAAGTAACAAAGGAATCCTTTGAAAATATGTCCAAAAATGTATTATATTTATCAAAATAGCCCACTAATTAACTACTGATGGTGTGAGTATTTTGCTTAATAAGAGGGGGCACGAATACAATCTTGCCTTACATTGAATAGGTACTTCCACTAGTTGGAACTCGACGGGTCTATGAACTTGCGAGTATGTCCCCTTATTTTGCGCCGACCACGCTGCCTCCATGCCTGCCATTTTACTTCACTACGCGAACAAAACTTCAAAGGGTCGTATTATTTGTGAGTTTCATTGAAGACTTTTGTGTTTCGAATATCACGCGGTAGTTAGTTATGGCATCTTATTTTAAATTTCGAAGGGAGATCAACCGCCGAATTTAAAAACCGCGCTTGACGGCACTCGAATTCGCGCTCAATTTACGACGAGATTTAATGATATTTTCAATAAACTTATAATTTATAATTCCAAATATTTAATTTAATATAGGTACATTTAACGTTTAGATTATTAACACAATTAAATTGGCAAACTATAACAACACGAGGGGAAAGACTTTACGATGCCACGTGGTTACAGATATCGTGGTTTAACTAATATCGACAACTGTTATTTTTCGAATAGATAATAACTAGGTACTTCCAATAAATATGATTATGCCAATACTATATCATGTATATTTTACTAATAGCAAAATGTATTTTTAATCTGCACTTTTTTATTGTGATGGATTATTTCGTATAGCAAATAAAGCAATTTTGACCTCAATTTTTAAAGTAACAGTGTGAATTAAAAGAAATATCGAATATCCATTTCTAGAAGAAGCAGGTGGCTTATAAATTCTCATTATTTTACTCCTCTACTGCTTGTGTATGCGACACGTGTTTTCCCGCCAAAATCGATCTCTGTAGACTTGGGCGTATCATTTGTGTTGCGCGCGCAGCATCCACAAATACGATGACAACCTGAGGGAACTTTTATACCTGCTTCCCGCGCTTTTCTAAAGGTAAACCTAGAACAAAACCTAATGTGCTTTTGTTTAGCAGATGGACATCCGGCCTTGTACGTTTATCTTTTCTTACTCTTCTTCTGCTAACCAAAATATTAAGTCTTAGACGAGGACGTAATAAGACTGTTACATCTATTTAGTATTTTTTTTCTTACGATTTAGAATAATTGCTAGTGTAGTTCGAAATTCAAAATTTAGAAATCATGCTTTTTATTAATTGATGTATCTAGTACATACAAAAAACTACTTAATCCTGGTGTTAATTGTCAATTATTACTTTTAAAAATAAACACTACTTTGGTACAATGTGAGTAGGAAATATTAACAATTGTTAAATTAGACTATTGTTATAGTTGCTAGCTTCGGTAAGGGTGCAAACGGTTTCGAATCCCAGAACAGACAGTTTTTATAAATTGATTTTGTTATTGTCTTATGCATTTCTGTTCGAATGCATGAATGTCTGTGATGCTTAAAAAATCCTTCAATTCTTCCTGTGATTAAACAACGATTAGATAACTACTAGTCTTGTCCTAGTCATATTCCTCCGTCATTTCTCTATTTGAGTAACACAAAGTTCTCGTAGAAAACACCAGTCCAGTCGTGGAGTCCATATGTTCTGTATTGGTGGCCGAGATGGTCTAAAGAAAAAAATTGGACAATTGAAATGCATACATAGAGCAGTCAGATACAGATAAAATATGTGTTAATGAAATTTATACACAATAAACAATTAAGTTGTGTCAATATTTTTCTCAGCTGTATAGTTCCAAGTTTCAACAGCTAGAATGCGTAATATTTGTTATGTTTGGTTGATTTTCGTCAACAATGTGTGCATGTCAACAAAAAATATTTAATTTCGATTTTTACTGATCAATATTTATTATTTATGGTATTACAATCGATGTTTATTTGGTTACATGCTATAGATAAATGATTCGCCTACATTTCTACATAATATTTACGATAAGGTCGAACTCCAAATTACAAGAATTTGGACATTGATAAGACGACTTCACAATAATAGAGTTAAAACAACAATTTTTGGACTCTTTTTATTAGGTAAATAACCTTATTGTTTACATCATGACTAACTTTTAGTGAACTTTTACTAGTAATAAAGTGACTTATTTTGTGCTTATAATTGTATTGATAAAAAGTACCAACGCATATTTAATGCATAGTACCTATGGTGTTAATATAATTATGACTAGGGTATCCAATCCCGGAACCTTTTTCCAATCCCAGGATTTCGGGATTGATTCATTTTCAATCCCGGGATTAGCTCACCGAGGAATTTGAAATCATCGATTTGGCATACTTTTTCCCCGGATTATCTCCAAACGTCGTTTTTTTTTTCTCAACCCCGAAATCCCGGGATCACGACCATGTCAATACCGAGATTTCGAGATAAAAAAAATTGGACGGGATTGGATACCCTAATTATGACGTTACAAAACAAACATGATAATTTCTAGTTACTGACTTTTTGAAATTTTTGGTTGGTATGAATGTTCGTGTTGTTTTATATCATAATATTATTATTTCAAACATGGTTATATTGTTATTTTCACCTCCAATATATGCTTTAACGTCGAGATATTTTTCATAGTTAGTCATCTCCATCGAGTATTTACTTGATTGTCTTATTTGAAATAACTCAGTCTTTTCATGAACAACTAACTGACAGTTAATATATAAAACGCGAATAAAATATATAAATTGGAATTGTTGACTAAATAATATTCAATATTTGTTAAATAAAACATATTCAGTGGATAGATACCATGAAAAATTATTTTGACACAACCGTGTTTGTTTTTACCCAGATGTAAACATTACATTAAAAATCAGAACTGATCATATCTAACAGAATACATTTCGAAATCGGTCCAATTCAAATGGTATTAGTCAAAAATTTCTTGTTAAGGAATTTTTAATAATAATCATTGCTCAAACCGAAATTTTTATTGGAATCCGTGATTATAAAATATAACAAATAGGGGCTCGTTGGTGACATTAACCGAATAATGAAAAATGGTGATTTACTCAGTTTCATCAATGGTTGAGATGGCCACGTTTGTTTTGTAACGTCACGTATTTGTTCAAATAAACATGTTTTTTTTTTGAGTGACTGTCGAGTGTCGCGTATCAAAATTAATTATTGAGCACGATGCTTGTTTGTTTGTGTTGTGAGTAATATCTAGATATGTGCTATAAATTAGATTTGTTTGGAAGTAGGGGCAGGCCACTGCTTTCTCCGTCAAGTTGGGTCTATTTTGGCGGGAACGTAATTATTTGGAGGGAAGAACGCCTTTCTCGACTTTGCCTAGTGGTCGCATAATAATTATTACATTAACTGTGTATTGAAATGGCGCCTTTGTGCGTATGTACTGTAAAAGGAGGGAACAGGTAACTTATATTTTAATTCGATTTTTGAACGTAGATTTTTCACTGTAATCACAATCAGTACAACATTCTTAAGATATTTTATATGATACAATTATTCATTTGCAAACACATTAGAAAAAAAAGGATTAAACCTCATAGGATAGCTTTAAAAAAATACAGCAGACATTAACAACCTTTTTCACAATGGAAAAATTATTTTTACAATGTTATAAAAAAAACCTAAATCGAAAATAATTTTCATATTGATTTTTGTTACCCGTTGTTTATATTTCATTAATTCGAAATATGTATACCTTAAATGAGTTAATTCGTTTATTTATAAATAATGCAAATATTATTACAAAATGCAAACTAAAATGTTCTTTTTATAAAATTTAAGTACATACTGCAATTTCTTTTGGGTACTTACCTAATTTAACAAATCTCACATGTGTCAATTGAGTTTTATGTTTCTACTGTGTTTTTTTACACGGTAGTCATTGAAACGTATCCTCCGTGCAAAAACGAGTGAAGCTTATTATAATCGATGGCAGAATTATTATACCTGAAATCATGCGTGTTGTTTGAATACACTAGATACTTCAGCAACAATTGATGTCGTTACTAAATCATTAATTTAAATTTCAAAATGACTTGGTATTTTTTTAAACCATGTCCGCTCCCAATGTGGAGCATATGGACTCCTGATGGAGTTTATCTCAACAGAAGTGTTCCTACGAGAACTGCTTGTTACTCAGTTGCTCAACCTCTCTTTTTATAAAGAGAGTAGGGATAGAAGGATAGGATAGCTTACCACTAATCGCTCTCGATACGCACCCGTTCATAGGATAGGATGGGTGAGAGGGGGGAATTCAAGACATCACATACATCTATGCCTTTTGAACAGAAATTCATAAATCGATTGAAAAATCAATTTATAAAACTGTCCGCACCGGGATTTGAACCCGGGCCCTCCGTAGCCAAAGCCAACAACGTTGACCACTCGACCACAACGGCGGCATAGTACATACTTAGTATTTAATTTTATAATATTATTTATTGATATTCATAGATAATTAGTTTTCAATTCTAATGAATGTGTAAATATCATAAATTCTGATTAACGAATATAATAAATTGACAATTAATAATAAGAATATTTAATTGCATAATATTTTATTCTTTAAACATTAATTATGGATACTATTAAAAAAAACTCAGTATCAAAAGCGGAACTTCTCAAACCTTTTTTATACATAGTCCCTTAAATCTGAAAAAAAACATGGTTACACCAACGTTGTCGTATTTGATGATCAACGGTTCTTTATTAACCGAATACTTTTATTTACAATAATATAATAATTATTTTTATCATAATATTTTTTTCCTTTTTTCAATAACAAATTACTACAGCTGCTCCTTAAAATTATAATTCATTGAATAAGATGAATTTGCGCTTTTGTAAAATTTATCGGAAAGTAGAAGAAGCTAATGAAGGAATCCAGACATCTTAAAAATAATACAGAAATCTCAAAATATACACTTATAAAAATATAATCTAAGAGGAAAGGTCACAAGATACAGTTGAACAAGCTATTTTTGAATTAGTGTGTACCACAGAGAAAGAAATCTTGTGTCGCAAAATGCATAACCATACATACTGTGGCAGGTGTCATTAAGTAATTTCGGTGTAAAGGTTACTTTCATAAGTTACTGATTAGAAAAATTGAAATAAGTAATACCTGTTAACAGTGGCGGCCGGTCAATGTGGCATTGGATCAATGCACCTCTTGTATATGTAGGGGCGGTTATATTTCATGAAATAATATTCGAACATAACATTTATCCCATTACTTTTAGGGTGTTCACCAGTGCGGTCTAGGTACTGGCTAGTGGGGCTAAGCCCGAGCTCATTTTATTCACCAAAAAATTAGATGCAGAATAAAAATGAACAGCAATTCGCCGCCTGAACAAAATAATACATTTATAAGCGTAACTTAACCTTTCCCAAATGAATATAATATCTTTGTTCTAATTTCCTCTGTCAATATAAGACAAAGTTACTCTACCAACGAATCATATTCTCGAATAGGTTTTTGTAATTACAATTGTTAAACTGAGCCGCATAAAACAACAACAACCCTATAAATACTTCACAGGGAAACAGGAATCGTTACTTCACGGCAACACCACCTCAGGGGCTAAATCCTTCAGCCTGTAACCACCAGACAATATTTCTTTACACTGGAACCAAACAAGCACGATTAGATTTTTTTGGTATTTGTATGTACGGAAGCATCAAACACAAAGATAGTGTTCAATCTGTCAAGCTTCTGTTGAACGTTGGGGCTAAAAACAATCTGCCATTACGCAACTTATCATTGAACACAAAACCAATATCGTTTGAATTGTAATGAAAGTGACAGGTATTGGACTTTCAGTGACAGCAGTGACAGTTCTATACTGCATTATTAGGTACTTGTTATTTCACTTTTGAAAGAGACGATTTAAGGATTCCGTGTTCTTATACTAATATTTCTTAGATCATAAGCATTAGATTTTAATATATAAAAATTTATGCATTGCAAGTAGTGTCGTAATATTGATAACTTGGCTTGTAGATTAATGTATAAATGAAGTGGAAATATGCATTTCTCTAGCCCACCCAAGATTTCAGGTCATGAACCGCCACTGGTGTTCACTGTCAATACTTGGTGGAAAGGCATTATATTAGTAAAAACACAATATTCCTTTGTACTTCATTCCACTTTATTTAATATGTCAGGACCGGTTTCGCTCATTACGAGATCAGTTGACGATGCTCGTAATGAGCGAAACCGGTCCTGACATATACAATAAAGTGGAATGAAGTACAAAAGAATATTGTGTTTTTACTAATTTATCCCATTCACGCATTTTCAATTCTTCATGTATTTAACAACACAATTTTGACCTGAGTGTTAGTAACATAATGAGATTTACCTTCGAACAATCACAAGATAGAAAGCTGTTAATAATTAGATGCATTATTATGTTTGATAGTTTAAAATTGATTGGCATATATAAATTCATCCGTACAAAATTGGTAATCAAAGATGACAGCATTCTCGGCATCGGTCTATGATTCCCGCATCACTCGCGCTCCACGTGCCCGCGATCACCGTGGCCTAGCCTGGCGCTGTCGGGTCGTCGAGCCCGGAGTTCGGTACTCTGACTCCATTGAATCCCTCGCCCCACCCCCTTCCTGCGGGCTCAGCCGCTCGACCCACCTTCCGCATCCCTTGCACCGTAGTCGTAAAATAATGCGCTCAGTTGCATTCCGCACGGCGAGCACGCTGAATCACACAACTCCGCGCTCGCATTGTAAACAATTACAACTGTACATGTTTTAATTGACAAATCTTAAACAAATTACTAAAATTTACCAATACCTCGGTAAATTTATCTGGTTTAATCGTATTATTTATTGTGAACGGTGTGTGTATACGTCTGTTGAACTTTTTTCGACCACGCGGACATCATTGTCGAATGTTATTGTTTACCTTTTGTCTGATATTTTGTTCCATCGAGACGTGTCGACTGTTTTTACCTTTGCAAATATTGCGATTGTCGCAGTTCAACTGCATCGTTCTCTCCACGCGGTTTGCTACTAAATAAAATTGCCGGAGACCCGCCAAAGCGAGGCGCACACCAGCTTCTCGGGCACTCACACTGTCAAAATTCGTTTGACTCGCGGGTTGCTGTCGGTATCAACGGGGCTGCCAGCGTACGTACACGGCTCACGGACAAGCACTCACACAGACGCGGGTCGGCGTTACGTAGGCGCTTCACATGGACGCGGACGACACGAACACATAAATAATTGCACTTGCGCGTACGGTACGTCTGGGTTGTATACGTTACGATATTTGAACCGCCGCGATACGTTCAGTTCGCGCCAGACTACGTTGGAGTTCAGACGCTAGTTAACTAACGCTGAAACGTTACACGACGCAAGCTATATCAATAGTTAAGTAATTTATAACAAGTTTCAAACCGTATCGAAAGACAGTTTAGTCTCCGCGATATTTCGAAGTGTTTTTTGTTTTTATTTTGGAAATACTTCTGATTACGGACGTTTTGTTATTGTGACTGTTCATCTCTGTGATTTCGAAGTTGTTTTGATTACGGAAGGTTGCGAAATCTACCGCGGTGAGAACTTTCGAATGTCTTGTTTGTAAACACCGTTGCTTTTACCTGCAGTCGTGTTGTTTACGTTCGACGACCCACTTCCCGTTCCTCTCGAATTCTTTCGGGCCAGCGAGCGCTTTAGAGACTTGTGTTAATTGAATTTTTGTATAAAAAAACATTACTCTGGATTTTTGTGCCGTGTTACTCGCGAAGTTTGCTGTTATAATTTTGTTTGCGGGGGAATTGTAACTACGACCATTGTGAAACTGCCAGTTGATGCCTATTCTGGGGCGATTGCGTTGAAGAGTCAGCATCTTGAGATGAGCTCCTTGACTGTCACAACCAAGCGGCGATCACGAGGAGCAGACACTCTGCTAGAAGCGGCGAACAGGATTTTGAGGATACTAGGAGTAAATACAAGCAAACACGTTAAACAAGCCCCACATAAATCAAAGGTAAGGAATTGACTTCCTTTTGCTAGGTATTAATTTATTTCGAACTAGCACTTGTGTCGTATATGAAATATAATTTGTCGAATTGTGCTTGTAGACTTTGATATATTTTTTAAATTGTATAATGGATTGTAAAGTAAATTAATTTTTCGTTGACGACGCGGTGCCACTATATTTTTTGAAAAGAGAATGTTTTTTTTTTTTTTTAATAACAATATGTATTTTTATTCATGGGAATTTACACTTACTCATAAAATGTTGTTAAATGTGTATTCGTTTTATTAACAACAACAAATATTATATTATTCATCATAAGATTATATTATCTCGATTTCGCACACACCAAATTTTTGCTATTCAAAGAATTACTTATGAAACACAAAACACGACTCCGAAATATTATTTTATTTTCTCCGAATGAATGATAAAAACAAAAAAAAACAATTATTGTTTTGAAATATATGTAGAAAAACTTAGTGTAACTGAACCGGGTCGCGGATTTGTAAATAAAATTACGGTCAAGGGAAAAGTTTTATGGAAAAACAGTGATCAAAAGCAATGGTATCTTATTTTCATTACTATAATTTGAATTTGTTTAGAGATATTTTTTTTATTCTGAATATGTAGGTGCATTACTATTACTTATATTCATTCAATATGTAGTGTTGACAACATGCATATGTGTCGTTTTCCGATATGAAACCTGCGTTGGTCTTCTGAATATAAAAATCATAGCAGATAGAACATGTTATTTTTCTGTTACAGATTCACAATAAATGTGAAGATGCACATTGTACCAATTGTATTAGCATTAGATATTGTTATTGTTTTTTCGTATAGAATAGTGCTGAAATCAAGTAATATGACACAAATGCATACCAATTACAAAACAACCTACATTTGTTGTGAAATGAAACATACAGCGCCACACGACGGCCGTTCTTCGAAATATTCGTTACCGCGTCTGCGCAATCGATTTACCCTCGAGAGGCTGGGAAAATTCGCGAAAACCCTCAACTCGTCTATTACAAGGTTTTTTTGAACCTTGTGCTTTCGTCGTATTGTGATCGGATTTGCTGTGACGCAATATTTAACAGTCTTGTCAACTGACTACCTGTAATATTATTACTAATAAATATGATAAAACGTCACGCAAATAATGAAATAACTAAATAATGAGTGGGTTAATTCAATTAAGTAATTTACGACGCCAGCTGTTTGATTTGTACATTCTGTTTAACCTTTTAAAGACACGGTGACGTATCGTGTTTCTGGTTTCCTTCCCGTTCGAGAGATTATCTATTAATCGTTGTATTCATTGAATTATATATGTGTATGATTGTTATTTGTTCTTGAAAAATTTGGCATTGGCCGCTCGCGGATTCAAATGTCGCTATTTATTGGATGTATGTCGAGATTGTCAAACTTAACTTGTTAACTCGGTATAATATTAAGTTTCGTTGTATTATTTAATAACAGAACGATGCTTTCTTTGCCAACTTTTTCGCATCTCTTAATTTACAATATTCGAAAAAATACCCACGTTTGAGGAGCTGAAAACTTTTCAAAGGTATTCCCACATCGCCTTTGTATAATGCTCACTTTGCGGGAATCGCTTAGTTTTTTTTTCTAGACTCCATTCAGAACGCCTCTATGTTCCCAGCCAAAAGAGATAACAAGAAAATTGGCGTTGATTATTCAAATACTTACATTCGGCAAGTTTTATTTGCCAGCGGAGAGCGACCCAGGCATTTGCCGAAATACAACTCATTTTCCCGTCTGCAAATATTTTCCTCGTTAATTTGGCCGTTGTTTGCCCTCTTCCGTCGTGTTTGTCTTTGCCGAGGGGTGCCCCCGGGATGGGTTTTCTTCTTTGTTATATCTTATATCCTCACCCTGAGTTATTTTTTCTGAGAATATTCTCGAGGCGCACAAGCCGTCACGTTTCGGAACGGCCGAGACCCTAAATCTTTATTTGCGAGCAATCATCGCTTGAAGAATAATGAAGCGATTGGGGTAAACGAACGACCCATAAAAGTGTTTATTTTTATGCGACCATCTACAAATAAGCAATACCAATTTATGTACGTGTTCTCAATCAAAAATGTCCTGAATTAATCCAATTTTAACCGTCTGTGTTTCTACTTTTATGTCCTCTTACGACGACACCGTTAACTAAATTGTTGTTACAATAAAAAAAACTTCGTTTCATTCGATTCTCGATAATATCATAATAAATGTAATCGAATCAAAGTCTTACTAGTAAATTAAAATTCAACAGCAGGTGTCGACAATCTAACGGCTTATGTGTAGTGTTCCAAGGAATTCGATTACTATTTATCAAACTATTATATATGTTACGGTTAATTATTTTTTCGCGATCGAAGTTCGCAGTAAGATTTCGGGTCAACGCCTGCCCCTAATGTGTATGATAATTATCTTTCTTGTTCGCTTACCGATCCAGTTGAATTATACAATCAATTAGTCGGCTATTTTGTTTCACATAATTATTACGAAATGATTTGTTAAGTATTGACATCTTGCCATTCTTATATTAAAGCACCAACATAATATTCCGTCATCGTCATTATCATTTATTATTTTAATTGTACTATATGTGACTTAATAAAGAGGATGCAACGATTAGCATGCCTGAATGTTGAGTCACTACTTTATTTTTACTCTCGTCATGCTCGTCCTTCTGACCATTTCAACAGATGGAATGAGTGGCACGTCTATTTTTTCACAGGGGTTCGCTGAAACTCATGATGTTGGCTTGATGACGCCAGCAATTAGAATTATTTTAAGAACAGATTGTTGTTTTGAAGTCAATTAATATTACATAGAATCGACGATGAATCAATTACTCGCGTCCCAGAATTGTTTACTTGGATGGAGTTTGTCATAATTCACAACAAACTAGTTTATTTGTTAACATATTATATATATTATACGTACAAGTCTAATCATTATTTTTAATCTAATTTACTTACCTAGTCGGGTGTAATATTTACCGTAATAACTAGTATTAACGTGAGGCGTAAAGTGTATTTGTTTTTTTGCTTGCTAGTTCCCACGTTCAATGTGTACCACACTTTATTATCCGTTAAAGATCTTAAAAAAAAAAAAACGAAAAATAGTCATGTCAACATTCGACATGTTTTAATAGATTTACAAAAATTGTCATTCTATTTTCAACGTATAATTAAAGTTACCTTTTTGCTCATATAACTGCTGCCATAAAGGAGGAAGAGCTGTAATAGATTATGGCAAATGTCCTTCGACCAAACAATGTTCAGTCAACGTAAATTTCCGTTTGTACGATATTCAATTAATGTTCCTGTCATACTATTAAGATAACATTCAGTTCATATTTGCTTACTTACATTGCAAACTGTATGCAAAACTTGTTTATCAATAATATTTGTGTAGCAGTGTAGGTAGCTTCATTAATAACTTGTTTTCGATCATTCGGTTGAATTTGTATAGCAAAATATTTGTGTTTATAAATAAACATTCAATGAATTTGACCATCAAATCTAAAAAATACACTATATTTAACAATGTAATATCAAAACAATAAAAATATATACGTTGTATGTAAGTAATGCATTCGTATTTATCATGATAACGGTATGCTCATCGTTTTTGTTTATATGGACGGAATGTAGCTAGTTAAAAAAAATAACAACGTACGGTTTCTGCTAGAAGAGTCTCGAATTTTCCATCGGCATGTTGTTTTTGTTACGCCACCAATATTGTTGTGCACCTGACCTCTTTTTCATTTTGTTTTGTTTACGTTCGTGTGACCTCTCATCTTCTTGTTGCAACGTCTCGTGCAAAGTCGACACAGTTCTATTCGAAGGTAAATGAAAAACTGAAGCTTCTGAGAAAATCGTTCGGATTTACATTGTCTCTGTAATAATAGGACATATAAATAATTTCTGTCAAAATTCCGCGTAAATAGACTGTCGCTAACTTTCTCTTGTATCGTAATAATTCATAGCAGTCTCGTTATGTAATTAGTTATTGATGGTTGTTAGGCGAACGGACTTCGACGTTCGCCATTTTGTGTTTACAAACATGATTATTTATCTATTATGTAACTATTTATTAATAGATCATGTGGCGTCTTGATGATAATCAATAATAATATAGCGACACGACACGAGTGAACTGTGACTGCCTTGTTTATTTGTCGGAATATAAGCATACCGTTATGCATGTTTAATATGTATCATTATTTTTTTTACTACCCTCCCAAAGCAAAGTCTGTATTCAAAATTTATTCTAGACTTCAAAATCGCTTATCAAAAAATATACATACATTGAAAATACAAACGATTCACCATACAGGATGTTTTTCTCGTATAGCCAAGTCTCGATCCCTTTCTATTCGTAAATGACGCACGATTAACCACACTGATGAATCAGATTTCGGTGTTTAGACTTCTAAAGTGGTCGGAGTGATCATTTTGAAAGCGATTCTTGGAATATTTAAACATATTCTATCGCTCCAACGGACCAACTTTGTGACTATCAACTAAAAAGAACCATGTCATCGATAAAAGTAATCAAATCTAATTATTCTTTAGACCAGGATTTTTACGTATTTTTCAGCGGCTGCCAGTTAAGTGGAAGCAGTCGGTAGCTATAATTGCCAAATCTGAGAATAACTGATTGTATGTTTGCTTGAACTTGCGTTTATCAATAATATATTGTCTAATAATGTTGTTAGTTTAAATAGCAAAACTTGACTACCTATCCCCTTTTCCACACGATAGATTTTCAAAATGAATGAAATTTAATTGCTGTCGATAACATCTCATATTGATATCAGCTATCTTATATTTTTGATCATTCAAGAGAGGTGTCGATTCGAATCACTCTTCGAGATGAAGATTCAATCATTGAACGTCGCCTCATCAGCTGCGTCGTCGGTCGTACAATTGGCGCGGTCGCATTCCTCCGCCTGCGAAGATCTCGTTTGCTTTTGCACGGCAAACCTCTATAAATAGAACCGCCTCTCGCGCCTCATAAGCCGCAATGGCATCTTACTTCTGCATTAGAGGTACCGTGAGATCGCCCGCTCGTTCATCGACCAGTTTCTTCCCTTGCCTTGCTTCTCGAACCTCATTCGCCGACTAACTCTGTTTGCGATGCATAAAAAAACAATGTATTGTTACTGTAGTCATAGCAGCCGACCCGCGCGCTATGAAAACAATAAACCGCAAAAAACGTTATGTAATATGAAATTATGTTTATGAATAATATCAAATGTTAATTTTATTTTTCAATATTTAAAAGTGCACACGCATAAACCAAATAAATATACTTGTTTGTTTCCTGTTTGTCATTTGCATTTAAAAAAACAACAAACGATAATATGTAATTTCATTCATTAACCAGCATATATTTGATTCAAGTATGACAACCATGACATATTTGTAAAAATCAAACTCAAATTGTAGTAGATACATATTTATAGGAGAGCACTTTTAATTGTATGTAAAAGTAAATAGGGACAATGCAGTATTTGATTTCATGTTGGTTTATTGTATTATGTGTACATGTAGGTTTTTTCAGTAATATTTTTAATCGTAAGGAATACATGTCGAAGTGAAAGTACATACGAATCTAGATAGGAATTCGACCACGTATACTTAAAGCAAACAGGTCCTCTGGAAACATCGCGACCGATCGAGTAATATTGGTCGTTGCGCGTTGTTACTCTCTTCGACTCTTTGGAGGTCTCTCGCGGAGCGGTAGACTTGTCTGGCCGTGGGAACCGCGCCTCCCTTCTCCCCGCCGGAACCTCCGACTCCTCCCGTCCGCCGCTCGACGCTATTGTCGTCGTAGTTTCGTAATTATTATTGTTGTACAGTTTCGAACCGGTATATCGGTTTTTCCATTTCGTGCTTCAATTAAGTTCCGACCGGTTTCCCAGCTGCAGACTGCGCCGTAGGTTCTCTCGTCTTGTGCCCCTTGCTCGCCACACGAACCTCTCGCCTCAACCGCGTCGACTGCTCGGGGCTGGACACCGACTATCCTTACCGTCGTCGGTATACAATAGATTTATGTATGTCATATCTCTGTATTATCTATACTTTACATGCAATCTTATAACGCCTTAAAGCAGGGATGGCGAACCTATGGGAAGCGTGTCCGGGGTGAAATGTTTGAGAATTTGGATGGCACGCGAACGATTTCCAAGTTCAAAAAAAATATTTAAGTTTAAAAAATTAAAATTCATAAAAATAAATAATCTTTGAATTATTAATTTTCAAATTTTGTTGTAATTGTAATTTTTAAGCTTGCAAATAAAATTCAGAAAAATAAACATTTTTTATTTTTTCTATTTTATTTTTTTTACTGCTTGGGCACGCCACACAATCAAGAAATAATATTTGAGCATTTTAGGCACGCGGACCGAAAAAGGTTCGCCATCCCTGCCTTAAAGGTTAAGGTATCAACATCGCTTATTTTTAATTAACACTAAGATTTCACATCGCAAAAAAAAGGTGTACGATTTACAACGAGTACTTGTATAGAAACTTTAAGTAAGACTTGTGTGTTTGGCTATATGCATATTTATGTTGACAATTTTTTTAATCAGTGGTATAACATTTTTTTTTGATTCGTCACAAATCTCAACAGGCAATAAATATGCATACAATCTCTAGTCGACGTGCTGCGTCTCGCTCAACAAAGCTGCCTGGTTCCGGAGTCTGGGAAAGTCGATCGCGCAGATGGAGAGAAAAAAACGCTCTCGCACATTTCGCCGTTTGCAAATTCCGTCTGCGGTTTGTTTATGTACACGCTCGGATTATAAATTATTAGTGCAACCAGCGATTGGACTCGCCCGGCAATTTTGAAAGTTCCCCACCACGAATCGCCCGCTTTGGTATGCCGCAAGGAAAAGTTTCAGATTTACTCCCGACGACCTTTTTCGCGATACACGGAGAAACGAACAGATCGATATGAGACTTTGAATTGTGGAGTGGAACACTTTATTCACGCTCTGAATGAACATAATGCATGAAAACGTTGTCATATATTAACTAAACCCTACAGTGACCTCTGTCAGAGACCGTCCAAAAATATTTTTGTTCGATCACATAGGTATATTTTTAGAATAAAAACGCTTGCGTTCCACTATTTCTTGTATCCTTATCTTGATTGTGATTGTTGTCGTGAGGCGTTTTATTCAGGAATTCATTTGCAAAAACAAAAATTGCATAATAACGTTATTAATTCGCTTGCTTTATTTTCACGAGTGAACTTTCGACGTGCTATTTAACGTAGTTTAATTCGCTTTACAAGCAGGAAGCGTAATAATTTTCTCATATGCAAAAATAAGCGAGTACACATGCACTCCTTAATTCGTTGCAAATCCGACGATCGGTACCGTGGGTAACACGATAGTGAGTCATCGTGGAAACAGATCTCTGGCGCCAGCCTCGGCCGCCCATTGCAGCCCATCGCCATATGTTCGCGTTCATTAACCATTTTCATCCCAGTTTGGTACATAAGGTCGGCAATACACCATTATGTACTCTCATCGCTTTTGTTTGCCTTCTTTTGGTGTGCATTTGTTAGTCAACCGGCTGCAACTGTCATTATCCACAAGTCAATGCAATAATCTACCAAATATGGTCGTGCTATTTTCACCATGCAAGCACTGTACATTTAAAGTGACTTGTTTACACATTATTATTTTTAAAATAACATTCAATATCTGTAATGTTTTCCAGTGACATAATATTATGTTTTGCAAAAGCATGTGTCGATTTGTGTATGACGTTTACTAAGTCTCGCCTGCTTTCTCGATTACAGTCCCTTTTATAGTATGCTTAAATAACTACATTATGCAACGCCGTGTCGGTTGACCTTTTAGTTCAGTTGGCGGAGTTTCACCCACCCAAGTTCATTGAGTCATTCATAGAAGTTATTGTTTTGATCCTTTTGGAATGACGTAGGTCGTTTACTATCCTTTTACAGTTTTATTCGCTTATTCAGGTGACGTATTGAGCTAAATTTAGCTTAGCAGAATAATATATCAATGTATGCTAACGATATCGTTTGTCTGAGATTTGGTAACAACTAACATGGATATTACTACTGTTTTAGGTATTTATCCGCATTTCTGTGAGATGGTAAATCATTGTTATCAGATATGAGGGTGTTGGAGAAAACAAATGTTACGTAACTAAGTAAACGTTGTCATCTCCAGTTCCAACAGGCTGCTCATGTTTTATACCGTAATATTTATTTCAAATGTGGTGTGGTTATCCTCATTTCTCCTACAAAAAATATAACAAAGTACCTATGTGATATTTTTCAAAGTTAGTAATTCTCAAAGTATTTACAGTATTGTCTTGTTTAGAATACATCCATTACTAATATTAGTCTTTCCACAAAAAAAAATGACAGTTGCATAAAAAGTAACTTATAGAACGTGAATAAAATTGAATTATCGCCTAAAAAAATGTCTAGCGAACAGATATTCAATGAATACATATTTTGGCACAAGCCTGTTTTTGATTTACTTAGGTAATACTTATTGCAATACTTATCAGAAGTGGTCATGTTCAACGGAATTTATTTCGAAGCTGGTCAAATCTTCAAAATAAAAATATAATTTTTTTAGTTTATTCACGAATTTTGATCAATAACCATTACTCAAACCGAAGTGGTGAATGGAAACCATAATAAAATAGCACAATATGGACTTGCTGGTTAAATTAACCTGATTATTTATATTTACTCAGTTTCATCTATGATGGAGATGACGTTTGTTTTGTAACGTCACAAATATCCAAATTTATATACCGTACGCTTTTTTCTGTAATGCAACATTTAGTGGACCAATGTAAAACTTTCGCAATGTCTTCGCCATATGTTTTATATGCAGCATGATGGATCTGGTGATTCAGCTAAGGTGTCTGCAGCTTTTAATCTTCCGCGTCATAATGTTTGTTTCCACGAACAGATTGCTTCTGTCCGTAAATGGAAAGTTACCGTTCCGTTTCGTGTTAAATCACCTCGTCCTTATTTATTATGGAATTTTGCAACCGGATTTATGAAAATAACAACTGTTGTATAATATTCACTTCTAGGAGCAAGCGATTTTTGTTTTGCATATTATTAGAGTGGTGTATGGCAATGTTTCTTAACCGGTGGTCCGTGAAGATTTTTGGGTGGGCCGCAAAATTTTTCTACAGTTTATAAACAGTTAATATCCATTTATAAAAGTTTATATTAGTGGTCCGCAACACATTTTTTGATTTTTTGGTGGTCCGCGGATGTAAAAAGGTTAAGAAACATTGGTGTATGCTGTTGTACTTGCGTCACACTCCGTTGCGCGGTCAATGATTTGAATCCCCAAGTGGAATTTTACATAAACATACTTACTGATTTTTCAGATCTATTTAAATATACACTCTTTCTTACCCATCTTATGCACTGCAAACAACGGACGCAGATAATGATATACGTATAATATACCTATTGCTCTCGTAGAAAATTATTCAAGGGTGTGGACTAATTTTTAAATCTATCCATATTAGAAGGCTGTATTCAAGATTCTCAATTTGCATACAATATTTTGTAAATAAATGGAATCAATTAATTTAATATTCTACATTCAGACATTAAGCCGTAGGTTGATCACCTCATTTACTAGTCACTACTTACCTTTTCCGATAGGGGCGGTTCAACGAGTGACTAACATCAGTTGATTTGTTCCACGTTAGGAGCAGGTATGGTTGATAGAATCTACAAGTATTTTTTTCGACATGAATATCCACCAGTCATCTGATATTCTTAACTGATGCCCTATCAAAAGTATGTATATATTCAGTTTGTTCAAATAGTAAGGAAAATTATCACAACGTTGTACATTTATCTGGTCTTATTTATTTTTCTTAGCGATTGTAAGGTCTAATTTGTTATTTGTTTGGAATCTGATAACGTAACAGTTTTTCTTTTCGCTCTGCACACTCTGCAACATTGACCTTTTGCCATTCGCGGGTGGAAAGTCACTTTCCATTACGATGTTTCTCTACTGCGCCGTTTGTTTGTTTTGATATGGTAAACTTGCGTTTGTTCTTTGTTCGGTAACAGACAATGATACGGCTTCGCGTCATGGGAACGCAGCCAGCTTTTATTACAGCAGAGATGAAATCGTCGATTTCCCACTAAGTAAGCTACGGCTGAGAATTTTGATGCCGAATCTACTAAAAAATCCCACGCGCTTGCTTCCAATCTAAGCGAATGCGACCACAGCGTTTCACGTACTAGTCGAAATCTATGATGACATGCATAGGTGTATTACTAGGATGTTTGATAACTCTTTCCCGTCCGTTGATTGATTTTTTTTTTCTACGACAAAAGATTTATGTATAAACGTATGGATAGCCTTTTAAAGACGGCAAATTATTCAGAACGTGTTCTTAAAAAGAAAATCGTCATCTAATCCATATCATAGTATAGTTTGTTGATAAAGGTCTTTTGTTATATTACCGACTTCCCTTAGTAGACAAAACTTGCTTAATTTACGGACGGTGGAGTCAATAATCGTAAATTAATTAAATCTATTTTAGTATCTGCCAATAACTCTTTTATATTATATCTTTTTATGCAGTAATATTATTGATGCTCTTCATACTTCATATGCTATTGTAAAATATATTTATTCTGTTTCTTAACATTTACGGAATATATTAATGTCGGGTATATAGCTCCTGCTGCGGAATAACACGATTCAATGGGACGATATTGTGGATGAGCTTATGACGTGCGACGCATGGCGTCGATCAGCCACCGAGCGAAGGGGTTAACGTGGCATTTCCGCCGCTCGGGGTCATTGTTCAATTTGTGAATGGAAAGTTGGGCAATCGGATCGGGATTAACTTGCCGCGGGTCACCTTGCCCCCCGCTCTATCCGTGGCGCGTTTCCGGCCGGACTGTTATTGTTACGATAATGCCCAGTCCTTTGTGCTCCAAGTGACTTCTCTCGGTTATCCTATTGCGACTCGAATCTTTGACATGCCTCGTTATTATTACACTCTTACAGCTTCTAGGAAGAGAACTTCCATCACAAACAAATAACCTTAGCAAAGCTGAAATATCACTCTTAATATATTATTCTAAGCTAAATTTGTCCGTCAGAAATAATGGTCAATAAACGCTTTCTTTTTACCTGTATTAACATTTATGGTGGTATACATTAGGTCATTGGAACAGTGGAAGGTGGAAACAGAGTTTTTCCTAGATATATTGAATAAAAAAAAAAACAGATAAGATATTCACTTGATGGAAATACATCCTAGGCATAAGTTACTTTTTTTCTTAATACCCTAAGGTTTGAGGATCAGTATTTGCTAATGATTTACATATTCTTTCTATAGCTATAACATCATTGTATGTATTTTTGTCCGTTTGCTGGAGGTCTACGGACAAACATTTTCGATCAATATTTTCTTTTTCCTCATATACAAATAGTGGTTTGTTGTGATTGCGGCGGAAAGCAAAGTGTGCGAATGACACAAACAGCAAATTAAATCACGTTTCTGAGGAGTGATAATCTCTACATTCGTGTGGGTCCGCTATAACTGGAATATTACACTAATAATAATATTTATGTGCCGCTCTATAAATAAGTAGGTAATGCATTGCTAATATGAGCAAATTCTTGAGAACGCGGCGTGTAGGTATTGAGCAAATATTCGTTCATATCCAACGTGTGTGTATGTGTGTAAACGCATTTTCCTGTTTACTTCGGAATGCATCAATGCTTCTCGGAATAAATTGTTTTGTCGTGGCACTGTTATTGCAGTTTTGTTTTCTCGTTTCGACCCTTGATGCCTGATGCATCTACAGTTAAGCACACTCATCGACCGATTGCATTGTCCGTTTTTAAATGTTATCTTGTGTATTCTATTATTTAAAATAAGGAAAGTATTTTAATTTTCAAACTAAACTTAAAGAATATGCAAAAAATAACAAAACAACTTCACTTGTTCTGTTTTTAATCTATACTGGTGTAGCGCTATCTATCTGCTGACTTCAGAACATGAATATGTAACTTCTTTACCGATTTTTAACAGTTTGATACGCCCGAAAGAAAGAGATATAACGGTAGAATAATTTATTACAAAACGCATACTATGTGTACGTACATTGTGTTAAAAATAATATGTATTCTGAACGAAAGAAATCATAGCCTGCGGCGACTGAGACGAGATGAATGAAATTTTTTAATGAATGGACACAAAAATCTCCCAGATCGCGACCGACGCGATGTGCCTTGGAAACGAGAGGGGCCTTCGCGTATTTATTTGGGTCCGCTGCGAAATGACGACTAGGACCTGCCTACTTGACAGCCTCTCGCTGTCAAGTATGTCATTTGAATTTTTTAATTCTTATACATTCATCACCTTATATTTGTTATAATAACATCAAAATCTACAGTGATAAAAATGTAATAAATAAAGTCTAGATCACCAAACATTGTAGTTTTTATGTGTTTTTTTAATAACTGATATTGTTTTTAGACTTTGAGAAATGTTTATTAACTATAAATATATGTAACTGCAAAGTAGTCTTTTATGTCTAATGGATGACTATCTATAAACACTTTAGGAGACCTTGCCGATGTTTTGCTCCAGGGTGATAACGATGCCGTAGCCTTAAGTCGTTGTAACGTTCGTATTACTTAATTGGTAAACATTTCATAATAATTAACCGTGCACGATGTGCATATACCCAATCGACCTAATAATATACATCTTTGTACCACTACGTGACCAGTGATTTTGATCGTCATTGTTATACTATGGGATAGACATTGTATTCACGCATCCACTAATGGTGCAACGGCAGCGAGCACTTGATATAATTAGCTTTTCATAGTAAATTTTCACGTCACAGGCAATATCTGATGTTGAACTTAAACATCAATACAGCTGGTTTTACTACCAATATCAACGCCAAGTGAGTATCTAATTAAATAGGCAAAAATAAATCGTGTTTTTTTATTATTATTCAAACACGTCAATTATCATCAATTCTTAGTTAATTGGCTTTTACCATTTCTTACCACGAATTTTTTAGTACACTGTATTCACTTTATTGTAATTGTTATATATTTTTTAAATGTTATGATCACAAATAAAGATGCTTCGAAAGAGGATTCTGGATTGTTTCATTTTTGCCACATTTTGTGCATTATTATTTGTGGAGCACATGTTGTTTTTGGAAGGCAGAACAATACATTGTGATCGTACCTGCGGATGGATACACAAGTATTTCTAAGTACTTGGTACCTTTTGCCAAATCACGTTTTGTAGTATAGCATCTACAGGTATACGACCTACAATAATAAAACATGTAATTCTGCACAAACAAAACGTGTGCACGAATAAAACATTTATAATAGCGAAAAAACACACCTGACAATTGTCCGAAGGTATCAGTTTTAAATAGATATGTTGCAAATAATTACAGGTAGAAAACGAACAACGTTCTCACGGTTATGTTATCTGGTATTTATATTAACACACACACTCCGCATAATGAATGGATCTTTATACATTTATCTAATGACATTCTAGACAATTGTATTGTTATTGATTGAATTGGTATTTACATCATGGAACTCTGTAATAAGAGAAAAATTTCAAAGTATACTATTATATATAGTTATACAAGAATGTTATAAGAAGTGTTATGACAATGGCGTGAAGCCGAAATAGCTATCAACTATATTCTTTTTATTCTCGTAAAACTAAATACCTTGATTAATTATCTTATATTGTGTATGGTTTATAAACCAACTTCAGATGATAAAATAAATGTTTATGAAATGACAATCTTGTTGGGGATTGAAAAATGCTAATAAAAAATCATTAGTGAATTCATATTTTCGTTTTTTTGCTCGACTGTTGGCATTCAAGTAAAATTCGAAGATTTATTTCAACGAGTCGGTGAATTTGAAACGGCGTCGTGTCGAAAGCTTTTTCCCAGAAATATTTTGGGTGCATTTACCTGTTGCTATTTTGTAGGTCGTACGTTTGTTAGTTAGACACCGCTGCGGCACGTGAAGGAATTTCGTTTAGTCAATCTGATTCATTGCAGCGGCCGAGCGCTGTTTTTGCTTGAGCCGCCGACAATGCTATAAATTATGTTGAAAACTAAGCAAAACACAAAAAATTACTGCTATGCATTTTTTTTTGTTGTTACCACTTGCTTGGGCACCTGCGGAAATTTGTTAGCCGAATGACAGCGTGAACTTTAAAAAGGTATGAACGCATTGATTAACGCGAATCAAAAGGATTTGTTTATTAATTGAAAATTAAAAGATATATTTTCAAATTTATCTTTAAGCTTAAAATGTCTTCGACATTATTTAAAAAAAAAAAAATCTTAGGTCAGTATTCGTAAGGGATTAATCTTGATCGTTTACTCTACAAATCTTTCAACTGGCAGAATATTTACATAATTACTTTACTATTCATGTAAAATAGAGGCACCGTTTAATATCAGTAGGAATACAAGAATCGTACCCGTGACGATCGATGTTTGTGCGTAGTTACGATGTATAAATACGTCGATTTTGGCATAAGCTGTTAGTAGTGTATTGAAGAATAGTATAAAAAATATTTATACAGCAGTTGATAGCGATGATTTTCTGTAAGCAAACTGTACTTTATTGATGCAATTTTGTAAACAAAATCAATTCAACGACGTTGCGATCTGTTTTATTGTGGTGCACCGCGTTTCTTTTATATACCAGGTATGTGTATGTTTCGTGAAAGTTTGTTGCGCCGAACACTTCTTACAATATATTGTTATAACGTTAAAACATTTATTTGAATGGAAAAGCGAATCAAAACAGGCGCTGTGTAAACTTTCTCTTTTGAGTTTAGTCAGTCGCTGCCGTCTTTTGTTTTGCTCCATCTTCCACACAGAGCACACGCTGGGCGGCTTATTTGCATTATGCAAAATACTGCACTTGATTCTATTGCAATGATAGCCAGCTCCAAAGAACGGTACAGCATTGAAGATACCCTATTCTTCAACCTTAACAAAATCAGCAGACTTACATTGATTACAATTTCGTATCAAATTTTATGTACACATACAATTTTTTTCCAACCGTTCTTTTTCTCAGACCTTGACTGACAACTATATCATACAAAAACTTCGCAAATAGGCTTCTAGCTATCTACTGCTTTATCCTCATGTTTTTTGATTAATTTAATTCGACTGTACACAGTATAGAGAAACATACAATTTTTAATATTTATTATTCATATTTTTCTACGTATTAAACGGAAAATATTTCTTTATTCACCTGCGCGTTACTAATAAATATTTTTTAGTGTCCATATATGACGCTCGTTCGCTTTTCCGGTGACGTTAATGCATGTATTATGTGTACTTATTTAGTACCTATCATAATAACTGATTAAAACAATTGGTTAATGAATCGATCAATTGCGTTGTTACGCACACCTACGTTAGTACGGAATGACGTAGCCGATATCGAATAATACGTTTTTAAATGGCATTTAATTTACATTTTTTTTATCGCGATTTTTTTTTTATATATTACCTTGACGTCTACGATGCGTGAATACAATATGTTTCACAGTTAAATCCCTCTGGTCATAATCAAATAACTAACATGTGGTGTCATCGATTTTTTTTCATCTACAACTCTGTGGTTGTCTGTCTGTGCAACAATTTGTTTACGCTTGTTACTAAACGTTGGTTAAAACATTTTTTTCATTTGGAATATTCTCTTCCGAGGCATTTGAAACGGCAATGTTTCTCCGACGAAGAAAACTGGCGCACGTGACGTTCCTAGCATACACCGGCTGGAGTAATCTGGCCATATAAGACTATGTGCCCGTTCACATAATAATTCGTGACGCCTGCGTCTTGCCACGCCCGACAGATAGACAATAAATTAGACAAAACGAGGGGACAGACCGAAACGGACGCGTTCTGTTTGAAACTTAAAGAAACAAAAGTTATCGATTGAACTAATCGCCGAGTCCTGTCAACGCTGCATCGCACTATGAATCTTCTCATTGGAATAATAAACTGGTGTATGTTATTATTTTAAAAGTCCAGGATGAGTTTTTAGCAGTCAGGGGCTTACTTAACACGAACTATGTACTTGTTTTGCAACTAACCCTAATATTAATCATGAACTGTGTACACCTGTACCTGGTTTTAATCTTGTGTCCTCATTCGCACATGCGCTCGCTATCAAGTATTAAAAAAACGTTTTTTTTTTTTACATTGTTTAATGAAATTATAAATACACAAGCATGTTTGTTGCTTTACGAATAAGGTTTAATTCCGCATTTTGTAGTTATTAGGTAATAAAACAATGACTATAATAACTAATTTTTCTTTTTTTTTTTTCTTTCTTTAACTTCAAATGTACCGGTTACCACAATAAGGGAACCGCTGCTGTAGCTTGAACAGAGATTCACGATTTGATTTGTACCCGCAAATTTATGTACAGTTTACTGCCACATAATTCATAACGCATCCGAATATGTAAACACATACATTTAAGGTTAACTTGTATAGGTATTAGTCAAGTTGTCCAAAGGGCTTCACGAAAAAACAAAGACAAATTAAATCACAGTTTATTTAGTGAAATTCAATAGCTACCTTACCGGAAACATCGTATGTAGGTGAATAATATCTGGATCTCTTCGGCGACAAACACACTCGGTAAGTCGACACTCGGTCCGAGGGCGCCGAAGCTATAGTTTTCTTTTGACGGCTACTTTTCCTTGAGGCGAAGGGCGACAGACACTGAATGCTATACTACTTTTCTAGGTAAGAAACGTCACGAGACACCATAGTCGAAACAATGGTAGGTTACTTTTACACTGCCTTGACTTTGGTTCCCGATATCGGCATCTGTTTGTTTATTTTTTGGATTGGAGGATTGAATTGTGCTTCTTAAAATAAATTCTGCTATCTTTCACAACCTGCAAAAATAATGTCCTTCCTTCGTGTGTTGCAACTGCGGCGAAACTTTTCACGGTGTGAGCGCTCTACTCGTGTAACTGCAATTATCAATTAAATGGAATGCTTAAAAATAATACTTCAGGAATGTCACTTTATTATAGCAATTCGTACAAAGTTTGATTTTTTTTCTATACACTCTATGTACTCGGTAAAATATGCGTTGTCATTATACTTAAATAATTCATTTGTGTCCACCGCATACATACGTCAAAGAAAATAAATAAATATTTAGCAATGCGCTGTAAATTATACCTAAGTGTTGTATCAGATTCTCTTGATAACAGCCGGTGACTTCGCTGTTTGCTGAAATGACTTTACAAAAACCACACGCAGAAATAGTATATTCGTTATAAAGGGTTTATCGTCGTTTAAAAGTTTAGCGTACGTATCGGAGACTCAAGTTTCCAGTGTCGTTAGTGAAACGGCTTATTCTGTTTTTAGATATGAACGCTTAAGACTTATTAAATTTCATTGTTGTGTCTGCTTTTGACACCTACGTTTTGAGTGCATCCGCACTTGTGTTATGCAGTATCCAATGCCATTTATATTCGTCCTTCTTGGCGATGCTTCTTTTGCACGGGTACAGTGGCGGATTAAGCATTTTGGAGGCCCTGTTTTTCTAATAACATAAAAGTGTTGCAAAACTCTTCGTATAATAATATTGAAAACTGAAATTAAAATATACAGGTTAATGTAATTTATGCAATTTTTGAGGCCCATAAAATTTGGAGGCCCCAAGCGTGCGCCTCTTGCGCTTATGGGATAATCCGCCACTGCACGGGTAAGCTGGCAGCCTTGTATATAATGTAACATTTCGCGCTTGCCACGCGCGGTGCCTTACTGGTTACGAGTACCAGTTTCTCACTTCTTTTTTGTCTATTTTACTTAGTTTTATAAAGCATACGTTCACCACCCACTGTCTCGATCGATCCGCTTATCAGTAATCTACCATCTGTGAGACTGGACCTGGTCCGGTCGGAACATTTTTATGCAAATATATTTCGATTTCTCGTGTACCGCGAGCGACTATTCAAATGCGTGTGGTCTTTTATTTTAGTATTGACTTTCAATAAAACGTTTCCAAATATATCAATTGTCATTCCCAAAATTACACGGCATGAAATGAGCTTAGACTATTTAGAATTCTGTGACTTAAAAATAAAAACTTATCCGTAGTATGAAGCTTTGCGAGTGTAGTATAAGATGCTTACAAAATATATTACCGGGAATGAACTTAATGGGTAAGACAAAGTGAAATCACTACCGGATTGTGAGAGAGAGGTAAAATGCTATCACGCGACCGGTCTCTTGGATGAAAAAGGGAAGTCTGAAGTGCTAATTTACGTGAGCGCATTTCGCAACCCCGCCCTCACACCCGCTAATCAAACAGGCAAAACCTGGCGCCAGCAACTCAAAAGTGATATCGCTGATAAGAATTTGATAGAAAATACTACGTGAACGAATAACCTATTTGTATATTATATAATAGTACTTCCCACTTACGATTGCAATCAATGATAACAGAAGTCTCCTGAATTGAAATTTAATCAAATTAATACTTCAAAACTGTTTACGATTTTTATAGAATTGATGCAACATTGTATATTGTACGGAAACTGAACAATCTATTTCATTTTTTTTTGTCGCTTTTGTACTTGGGCATCTACGTTATTTTTTGAATAAATACAAATCATTGAAATTATGCATGTTGATTATTTCAATAGGTCGAAGGTACCCCGCCTCCGTTCTAGATTATCCAGAGGTATGTTTATCGATTTATTATCTGTTGAAAATGTTTCGATTTAACACTTCAATCGAATAGCGATAACAGTGAAATAATCATTTCACTGGCCCGCTTATCAACCGAAGTTGGCGCGTTCCAGTTTTTGAAATTTTGCCCGAGCTTGGCGTTGTTTTTTCTCGCGTCGACGCCCACCAGAATCGCCAGACCATTTTGACACTATCGTTTGTCGTGTCTGCCCATTGCATATCGGATTTTATTAAGTCTGCATTCTTCGTGCCGTCTTTATCTTTTATTCGACACGACCCGACAACCAGAATGAGTGCTGGTGAACGCATTCCTCTTCATTATATTGTTGCTCTTATTTCGTCTTTTTTTATTACCTGCAAACTCCGTTACACCAATATCAATCAAGCCATTATCTTTTGCCTAAAATGTACCACCGGCGGAGTCATAAAAATAGCACCGACTAACATCTTTACGCTACGTAAAAGAGCTTGAAACGATATATCATACAATATTTTGAGAAATGATCTTGTGTCCTTCTGTTATTATTCATTCATTTTACGGTGAGCCCAGTGGTAATTAGTTTGTTTACCGAGTCTGCGGTGATATCGATTCGGCTCTAATTAGGTGCATTCAGAACGTTTTAAAGTATTTTTGCAACTACATATGTTGCCAGGTCTTTGGCCCCAACGATCTCTGATCTCCACAACTATGACGAGACACTGCCTGAGAATCGTTTTAGACCCAGAGCAGTCCTGCTCGACGACCCTCCATAGATCTTATGTCGTCTAAAATTGTCAATTTTAGAACGAACTTAGCATCACGAAAATGACTCTCTTTGTTTAAAAACAATTTGTATACTGTATGTGTGTATGTATGTATGCACATGTGTGTGTACATGTACGGATATAGTATGGAGGAAGCATATGGAATGTGATTTGCAAAATAATGCATATGGAGTTCCCGTGAACTTCTTATCTCTGTAGTGATCGCGCCCTTCCGTCTGCAAACGACGGTAAGGGGATGGAATTTACAATTTTTCAAAATCTTTATCGATGAAGGAGACTGAAAGAACCTTGGTGCGTCCTGGTACTTGAAGCTCCATAAATTTGATATCCAAAAAAAGGTCTTTGGCGTTGCCAGTCCTTCTACAGTGCACGACTTCAGCTGTTTTCCGTGCCTATTGTATTCACGTGCCAAACTCAGACATACTATTAAAATTTTATTAGGCTTATCGTAAATGTGATTAACTTTTAACTCAGATAAGAAAGAACTGAAAAAACTAAAATCACCACACACGTGTACTAGATCATATAAATGGCACAAGTGTCTAAATTTAATATCGGGTTAAGCTTTGTTATATAGGGTCCTACGTGCGCTGAAAGTTGGTCGAACTTTAGAAGAAGACTGTTGGTTCGACTGGCGTTAACTCGATGATTCATGATCCTTTAAAGCAGTACGTCCCAAAAAAATCTTAGAGGAGCTCCATAAATCTGAAAAAAATATATCCGCGGTGGCCCCCGGAGAAACGTATTTCTTCAAAAAGTAATTTGGTATTTATTATGTGTGTGTCATTAGTTCATAAATAATCTTGATTGTAATGCCTTAATTAATAGTCTACTTTCTTTTGTGATTATTTGTACTAAAATCGACCGTCCTGTGTTGTGAGCATTGTTTATGCTTCTGAGCTAGCGACAGTGTAAACGACATTTGACAATAACACTTGGTTAACGGTCAATTGGGGGTCGAAGCGATACCAACGAGATAAAATATATATAAGTGAATAAAAAAAAAATAACGATTTGGAAGGCTGGGAGATGTTTTTCGAACCTGTGCAAAGCGCAGCGGCGGTGTTGCCGGGTAGATTGCGAATGCATTATTTTTACTCTTCGTGTGATATTATTTTATCACATGGATTGTTGTTTCAGACGTCGGTTAGTCATGAAATTTATTAAAGAGTAATTAATAGTTTCAGAAATAATTATATTATATACACGGTTACTTCTTATTTTGAATGTAAATTTTAATAAAATACATACAATGAAATCTGTGGATGTTAAGCGCAGTGCACTTTAGAAATCATACTGGCATAGAAAGAGTTCGCGTGCACTCGTATGCATTGTTATTGACGAGGTTTGCGCGTCGCCTTGCATTTTCCACGCGTCGCGGACTTTGTTTATTTCGCCGCGGCGGTAATAAACGCTGAAGTGGCATAAAACTTCTTACACGTGTCGAACGAACGGGTGTTTTTTTTACAATCGGGATTTTTACGATGGCGTCAACCTTGGCGGAATGCGAGGTGTGTGTGCAAGGTGCATGCATGAATTTGTGCAACGGCCGGAGCGTCGCGGCGCCCGCGTCACACTCGCAGACGCACTTGCGCGAACTGCTCAATCCTGCAGCCGCGGACTTCCACTCACCTGCGTTCACCGACGTAGAAATTACACTCTGGTGACGTGTGATCCCGTTGTTTTTTCTTTGCCATAAAAGAAATCGGTTCAGCGATACTTCTTGCAGAAGATTAAAATTAACAGAGCTATTTGCTTGTGTTGCGTTTTTATTTTAGTACAGTGTTAAGAAAATCGAATTCTACTTCCTTATCTAGTGCATCCTTGACATGAGAGACAAATTATTGAGGATTTTCCCCAGAAAGGTAGACTGGTCCCTTTATTATTTAGAATATTGTTCAATAATTCATCTCAATAACCATAGATAGACATTGCCAATACATTACAATGTAAAGTTAGTATTTTTATCTAGTAGGAATCTAATCAAATTCAATGTTTTAATCATTTCAGAAATGCTTACAGTTATAAACATTATGATTTCGGTCAACTATTATATATGTCGCACGGAAGGGTTGAAAAAAGTCTATCTTAAAACATTAACGGAAACAGTTCTTCACTTTGATTATTAATGTTCAGAATATCTCCTCATTTACATCGTGAATTCTATATCTTTAGATGGTGTCGTTGAATTATGTGTTTCGAAATAATAATGCCTTTATTAAATATTCCAGTAGAAGTTAAGGGTCGTTCTGGAAATACTATCCCCTTTGATGTAATAGTATCTACATATATCCTGTTTTATCATATCGTCTATGAATGAAAACACGCCTTTTGAAATTATCTTTTCAAAGGTCAGGTGGCGTCAAAAGATCGTTACTTCCTCTCATATTGTTGTGTGTAAAAATAATATTTTGTTTGTCTCCGCATTTTTTATACAATGGCTTATCATTTTTGTCGTTGTTATTTATAACACTATCGACTGAGAATTATATTTTTATGCAGATAATTATTTATTAATAAAATATATTCATTTTCATTTTGCCGTGAGTATAGTGTGATTAATATATAGCCAGTTTTCGTAAATTCGTCAATATAGTTACTGGAAACACATTTTAAAACATCGGCCCAGCCGTACTGATTCTCGATACGTTATCTCCTCGGTATGATTTTTTTTGCTTCCTGGTCGTACAGTCATATGACGCGTTTTCCCTCGCAATTCTTGGAATTTACGCACGTATTTCCCAAGCTCCCTTGCCACAGGAAGCGTTGATAGTACAACTGATAAAAAGGATTGTGGCCAGAAATATGCTAACGGTTTTAGACTATCTTACATACAAATCGTTACTTTATAAGTATGTAGTTATTTGTTTATATAAAGTTGAAACACTGATAGGTAGGTATCGACAAAAAAAAGTCGTACGCTCCCTGTGGAATTTTACTATACACTTTAAACGTAAAAAAACATAGGATGTTATGACTGGTTCAAATTGATTCAATAAAAATTCGCACGCCTCCGCGAAGTCACCGGGACCGCCCTGCTCTGTTGGGCCGTTTTGTTTCGTTTTATGACTTGTTTTCTTTCATAACCTCGGCGGTCGATGTTGTTCTCAGTTCAGCCGACAGGTGATAAAAAAAACTGCAATCGTACACCGTCTTGTTTTGACTGCAGTTTTGTATGCAATAATAATCAACCGAGCAGCTCACCGTGCGGGCTGTATATAACATATTCACAAACAGATTTTATTGCTCGAAAATGGTATGGTCGACAGTAGATAATATTAAAAATGTTTTTTTTTTATTGGACTGTTTACCAGCTGTGAAAACTTGTTTTGTATGTAATCTAAATTTAATCTTATAGTGATGACGTGGTATTGGTAAAACTATTACTATTTCGTTCTGGTGACGAATGTTGTGTAATGTATACATAATACGAATTAACAAAACCCGAGGCAAGATTATAAAGGGTTTCACGTATTGTACCTCGGAAGGCGGCAGTCTTTAAATCAAGCAGTTTCTTAAACCCACATCCGTGAATGTGGGCACAATTAATGGTTAGCATACGAGCATTTAACACCGTTACATCGAAGTGCACCACGATATGCAAAACAAAGTTCAATTATTATTGCACTGAAAATTATACGGGTAAAGCACTATACGACTAACTTTCGGAGCATTACGTTCGACATTATAGATATTCATAAACACATATTTATACTTCTCGTAATTTGAAGCGAACGTTTTAATTCGAACTTAGTGAACTAATTCATATCTATGAACCGTTATCGAAGTATTGAACGTGTAGAATGCTCACAATTGATGACTCGGGAAACAAACAGGGGATTTAGTGTTGGCAAATCGATCAAAACGTTTTGGTACTGTTTTATAGAAAAAACGTCTGAAAGTAGTTATGTTTAATATTTTTATTACATGGTATTTATTTTTCTATTATCATATAATTTACACTATTTTCTGAAATTCGTTAAATAACTATCGTGTTTTCTTTGCAGGTCCTATGTTCACTGTCGCTTTTATTATAAAATCGATTTTAATTATTTAAAAAAATCATGTTGGAGCCTTATTCTTTTAAATTTAAAACTTATCATATGCGGAATTAATTACCTTCGACAAAACATAAGTATTTGTTTTTTTTTGTGTCATTTTTTTTTTTTTTTAAACCATGTCCGCTCTCAATGTGGAGCATATGGACTCCTAATGGAGTTTATCTCAATAAAAGTGTTTCTACGAGAACTGCTTGTTACTCAACCTCTATTTTTCCAAAGAGAGTAGGGATAGAAGGATAGGGCTAGGACAGGAATAGTACTAAGCTAATTGCTCTCGATACGCCCGTTCAAATGATAGGAAGGTTGGAGTGGGGAATTGAAGACATCACATACATACATGCCTACGAACAAAAATTCATAAATCTATCTAAAAATCAAATTATAAAACTGTCCGCACCGGGATTTGAACCCGTGCCGACTGTCAATTTACGCGTCACCCTTATATTAACTGTACTAGTTAACGTTTTCGTATTCTTCTCGTACTTGACCTAGCCGTACATTTGTGATTTATTTGCAACTTGATTGATATTTGTTGACGATAAAAATTTAACCAAGACTCGTTCGTCTTAACTATATATCCTAACGGAGCAAACATCCGCGACTTAATACTGAAAACTTGACTATATAGCTCATGCTTATATCTTGGAATGTTTTATCCACATTTGTGTACTGCAAATTTAATATTTTACTCGCGCTTACTTATTATATCCTGCCCGTTACGACGCGGAACTGTGAAGGCGGGTTAGTGACCGGATAACGTACTACGAAACCGCGGTATCTCGATCTGTCAAGCAATTCGGTAGGCATTTATACCATTGTAAAAGTATATCAAACAATATTCTAACCTCGTACTTATTAGTTAGCCGAGTCAAGGTAGACTGTGTTGTAAATCAGGCTTAAAGGGCGTTATGTTCATCCGCTTATCTGCCACTTCTTCGCCGTTGACGTCGCCCTGCCTCGCGATCTCACAGGAACTTTGTCTCATCGTATTAATCACATGACAATGGACACCGACATGTGTTTTGCGGAATGGAATTGACTTATGGCACGGCTACACATACTACAATATGGCACACAACGCATGATGATTTATTGTATTACTATCAGAGTCGAACAACTATCTACTGAAGGGTTCGGTGATTCTTCCGAATACAAGAATACTCCGTACACAGATTCTTCCGTACATGGAATACTCCGTTCATTTAAATATTTGAAATTTAAAAGGCATTGTTTTATTGTGATTTGTAATGCATTACATCAATTGTGCCAAATATTTTTGAGAATGGAAAACACCTAAATATTAATTTGTGTTTTATATGAACTGTATGAACGTATATTGCAGGGCTGTGAAATCGCGTGAAAAAAAGACGACTCCGAGTCCAGCTTTAAAATAATTAACGACACAGAGGAAATTTTTCAATATTTTATTTATATGTATACCAGATCATCTTTATTCAGCCAATCATGAAATGTTAACACTTTTAACTATTTTGTTTATACACATCATTAAATATATTTTTCAAAAAAAATCAAGCCGCTCATTTTTCTCGACTCCGACTCCACAGCCCTGGTATATTGTCTTATTAATTTAAAGAAATTGTGCTGTAAAATCTATAAAAAAAAGTGTTATGCACGCGGGAATAGTACCGCTGGCGTGGTAAACAAATTTCGCTTCTGCTAAAAAAAAAAACTTTACCTTGCCTTTACAGGTGCCAAAAAAATACTAAGTTAAACGTTACTTTACAGTTGCTGATAAATACGTTATTATCTTATCGTAATATTTCTCACCGAGTGTACTACTACCACGTTCGGCAAGAATAATCGGCTGCCTCATGAATGAACTGTGAACACATTGTCGCGGGCGGATGCTGACGTCTCCCTCCCGCGCCGGCCCTTCCTCGCTCCACCGTTATAATTGTGAAAATCCTAACCTTGTACTTACGCTGGGCCCTCTGCTTCAAAGCCTACGCAGGATTTTTTGTGACACGGAAACATTATTTGTATAGGTACCCACATACTATATTATCAGATTAATGAACGCAGTAAAAACTATTTGCTGACAATATTAAATAAAATATGTTCCCACTGAATTGTGGTGCAATCACTATTTATTATATTAGAGTTACCATTCGACCTCTTGAGCGGGGTTGCTCCGATCGAAACTTATTTGAATTTTCGTTTTTTCATCCCCTATTATTATTTATTTACATTTAAACACGTTCATGTAATTCTTAGTGCATTGTTTTCTCATGCACGCTTATTATTAAGATAAAATATTATGCATGCTTGCGGCCTCTTAACCAGCGCTTCATCGTTCATTCATTCATTCTTTCATTCATTCATGCATTCGCCGTGAGAGTGTATTACTGTCATTACGTATGTATTGTGTGGGCCGATTATTTTAGTCTCGAATTTTATTGTAATCCTTTCATACTTCATTTCCGCTGGCCGGATTGTTGCAACCGACGTGACACTGGCGCACAGCCGTTGTCTAAAACGGATCACATCCGTCGTACCGTCTTTAAGTCGATCTTTGATATGATCGCAAATCTAGAAGCATTTAAAAAAACACGTTATTATTTTACTAAATCTCATACTAAATTATAAATGAAACATGCTTTAAATTAAACCGCGTAAACATTTAACACCTGAATTGTATTTATTTTGTGTATTACCCGCCTTCCTCATTCAAATAATTCACGTGATAATTCACCAAAGACAATACTAAACTTACTTTTATGAAAAAGAATGCAATGACTAGCTTTACTCACATTAGAGATAAAATTATATAACCTAAGTTAGTAGGTAAATATATCGACTGTAGAAAGGAAAAATAACGTAACCCACACATATCAAATTTTACAGGAGGCGCAAAAAACTTATTTTGATGATTTTGGACCATATGCTAATTATGAATTATAGTGCACGGAGACTTCTAAACTGGTGTTTAATTGACATAATCTAATATTAATCAAAGAAATTGTCAGGGAAAAATCTTTATTTCAGCCTTTTTTCTTGGTTTTAATTTTTTACAAGGTCATCTTTTTCAAACTTAAAAGCTAAATGTAGATAATAATTCAGCATTTGCAGCTTGCATCATTTTGATAGAACGTGTATCAAGTTTACTACATTGTGATTATCGGTAAAAAGCTGTTTTGAAAAAACTGTGGGTTACGTCCTTTTTCCTTTCCACAGTCGATGTACATATTTTATTGATGTCGAATTTTCTTCAATGTTTTCATTTCATATACATGCAAGGCAATAATAAATACTGTAAGCTTGTTACAAATAAAAATAATGCAGACATATACACATTTCAATTTTGCTGGAAACAAAAATCGCCATCACACTGTTATTTATTATATTAATTATTTTTACCTGTTTTGCCTATCCGTTGCCCTGATCACATGTACACACACCTCATAACTGACTTAGCGCACACATCCGCGCCAAGCAATTGTATTAATCACACGCCTCCTAGCATCCATCATTGTTCGCGTAGGTATAACCTCCCATTCATAGTTACAACTGTTAAGCGTAGGCTCCGTATTTCAAACTGTTATTCACTACTATATTTATAGTGCCCCCCACATCCTCCCGCTTAACCATTCTTTGTCACCTACGTCCCCACACAACACTTTTATTTAATTAAAAATAAACCAAATAAAACATATTTTCGATCATGTTTTTTGACAACTGTTATGTAAAAACAAATCAAAATATCCGCTTTTCTTTTTATCGCATATCTATAAAAGTAGTTTGTCAGCCTAAAGAAAAATGTACAATTTGTGGTAAAAAAAACAAATTTTTTCAGCTCGCTTGTAGAGTTTTGTATTTACAAAGCTGAGTTTTACTTACATCTATCTATACCGTGAATCTTCCATTATTCTATAGACGTATATATATTGACTAAGTCTGAAACTGTCAAAATATTCCACTGTTAGTTGATATTCACTACCTATGTCCTAGCTAGGTGAACCTAAACTAAGAAGTATTATAATTTAACGTTGGATAGGTACAGACCTCCGTTATTTGAATTAAAATATTTGATCATCATTTACTTATCACGTGATCGTTTTATCTTGTATCGAGAATAACACGCGTAAGGTTACTAATAACAAGTATTTTTAGTTCTAATCCGCATTAATTTGTTGTTTTGTTTTATGTGTGTCGCATAATATGCGCGCAAAACCGCATCGGAAGTACTCGGACGTGTTCGTGACATACTTATTTTTATTTTTATGCGCGTGTAATTTTTTCTCGTTTACCTGCCGAGCGATATTTTTCCGGTGAATATCGGCATAAGTGTCCGACCAACCTTACGAGGCAACCTCGAGAATTTGTCTAACTGATAAACAAATGGTCTGGAATATTCCTATAGTGAAAATAGTTATTTAAATCATTGATAATGCGTTCCATCGATTTGGGAATTTATACCTTCTTTATTTAATAGTTTTCGAGAAAAAAAAGTATCTTTATTTGAACCTTGAAGAAAATATGTAATATGTGATAGAAAAATACATCAACCGTGATTGTGATTAAATGAATATTTTTCGGATAAATAACTACAGTCGTTGGCTGTGTCGGTGGAAGTATCTATTCAATGTCGTATTCCGTAATCGTTGCTTTGCACACAATGCCGGCAACAAATTACATAGTATTTACTAGCGTAGTAAACCTCTCCCAATGAAACTGGGACAACGATAATGAATGAACTTATCGTTGATGTCATTTATAATGCAACGTAGAGACTAATATAAAAAAAGATTCTCAATATAATGTAAATGTATGTGAACCAAAAATCAAGCGCCCGCACATAAATATTTAATTGGTTCTTTTCATATGCTAGAATGAGTGAGATGGTAAACTTTTCGGCGGCTTTTTGTGTTGTCGGGAACTCATAGGTAAGAAAACAGACTAATCAGCCTTATATTAGACTGTAATTTGACTTGGGAGAAAGCATTAAGGCTGGTGGGGTACAGGTAAATTTGGATGCATTGTGTGGTGGTCACATCTCCGAGAAGGGAGTAGGAATGGTCTAAACAAAATTAGGTTCAAAATAAGAAGTTTATAATACCACTGTGTTTTTTTTTTTTGAATTGCCAAGAACTCACGCTAATTGTTTCGTCGACTACCTATATGTGTGGAGTGGCTATCTGTATAAATGCTAGATAATTTATAATAAAAAGGTTTTTTTTATTTTACAAATAAGCACTCGTATTCTGATTAAATTGTACAAAGGTCAGTGCCAGTTTACGTTTAATTGCAATTCAGTGATTTATTATCGATTCTAGAAAAGATTCATAACATACATATTGCATTGAAATCCGCTTCGAGAAAATTACACATCCACTCAAATACGCCGCGAGTAAAATAGTTACGGCATGCCGCATGAATGAATGCATGGTTCAAAATGACTGCTCGTGTTATTGCGAACAGTTTTCTAAAAATACAACGTGTACACACTCTGGCACGCCGATTCCCACCGCCAGAGAGCAGTGCCTGACGGCGGGGCCCCCGTTTCCGTTAGGCCGCCGCGTTGGTATTTCTATAAGAGGAAAAACCTCCGCTGCGGCCACTTCCGGTCGCCGAAACGGAATAGACGCCGTTTTTTGTTTAGCCGGTAGACGCTCGGTTTTGCGGTCCATTTTCGAACGCATTTGTGACGCGTGCCATCATGCGGTTTTTGTTTACCTTTCAACGTGTAATATACCCACCTACACTAAATTGGGCATTTTGATTTGCGCAAACAAATCACCGTCTATTCCTTTACTTTCAAATTACATAGCAAACACCCTAGAGACAGTAAGTTTATCATCAGCATACATCATAACATGTTTATAGTTTATTGGGTCACAGTTAATTAATATCTCAATCGGATGCATCTTTGATATGAAAGTCTTGCACTAAGTGCACAATGACTTTCTGATAACTTCACCATGTGTGCAAATATTTAAGATCACCTTATTTATTGCTAGCATATGGCACGTGTTCATATTTACAAGATGTCGTCGAAAACGTTTGCCGCAAATATTTGCTTACTATTCAACGATAATAATTATTATTTCAATTTATACTTTTGATTGAACAGTTATTTGCTCTTCGGATTGTCTATGGAAAACCTCCCTGGCGACTGGCGTTTCGTATCAATTTGATGTTTTTCTTACTCTTGTTTGTGGAGCTGTGTACATATTGAATTGCTATTTAAGAGTCGATCGCTGCGACAGACTGTTTTTTTTTATTTTGTATTAGTTTTTGGCTAATTAATTGTATTTCTTAAAAACAGTATTCGATAAAAAAAAAATCAAATAGATCATTGTTTTTACGACAACTTGTTAATCAGCATCTATTGTATTTGAAAATACGCTGAAAACACTAATGTGTCGATCCAATTGAATAAATTAATCATATTTAAGCTTCTATCTATCTGATTTAAATATAAACAAATTTTCCACACCACTAATACCATCACGTTGATATTCAGACTAAAAATAATTAAAGCCTGCAGCGAGTAAATAACAATTTTCAGACAAGAATTTTAGTGATTTCACTTTTTAATATTTACTTTGTCTGAATTCCTGATTAAAATGTGTACCGATGACATATTTAAAGACACTTAATTGGAAATTGTTTCAGAAATCTTAACATCATAAATTATCGTTGAGGAATGTAAATTTTTCAATACTTAGCCGATTCGTTTAATATTAATTTCGTCATCGTAAACACGTCGATCCTCTCGGTTATTTTTAAGCACAAACAGTAGTTTATTTTTCAACTGATGTTATTTTTTCTTAGCCGCAGATCTATACATTGTATATTAATTGTGGTATTCTGCGAGATATTTTATTGTTTACATCGGCCGTTAATCTATCATGTTATTACAACTTGCGTAACTAATTTTGTGTGATGATGATAAGAGGCACCATTGTTTCATTCATCTATATTTATGAATGTGTTCGAAAAACTGTACACGATCGAGTAAGTAAATTTGGTTTTCATTCAGACCTAATTTATGTATTAATGTTTGATTTAGAATTATTGCTGTGCCATAACAGTGACACCTATCAGCCCACAATATAAATTGGTCTAATTTCTTATCAAACTTTCTCTCTGATAAACAAATATAGAATTATGTCGCGACGGTGTTTTCGAAATGTGTTTTTATCGTTATTATTTATCGGCGACCATTGATTTCTAAACGGATATGGCCCCTCGTATTCTCGTAGGTTAGTTTAAATGCACAATGACGTAACGAATATTATTGACAAACCGCATTTTACTGTACTTAACGGCTGACATTCACACCCACGACGCACACTCGGGACTCAACCAATGTTCCCTCTAATTTTCGGAAGGTTATGTGCGGGAAAGACATTGGCTGTGCAACTTTGACAAGAAATAAAAAGATTTGTTCGCCACATAACGGTATATAGACCTACTAATCCAAATAATAATTATGCATGTAAATATTAGTGTAAATTAAGTAAAATGGTCTTGCAAAACCTGGTCTGTCGGGCGGATTGGGGACAGTATACCTCTTTTACCGAGAATTTTTAGCTGGCGATAATAAAAATAACAGTTACTTTTATTTCGCAGGTACAGTACAATGTTTTGCGTATTTCTGTAACATATTCCATTGTGCTTTCTTTCTTTTCGCTAAGAAAATTAAAAACCGCATTTATACCAAAACTTAACAGTACTGTGGTTAAAATATGTAATTTATATTATATACTTGGCTATCTGGTTTATGGTAGCGAAAACCGTTGATTTCCACTTAAGCAACCTACGTCGCACGGCGTCGCGACGCCTCGTAAACAAGCGCCCATGCAACCGGTGGCGCCTCGCTAAAGCTTGCATTGCGCTTGTCCAATCAGTATTTATTTTTCAACTTTTAAAAATGTTCTGATTTAGCTCTGCTTACTATTCTGTGTTCAAAACACGTCCACACTATCAAGGATAACTTATCTAATACCTATGTTAGTTTTCTTCATTTTTTATTTTGTTGATCGAGTTTAATGCCAAATTTATTATGAATGTGTTTTAATTTGAACAGTGTAGTCACAATAAATATGTATTTAACATCAGGAGTATATTAATTACTATAAAATATTTTTTTCGCAACCTTCTCATATACCGAACCAAATAAATTTATATATACATACATACGTATAATTTTAAATTGTGACGCTAAGTCGAGGTCCTAGGATCACAGGGGCCTATCTACAAACATATTGCTTTAAAGTTCACCCAAGAATAACAGTTGATCTTCCTCATTATAATGTTAACGGTCATATGTATGAGATATAGCTTTGTTTCTCTGATAGATATGACTATTTCATTTCAAAGACCAAGCTTAACTCACAACACGCATTTTTGTGATCCTAAACCCTCAGAAGTATTCTTAAATAAAATATTCAATTGAACATACTATTGTTGATTATAATTAGGCATACACCTTTTCTTACATTGTTTTTTTCTCTTATTCATTCACTTACAGCTTCTAGCTAATATTTCGTTCGATTGCGCTGTAATTTTTATGTTATCAGAGCGTAGCCCGTGGCACATCTGGCGTGCGATCGTTTACTGGTGACGTCCTGTCGTTTACTCGTGACGCCCATCCTGATCGCGAATTGGATCCGAATTGTTCCGATCGCACGAATTTTCCAGCGCTGCCCAAACGGACGTCCGTTTCCCAAAGAATTTTAATTCTCTATAGGAAAATCTCGCATATATCATATGGTATATACATATATCAAGTGTTTTTTCTAGTTTTATGTTTTCGTTTTGTAAAATAAAAACAACTTTATTCTTACACAATTTTTCAACAACGAATATTAATTATTCCGTTTTTGTTACTCGATAGTGTTACTTATTTATTGGTCTGTGAAAAAATTATGGTAGATCAGTATTTAGCTATGATATAAAAAAAAATCTACACGTTTTTTAAATGTTGTTTCTTGATATTATTCGCTGAACAGTATTTTTTTTGACCTTCGTAAATAATTAGTCTAATGAATGTGGAATAACAAAATTGGTGTTAATATGTAAATCACTGTTCATGTTTCTATCACGCGCTAAAGGTTAACGGACAACTTACTGCTTTGTAACCGGCCGCCGAAAAATCCGCATTTACAAATCGTTGGGAAACTGTGGCCCGTCTAGCAAAGTCGCCGCGACCTGTTGGTAAAGATTCGGCCCGCCCGAACCAATGTCGCTCAGAGCGCCGTCCGCAACTGACGTACATCGCTGAAGATAGGCGCGCGACGTCGTGAGATATTATTCCCATACGATCCGATTTCAAAAAAATAAATAATAATCAGTTTCGAACCGGGCGCGAAGTGGTTATCATGTCTGCCGCGTGCTGTGCCAAAATAATATCGCGTTCATTCGGTCGGGCTGCCGAATGACAGTTTATTTATTCGATTACGTGGAATCATAAGTGAAAAATAATATTATCATTCGTTATTATCAGTGTGTGGTGCCCAGTGCGGAGAAAATCAGTGTTGTAATATTTTTTTTTAGTTCGGTGTGTGCCTCTTCGGTTTCGATTTCGCGCAAATGAAAGTCAAGGTAATGTGACGATATCACTAAACTTATATGGATTCGGATTGTTTCAATAAAACGTTACATTTTTCGAGCGATCGGCTCAATTTGTCCACGGGGCCCGTCTCGATAATTCAGTTCCATATCTAATTAAAAGTTTTTTTGTTTTATTAATTCGCTGCTGTTCGACCTTCTATTCTCAAAAAATTCCGCTGTGCGTGTCATTCTGTATGTATAAGATGTGAGTGTGTGTGCGCGAGAGAGTTGTGGAGTTTTTTTTTTTTATTATTTTGCCATTATAATTAAATTTATTTTCGAATGGAGTCGGATTTATGAACGCTTAATTGAAGGGCCTTTTTAGTCTGCTGTACTCTTCTGTCCTATATTTAGAAATACGCAGGACAATTGCGAGTGAAAATGACTTCACTTTTGCTAATGACAAAACTTACACACATTTGATTGACATTTCAAGAATTTGTTTTAAATAACTCGCTATTCAAATATGGCCTAGTCAGTATTATATTTTCCACGTTATCGCCGATTTGAGTCTAATTATTTCGGAATAGCGCTCGTCATTCGCGCACTGATAAGAACTTCACGGATTGTTACGGCATACTAGATTGGTGGCTTCATTTAATAATAAATATTAACTGCGTTACTGGTCAAGCAAATAAAATATCTTTTTCACCTGTCCTCCGAGTGTTGACAGCGATGACATCGTGTTTTTTTGTATAAAAATCTGTATCCACGGTGAAGAGCAATATGAAAATATTGAGATAACGTTTAATTTAACACTACAGCATCCGGTTCAAACCTATCGCACGCTGTGCTCAATTCTTTTACATATATATACATTATTTTTCATCACCGGTTGCCTCTGTAACGGACTTGGTATTTCAAATCTTAGAAACTTTCAGTGTTCTAATTCTTGAACAAAAATATCATTAATTTCACAAGAAAGGTAGATGTTGATTTTTGAAACATACTAATGTGCTCCCTTCTTTATTGCAGATTAACGGGCGACCGCAGAGTCCCCCTCCTACCAGCGCCCCCGTGCAATCGTCAATAGCGATGACGCCCCCGGCACCGGCAGCGCCTCCGCGCGAATTAGCGCCACCCACCCCACCCGCGACGCCGGCGCAGAAGCCCCCGACGCCTCCTCCCGAGGATCCCAACAACCCCAACGCCAAGAAGACCGCGAAAGACTTCATCTTCGGCAAAGTCATCGGCGAAGGATGCTTCAGCACCGTGTACCTCGCCAAGTACATTCACACTGGAAAAGAGTATGCGAGTGAGTATGCATTTAATAATGAATAAAAAATCTAACGTATTCAGGCAGTGCTGCGACTTATTGCAAAAAAAAATTGATACTCTTTTTTGAAATTGATATTATATGCAAATTCCACCCATACTCATTTTGTTCTATACCGAAGTTGGATTATTTTAAAAGTCACCGTGGCTGCGCTTCGCTCGGAACAGAAGAATGCTTATATCGGAATGTTTTGTTTATTTATTATTTAAATATTGAATGGATTTAACCGATTCCGAGACTGGATGATACGTGTGGGAAAATATTTTAATAACCAGTTTCATCTATGTCATCAGTATTCAAAAAAAATATACAGCGGGAATACCGCAAGTGTTCTTAGCTATTTAAATCAGCGGTGACGTATTTATTGCTTCAGAAGTAATAGAATGTCACGGATGTGAGACAACACTGTTACTTCAATTTACTAACAGTCTTATCATTGAATTTGTTCAAAACCTTTCAGATTGCCCTCTGTATATTATAAACTGGGCTTTTGGAGTCAGAAAATAGTTAATAGATATTGAAAAAATATATTGATTGATGAAATATATTAGAATTATTCTATTGGCTAGAATGGTCTGATGGTATACAGGTATGTAGTTAAATGGAAATAATTGTAAGAATAAATTTGAAGTTGTTTTCTTTTGACCTGACTCCACAGCCCTGGTTATAAATAACGTTGTGTGTTCTTAGTTATGATTTTTCGGTGTGATTATTTATGTTGCCTTTTTCCTTTGTCTACAGTTAAAGTTTGCGATAAACGTCATATCATGAGGGAAAAGAAAGCCGAGTACATCAAGCGGGAGAAGGAGGTGCTCAACATGCTCGTCAACTGCTCCTACGGGTTCGTTCGGCTGTTCTGCACCTTCCAAGACTCGGAGCGTCTGTATTTTGTTCTGTCTTATGCCAAAAACGGAGAGCTTCTTCCATACATCAACAAGGTTGGATCCTTCGACCTGGAATGTACGCGATTTTACGCCGCAGAGCTTGTGATGGCTCTCGAACAGATGCACCAACGAGGCATCATCCACAGAGATCTGAAACCTGAGAATATACTGTTGGACGAGAGGATGCACGTTTTGGTGACAGATTTCGGATCCGCAAAGATTCTGCGACCGGAAGACGACGACAACAAGATGAAGAGTGGCGACGAAAACGGAGGACCCGGAGAAGAGAGGTCGAGAAGGAGACGAATGAGCTTCGTCGGCACCGCGCAGTACGTCAGCCCCGAACTTCTAACCGATAAGAGCGTATCGAGGTCTTCCGACCTATGGGCGCTCGGTTGCATAATCTACCAGATGGTCTCTGGCCTGCCACCGTTCCGCGCAGGAAGCGAATACCTTATATTCCAGAAAATCATCAATCTCAACTACGAGTTCCCTGAAGGTTTCGCCGCCGACGCCAAAGATCTAGTAGAGAAGTTGCTGGTGATTGATCCCACTCGACGACTGGGAGCTCAAGACAAAGGCGCAACATACGAAAGCATTCGCAGTCATCCCTTGTTCGCCGGCGTAGACTGGGATATGCTGAGGGGGAGGAGACCGCCCCACATTTACCCTTACTTGCCAGGAAAAGCTGATGGGGAATCCCTCCGCAGTCAATACCGCGTACCCGACCACCTTGAGCCCGGACTTGGCGACTTGCAGCTGACCAGATTGCTCGAGCTCGATCTCGGCGACTCTCATGTCGTGCATCCAACACCTCACCCCACTGGTAAGTGTCACTTCAATGATAAACAATTTTGTAAAATTAGGTTTTTCACAAAAAATATTTCATTCAGCGACTTATTTGCCAATCGTATGCGTAACTAATCGTTTTTAATTTTGATTTGCATTTATTTTAAACACTATTGTATCCTAATTTAGTCGGTAATATAAACGACCTCAAATCCGGCTAGACAGCGTTATTATTAAATGTCACTGATTGGACTAATATGAATACAATTAATCTTTGGCATGTCGAATTGTGAAAAATGCATCATTTTCTTTCGACGCCTTCACTCTGCATGCGCTTTATTTGAATGTGCATTCATTCGAGGGTCGCGTTCGGACCGCGTCCGCCCCTTCTCCACACAGCCCGATAAGTGATGCCAATAATTCTGTATCGCTGTAACTATCGTATACCTACAACCGAATTTTGTTCAGACATTACGCCCGCGCGTTTGCTTGCAGACTGAAATGAATATCGAAATGATCTTGAATTCTTTTTGATTTATAGCGGCGGGCCATGAGGCCCTCACCTCAGCTGGTTTGTTTTGTTGCTATGTGAAAAAAAATCATTCCCACGGGATAAATTTCGGTAACAAAATAATTGAAGTGATCATTTCTAAATTGGATTCCGTAACGCTTAAGAGATTAGATTCGAAATATTTCTTGGACTGGGCTGGATTTGTTTTCGTTTTTGTAATCGTTTTTTTTTTGTTTTCTCGTCAAGGTGTATCGATTTTTTTTGATACTGCTATATTCATAAAAAAAATATTTACAGCGACAATATCTCTAGTCAGTAAAATCATGTAGCACTTTATATATTATTCCTACAATCACAATTTATTTGTGTTGCTTTGAACATACGGTTAGAATTACTTCAGTAATGCGGACGACGGGAGATCTCATAATTTCCGATACCATAATCCCCATGTCCAGAGATAAGTCTGCGGTATATCGATACGGCAACACCCCGCTGAAAATATCCGTATTATTACGCTAATACCAGTTTTCACGTTTAGTACAAAATATTTAACAAACAATCTTTTTACCGACTTTTAAATCGTTAATAATTCTTCGTATACACAGTGCAATTCACCGACGGGGTTTTGAAGTAGATCCTAACCGCTCTTAATTTAAACACATTCTATGTTTTCTTTTTAAAAATAAAATGAAGACTAAATAAACGTAACATCAGTCGACCGGGCCATTTTCCTGACGCCAGAGTTGGTCGCTCAGCGTCGATGCCGGATTTTTCTCAACGACGCCCCGCCATTTGTGCTCGCGGGCGTCGAGTAGAGCGGGCAGGGGGGGTATGTTTTGACTGGTTCTTACGCCCACTGTCTTATTTATCGTTTACAGGTATTATTTTATTATGCCACGCTATGCTAGTCCTCCCGAAAGAGTGCCGCCAATGTCATATAACTTATTTTTCATAATAAAATACATAATAGCAATGTTTTCCTCTTTTAGAATCTGCGCGAAGAGCTAACGTCACTGGTAATTCCGTAGTGTACATTCATTCGACGCGAAAAATAATACAGTTTAAACAAAAATTTATCAACTATTTAATTTGCGTATTTTATAATATTATAGATACCAACAGTTGCAATCATCATTTAATGTGGATGTACGCAATTTATCCAACACCCAAAAACATTTAAATACTGCATATTTTATTATTTCTGCTTTAAAATCGGTAATTTTCCACAAGTTTGGTGAAGTTTGATTAAATATGAGTAGGAAATTCTGAATCTTTTTTTTAAATTTCTCCCCGGCATCACTGTATTTGGTGTGTGGTTATTTGCTATGTGTGCTAGTTGATATTATTTTATCTGCTCGCATGTGATTGGTGGCTGTACTGTGTGGTTGTACGTAGATGCATCGTAGGCGCAGCGTTGAGGTAGGTTAGGTTAGTGACTCGAGAGACGCAAGCCGTTGACGGTAGCCTCGGGCGCTCCATATTGTGCACTCGTGAACTGCGGGGATGCAACTTCAGACGTAAACGTCACTATATTATCGGGGAGCAGGTAGATAAACTTACCAACACGTCACCCGACATATATGCACAGCATTTTTCCATTAATGTCAAATTAGCACAGAATAACTTAAAATAACATTACTTCAATTGAATTCAAATATTTGAATATTAAAGCTTTGTATAACTTGAGTAATATAATGTGTGTCAGTTAATGTAAGTCATAAGCCAGGGATGGCGAACCTATGGCACGTTTGAGAATTTGGATGGCACGCGAACGATTTCCAAGTTAAAAAAAAAAAAAAAAATGTGTTTAAAAAATTAAAATTTTGATTAAGTAATCTGTGAATTATTAATTTATTCCGTTTTATTAATTTTAAAATGTTTCCCAAGATAAACGAAAATCGTTAAAAAAAACATTTTTTCTATTTTGTTAAAAAAAAATACTGCTTGGGCACGCCACAAAATCGAGAAATAATATTTGAAGATTTTTGGCACGCGGACCCAAAAAGGTTCGCCATCCCTGTCATAAGCGAAACCGGTCTTGAGAGTGTTTTATTCTGTGAATACATCAATATAAATAATTTAATCAAAATTTGAATACATATCCCATATATCAAAAGCTGAATATATTCGAATAGTTAGTTGGAAATCCTTGATTCGAGCTGCAACATTTTATTACAGCTTACTTTTTTTCTTTTATTACTCGAATCCTTCGTTTTATATACAATGCATGGCTATTAATTTTTATATTAGAATCATACCCATGAAATTTAAATAAGTAAGAAGTGTCAAATAAATTAGTATGTTATTGATAATAAGGAAAAATGCGATTTTGGTGCTTATCTATAGGATTAAAAAATTGTTTAACGAGATTATATTGAGCTATTTCAGCGTCTTAAACGTAATGCTCAGTTAGAAAAAAAACTCGATAAAGAGCGATTAATGGGTAATGGTGAAACCCACTATGTTGTCATTAATCTATCTCCTGTTTTAATACATCTGGTAATACAGGGAAGGCGAATCGTTTAGTTGGAGGACTGAGCGATATCGTTCTAACTTCTAACGGTTGACGAAGGAAACCGATTTACGCGTAAATCGGTGTATACTCTCAGCTCTCACCAACGAGGTCCGTATACTGCTCATTGGGAGCAGATACTCAGTGTACTAAGTATTGTCTCAAATTACGAATAACTGCATTGCATACATATACGTACGGTGGCGGCCGGTCAATGTGGCATTGTATCGATGCACCCCTTGTATATGCAGGGACGGTTATATTTCATGAAATAATATTCAAACAACATTTATACCATTCCCTCATTTTAAATTCAATAAAATAAAAAATTCTAAAATATTTATTAAAAACAATAAATACATTAATAATTTAAAATTAGTGAATGGTATAAATGTTATGTTTGAATATTATTTCATGAAATACAACTGCCTCTGCATATACAAGGGGTACGTACATTAATCCAATGCCACATTGACCGGCCGCCACTGCATACGTAACATTATGTATATATATAAATTCTCTGTATATGTGTTCGGAAATGCAATATAACCATTTAATAAATATGCAGATAACGTATATCAAAAGTGTGTTCGTCTCCTCGACAGTTAGGATGGAATTTGAAGAAAAATATAGCGTAATTTACATACAAAATCAGAATAAACAGAATGATTTTTGCTACTCTCAATGGTTCAACTGTAATAAGTTTTTCCAATATCGTGGATTATCCGACTGTTCCTCAACACCTGTCCTGTGTTTTTTTAAGCCGCACTGTACAGTTTTCACTCGCGTAACCGACCCAATGACTTATGGGCAGCTGTTCCTCCTGTTTGCGCTGTGTCGCCTGTCGCTTGTCTGCGTGAACCTGCTGAACCGATTGTATCAATATTTTGATCCAATTACAAGTTTTTCTTCGTAATTCTATTATCGTACCTCTCCGCCGGCTGTTGCCGCGCCGCAAAGCGAACAGGTCGAAGTGACGGTTATGTTTTTAACGCGGACCGACGGCGCGGGCCAGAATCAATATTTCATACATGCATAATAATATGTTAATTCTTTTTATGTTAATTCTCCTTTACCGTGAATGACAGTATAGCGTGTCCCGCGTTCGCACTCGCGTTCCGCATTCGTTATCCAGAGATATCGCTGCGAAATTTCGCAACGCTGAGTGGCAGGCGGTACGTATTTATAAAATTCCACCGTACCGGAGACGACGTCGCAGCGCCGCTTGAATATTTATGAATATTATAACGTCGGAATAGGAATGCTGATACGTTTATACGTATTTATTTATATGTTTCCTTTTGATCATTCGACATAGACCCAATACACTTGAACCCGTTCGTTCGCTCATTATTAAATAAGAGGTTCGCCGGCTTCCCGCCGTGCAATTTATTTTCGAGATCGTTTTTCCATCATTCCCGGCCGACTTCAGAACGACTCGCGGATGTGATTTTTATATTGTTCTCACGTCATCCCAGACGTGAAAAGGCGTAGCCGTTTTCTTACTTCTCACTTCTCACTGTGAATTTGTACATATTGTTATTATGTAATTAATTAATTCACGTGCCCGGCTAGTGGCGCGCGAAATTCTTCGCTGTGTCAACGCCTAATCAAACAGTTAATTGCACACTAGAACTAGATATCGTCTTGACATTTTATAATGTAATCAAATACTGAAAGTAGATATTGTCTCGCGACGACAGCATACGTACAACCTTGAAGATGCTGCTGACTTCAACATGCATAAATAAATACTGGATAAATTTGGTCTATAAATTATACGAATGTCCTGTATTCCCGCTAGAAGAATATCAATTGCCTTGTTTATATTTATATGCTGATTTTGTGCGTCAAGTTTGTGAATTTAAATGTGTTTATAAATTGTATTGTACTTTTCGGAAACTTGCTTTCGTTGTAAAATATAGCTTTTAAAATTAAATTAATTCAAAATGCGCTCATTGCGATGAGTGCAATTTGTGTATATTTATCGCACGTCGTCCGTGAATATTGCTGTCTCGTCGTTACGACTCAATATGAGAACCAATAAGAGAACTAAGCTAGATGAATGTCCGTCCGGTCTGACGATGTCGTCCACGGCGCCTGTATAAATACCGCTCGACTTGTCGATTCACATGTCCCCCGCGTTCGGCATTGTATTATTTTGTCTCGGGCGCATTTATTTGTACGGACGACATTTGAAGCGGACCGCTATAAATAGATGCGGAGACACGGTCCGAGGTGTGGTGGAATCGGATGCAGCGGTCGGCGCGGTAGACAAACAGAATCGAGATCAAAGAAGAGAGACGGACGGAGGCTTCGCGGCTCGCTCTCGGACTTTTCTAGGCTGTTATCACACCGGATCGTATATCGACGATAATTATGCGAATACTGAGAGGCTCACCCAGTCGCAAAAAGTACGACGCTTTTTTTTATACCATCGGAACTCGGCGAATTTGCGGATCTTTGTTTAGACAATATTTCCAAAATGATATTAACGCAATTGGATTTTGTTAATACATTTTTTTTTCAATTGTTATGCATCTTACATACTTGTCAAGAAAAATAATTACCGATCGCGGTGTACCGTATGATTTAAATGAAATGTTTTGCCGACATTCACTTTTGACCGTATTTTACTTTCGCTTTTCGCGAAGAGGTGCTCTGTCGTAAATAAAAATAAAACCGCGCACTTGACTATCAAAAGAGAAATGATGAAATTCAACCCGATATAATGGCGAAAGGCTTTTCGACTTAATGTCAACGAGTCCGTGCTAAGTTTGCAATGTAAACTTTATGTCGGTTATATATCGAAAGCTGCAGTTCACGCTTCGACCAAAGAAACTGACATACGTCGGAGAAAAACTCTACAATCCAATTGGTTGTGTTTAATTCAAACAATTCATCTGTTCTTACCGTATATGTTATATTATTCATTTGTCAAATAATGATAATAATATGAAACTTTTTATGTAACGTTGGTGAGAATTTTAATTTTCGTATCCCATAATGCCATTCAATGATTGTCGATTCGCTTATTTCGTTTCGTTGTTGAATTAATGTGTTCGACACTCGAACGTATTCTTAATTCAAACCAGTTCATTTTAATTTATTTTATTTCTTGTCTGTTTAAAATTCGTGCGGATTTTAATAGACAATAATTTTTAGCCAGCCGCTATTAAAATGCTGTGTTCTCTATTGGATCGTTTATATGCATCCTTTCGAATGATTCGAAATTAAAACCGGTTAATACATAAAAGTGTTTGTTTTTGTTTTACTGCCGCTATTGACGGAATTAACTCACTGTTATGTTAATTTCCCAATCACAGAACTGCTTAAAAGAAAGTGGAGGGCACGAACGTACGCCAGACTGCGTGGCTGGCCTCCAAACTGGATATAATGAAACCGCGCGCCGTTCACATGTCGTTTGGTTTGCCTCAAAGTTATTATACGTGGAATTTAAAAATTGATTTACGGTATTGTAAATTCTCCGTACGTTTTGAAATTGGTTGTAAATTGCAGAAAATAGAACGATACCTTTGAAACGATCTAACCGTACGACTTAGCCTTGGGTTTACGTACAAAGTACATCGTATTAGGATATGCGGACGATGGAAGTACGCACCGACATTTTACTGTGATGCACAATGTAATAGTTTCGATTGCATAATGTGGATATTCTGCGAAAACAGTTTCTTAAATTATCGCGCGAATTTTCGTTCCACATCTTACAAGCAAATAATCATTGATGTTATAAGCATTACTTGAATTGATTGTTATGTTATTAAAGATATAAGTTCGAAGCCATTTTTTGGCAAAACATTTTCAATATTATTATATAAAATCGAATGTTATGAATGCCCGTAACTTGTCGCCCATCTTAAATATAGATATTCGCAATGTCGATGATTGATCTTTGGAATGAGTGCATCATAATTTCTTGAAATGTTTTCTCGTTCTCACCTGCCCGCTACGCCACCGTGACGTCACCTGTCACTGCTGATGATGACGTGTACGGTATGTCCAATAAAATAATAACAGCCTCTTTTCATGATTCGACATAGGCAATTACAGTTGTCGATGACTGCTTTGTTCGCACTGCCAATCTGCGGACCGCAAGCCGAAATAATTTCATTGCGTATTAATTATATCAAACCAGAATTCTACTATGTATGTATTAAAATATATTTCACTGAAATAGTATTCGTTATAAACTAACTACAAAATTATCAATTAAACAATAACTCTGCAACATAGTTCATCAGTTATGGTTTTACTAGTCTTCCTGGTTTGGCAAGTAAATTATGAGTGAAATTATAACTTCAGTCTAAAACTATAAACGGAATGTTCAAAAATAAGATACGAATATTGCCTGGTTTAACTTTTGTCAGCGATTAAGTGCATTGTATTTAAGTTAGTATTTTACTCAGTATAGTAATTGAGTTGACTGAGACGCAATAGAACGAATGGCCTCCGATTTGAGCGCCTCTGGTTCTCTAGGCCGACAGGCAGCCTTGCTAGTTCAGTTAAATTCCCTCCGCCTCCCGCCCCTCGCCGCTCACCGTCCGTTTAAAATACTTTGCCGAGCCAACAAACAACATTGCGCAACTCTCGTCCCCGTTCAAAACAAAAACGGTCATGACTTTCTATGGGAGCGCATGCAGACACCGCCGGTATTGAGAATGCCTCCTCGCGCGGCCGAGATCCGGTTCGAATCCCGACGACCTCGCCGCCGGATGTGGAAAATGGCACCCTTTTCATTTTAGCCCAATGGAATTGCTCTCATTTTTTGCAGTTTCCGCACGAGATTTAAATTTTGTAATACGGTCTTCGTTTCTCATTTTAGGTCATAACATCTGTAGCACATACTATAATATCAAACATTTAAATCATGCTTGTTTAATTGTAAGTTTGTATTAGTAACAATTCACACGTTTCCCGACCAGAAAGAGTACTGTGAGTACCAATTGCCCAATTCATTATTAGTAAGGAGGAATCAAAAAAATAAATTTACACAATGCCTTCGGGGAAAAGTACCTACATTAAAATTAATATTTACATACATCGTTCATAAATAATTTGATCGAACGTGTGCCTAGTTTGTTAATTCAAACCGTGTTCTCAATATTGGCTCGGTCATTTTCTAATTCGATTTCTGTCATTGTCTATGACTCGTTTCGAAAATAGAATCGCATGAATGACAATGTGTCAGATGATGCCGATTATTGTTTTTACGTCATATTTTTTTTGGCTTATAAATTGTGAAAATGTTCACATGCAAACGTGCGGTGAAAGCTGTGCTGATTTGGCCATAATTAATTGAATGCGCGCTTTGAAAAATAAAAATACCGACTTGATTGATGCTCGTTTTTTTTTTATTACTCCAAATTAATTTATTCATAAATTTTCGAATACGCCTAGAATTTTCGCAACTCGCCCGTGATAAATCCATAAAATTTCACTCGCGCAACGTTGAGAGTATCTACATAATCGGAAGTCATAAAGATATCAAAGTACCTACAACACTTTCGTTCAATTATTTGACATTTCAATTTCAGTCGATTTAGTTGTATAATATACCTCTTACACACCGGAAATTTACAGTATTTTGATATCCTTATTATTTGTATTCACTTGATATTTTTTTTTGTGATTGCACTAGGTTCTTATGTACTGACATAATTCCAAGCTGTTGCAAAACAGCAGGGCTTTCTCTTCGGGTATTTTTTTTCCTAACGACCGAAGTGCATCACGGCGAGCGTATGTAATTAGTATTTCCACATACACGTACACCTTTCACGGCAATCGACGGTGATATCCAGTCAGCCGGTCGGCGTTACGTTGTGCGTCGCTTTGTTTATGCGCGAAGCCGAGTCTCACGTAACCATTTCGTTGACCGACTTTCGACGGGCCCGCGTTATGTTTCGCTGGACGCGAGCCGCGGCGGTCCTCGGCCGCCGATGAATGAAATGGAACCTGCGCCCACCTGAAGCGTCGCGGGGGGCGAGCGCCGCGGCGCCGGATAATGACGCCGCTCTTCTGATTGCTAGCGAATTGTTATTCCAGTACATATTAGCTTTCCTGGAATACTACATTATAAACTCTCCACTGATTTAAATATACTCACTTACACATCATCGCATTATCAATTCTGTAGAGTTGCTTAAAAATCTACCGACGTTTTAACCGTACAATCCAACTCCGGTTTCAAGCATTTAATGAAAGTAATCGGAATATCTTATTAGCACGCTCGTAGAAATTGGATTTTCAGCATTCATTGCGCCGAATAGGCAAATATTATAAGCGCATTTTAGTAGTTCACCAACGTTAATTTAGTCTGAAGAATCAATGATAAAAATGAGCCGGAGACATGCTTTACGATTCAAACTCAACATAAGTCCTTAAATCAATGAGCTTGTGGAAGAAAGTATTGAGAACTTAATGATGTTTTTAATATTTTTACCTATATTGATAATTATTAACTGTAACGTGTACCGACGCTGTTTATTCTTTCTTTCATTTATCGCATATCGATATCTCGAGGTGCTAGATGTATTGTGCGGTCGTAGTAATTTAGCGCAATAAATGTAAGTAGTACGCGAAATGCTGCGAGGCTGTCCTTGGCATCAATGAATTATACGGGTTTTTGTTTGCAAACTGTTATTGTTCGCAATTCACATTCGATATAAGTACGTTCGTAGAGTTATTACAGCGATCTACAATTTATTACTCGCTTCTCGGGGAAATATTTCTATGTCCGTCGCAGGCCATATTATCAATGTTTGCTAAGCATCAAATGCGAGTTAAAATTGTACGCGGATGTTTACGAATCGATTAAATTTTCTCAGAGCCGTTTTGTATTTTTTCCTAATCTCTTTTTACGCGTCTCTCTTGAGTAATTGTTGTCGCATTACAAAGGTAGGGGTATTTTAACATTTATTACGTCATTGTTCGTATAATTTAATTAACATAAACGATATCTACTACATTTTTAACTAACGTTGTTGTTAACGCTGTATTAGGACCGCTATACATGTTTTATTTATCCCTGCGCTCTGCAGAGATATTTTCTTGAAAAAATACATTTTTAACGGCAATCAATCATCCCCGTAGATCAGTATCGAGCACAATGCCATTATTCTTCCCTGTGACGTCATAGGCGCAATCGTTTAGCGAAGAAACGTTATCAATCTTCCCCGAGCCTTTTAAAGTGCTACAGCATTACGCTAATTCCTTTTGCTTGTGATCTTTTTTCCCTTGTGTGCTTAGTTTTTAAATCGAGGGATGGGGTGTAAGCGTAGATTGCGGCATTGAATAAATTAATATTATCTCGCCAATTTTTGACTCAGGATGTTACAATCGATGCTTTCCTGATTTTATTTTTTCCTTAGTGAGTTATTATTGCTGCGTAACATGCGTGTTTTTAATTTTTCTATTTCAGCTTCAACCGTCGGGCTTTACAGTGTGAGTTTCCCACGCATACAGTTTTGCAATGTACGCGTGCGTGTTAGTTTTTTTTGTGCGGATACGAAAGCGTCAACACTCTCACGTAGTAATTTACTTATTACCTGCAAACAATAGATCCTACGCCTCTGATGTGGTGCTCTGCGTCGACTAATAGCACTTTATTGCAGGTTTATGTTTGCTTTTTCAAACACTCTGGAATATTTGTCGTTCCTAATATTCCTCTCGGAATCGTTCGAGGGGAAGACTACTTACTTCTCTTACAGAGTCGGTCTCGCCCTCGTGTCTCCGACGGAGCCTTCACTTTCCGCGCGGAAGAGGCCTGAATAATCATTAAAACTCACCCTCGTAAAGCCTAATGAACGTTTGTCGCAATCGTGCGCGGAATTTTTGCACCATAATGAAGTGCAAATTCATATATTTATTTACCTACGCGCGTCTCTCGCGCTCGTTATTTAAACGCTGACAATTTAATTTGACAGCGAAAATAATATACAAAAATAATTTCGCCAGACGTTTCCTCTCATTTCGTCCTGTTTTCACGATAATAAAATACGTGACGGCGTCCGTCAGCTCTTTACAGTTCGTCTTCCGCGGTCCGCGCGTCGAGTTGCCGTGGCGACGGCCGCCCGCTAATAAAATATCGTATTTTTTTTTGTATTGCCTCGAATAAAAGACGTCTAGACTCTTGTCAAACATAACTTATGTTTTTTCACGCTAGCGGGTGAGTTAGTTATTCACTCATTGTGTAGCGTGCCGCTTCTTCGTAAATAGAGAATCGCGAGACTATACGAGGCTCCTAGGTTTCACTCTGATTGCTCTTAGAACGGCGACAAGTAACCATCGATGAGCAGAACGCAATGCATTCTCCTCTCTAGAGATTTGAGCAATAATATAACAAATGAATGCTTGCATGAGACATTTTAGATTTTTCCAATGTTCCAGCGAGTAATTTCCATATCACCCACACTTTGGCATCCACCCGGATGCGCGCTATGTGACCATACAATTTATCCGCCCGTTTACTCGATATATTTAAATGCATCATTCCAATTGATCAAGTTTAGTGAAAGAAGAAATCAATCAATACCATATTATATGAACAACATACAATTCATATGAGGACTATTCTTAGAAGTGTATCTTACAATAAAGAGTTCACTGTCGGTTAGTAAACACATTTATGCAATTCTAAAATGTTGCTTTTCTACTTTGCAGGAATGCTTAACATCTCTACCGAAGAATTCAGGCGTCGTCTGGAAAATCAGCGAGACAAGAACAAGTGGCACCGCTTTGTGGACAACAATCTCATCCTGAAGCAAGGTCTGGTGGATAAGCGGAAGGGTCTCTTCGCCCGAAGACGAATGCTCCTCCTGACGACTGGACCTCGCCTCTTCTACGTCGATCCCGCCAACATGGTTATCAAGGGGGAGATTCCGTGGTCCGAGAAGCTCAGAGTCGAGCCCAAAAACTTTAAGATCTTTTTCGTTCACACGGTAATTATTGTTTTTAAAAACATTAATTGTTAATATATAGTATGCGCTCACTTATAAAACAGCTACGTCATCCAGTGGTTTACTGTTTTCATTTGCATCTAATTGCACTACACAGTATCTTATACTTTCAAAATGTAAAAACAGTTTTCTAATATTTCTATTTCTTTACAGCCCAACCGAACGTACTACCTTGAAGATCCCGAATCGTTCGCTTTGGAGTGGTGCAAAGCAATAGAGGACGTCCGGCTGTCTACCTACCCGCAAAACACATAACTTCATTTTCCTGTTCGACGTCCGCCCGATTCAGAAGACTCTGCGGGCGGATCGCTCCAATCAGGAAGCGGGGAAGTCGGGACGACGGATGACGCTTCGGCTGACCCCGCCATCGGAAGACGCGACCCCGAGAGAGAGGCCGAGACCTGACCGAAGGCTCGACGCGCTCCTCGCGGGAGCCCGCGTACTGCGCGCCCAACGCAATGACACTAGTTCGGCTCGCTCGTCCGGCCGCTCCTTTGCCATGGAGAAACCGGCCGGCCGAGCTCTGTATCGCGATGTGTGTAAATATGTATTGAAGAAAATAATCTTAGCTAATTTAGTGCGAATGAAACAAAGAATATTTGCAATATGTCATCGGTAGGGTTCGCATCGACCTCTAACCTGACGCACTGAGCAATCGAGGCTCGCGCTGGAGAGAATTTCACCGATCGCGTTGCCGTTAACCTGTCGAACCGATTAGTCGGAATAGATATTTCACAATTCGGAACGTTACCTGACCCGGAATTGGGCAATCAACGGATGGCGTCCGCCGTCCTCGTCGGACTGGAACGCTTTTTGTTTTCAACGAATCGGTGGCGGTCGATGCGAATTGTTATACCGAAGTGTTAATTATTTTTTACAAACTGCCTCTGTGAAAATGTTCCTTGAATATCTGATTTGCATGAGAATCAGCTCGCAGGGCGAACTCTTTTGAGGTTTATTGAATCAAAAAAGTTCGCTCCGCCTATAACTGCAATAGATATAATTATATAGCTGTTAAAATTAAAATTTACCATATGCGGTGTGAACTGCCATTAGAGGAATTTCGTAATTGAAATAAAATAATTATTCTTATTAAATAAGTAGTCGCCAAATTATCCTTTTGTATTTATGTGTAATTGTGTTTTTTCATTCTTCGATTGCGTATTTGTGTGTTCACGAGAGTTATAGGGATGTATAAAATGTAAAAATTAGTTTAAATTGAAAGTGTTCACCGCTGCGGCGTAACTTTAGCGCCGACGAGCGGAGTCGATTCTTAGACCTGAGATTTAAGTTACTATTTATACATTTAAATAATTCCGCCAACTATGCTATGTTAATTGTTGCCGCAGGGCAACAGTAAAACTATTGATCCTGAATTAGTTGTTAGTTTAAATAAGTGATTGCCAAAAATGGTCTCCGTTTTCCTAACGTCTTGCCAGATAAACATTATTTATTTATTAACCTTAGCGTAATGAAAAATTTATTTGGCAACGAGAGACTTAATAATTTGCAGGCGATCGATAAAACACATACGAATCTGAGTGATAATATTTGAATAATGAATGAAAGCATGTCATGCACAGAAAAAAATATATGTATACACTTCTCTTCTTTTCGCGCAATTGATCGCTTTTAGCTTTTAGCTGACTAATTGCGGAGATGATTTGTTTTATTCTGACGGAATAGCGTTTTTCAAAAGGCAGTACCCAAAAAATGCACGTTAATAGTAAAAATTTATTGATATAGCGGTTTATGAAACATGCGATTTATTAAGACGGTTACTATTTACAGCAAAGTTGTTCATTCCTGTCTGTCTTCATAAAGATGTAATTTTATAAGAAAAATTTTTAGCAAAATTTCTAGATCACAGAGCGTCAGTGTAGTTAGGTGATATTCACAGAGATGAAAAAAATTCTACGCAAGCTTTGTCCTGTATCTATCGTGTATTTCACTCCATCACACTATATTAGTGTCGGTGGAAACTAAGTTAATCTGTTATGTATAATATTTATATATTGGTGAATCTAAATAAGTAATTATAATGCTATAATTAAAACACTAAAGGAAAATATTAATTTTAGATGCGAGGATTAAATGTGTCCTCTTAAAAAATTCACTAATATTTTAACAAATTAAATAATTATTTCAAGTACTGTCACGCCAACAGACATAGAGGCAAATACTTATTCAAAAAATTGTAACGTTTTCCACTCTCAAATGAGTCAATTCCATCAGCACTATTTTATACATTATGTTACTGTAATATTGTTCATATTTATTTATGCATACTGTATGTTCATGTTGTACCTATTTTATTCTCTAATTATTATTATTTCCTTTATTTTAAATATTTATTTATGCATCAGCAATTATTGTAATTGTAAATGATAAGTGTTGTCAAGACTGATAGAATTTCTGGTATGGTTTTTAGCTATTTTTAGTGTGTCCAAATTAAATGATTGTGTAAAAAAAAAACACCTAGTGGCGTAAAATGTCAGACTATTTCACTGCCTCCCTGAAATTTAAGAGTAATCTTTATTTATCTGAAGTGTCTGAAGTATTTTCTCACCTGCTATATTCAAGGACGGCCTTGCGTAATGTTATATTGAACAATAATAATCGAAGGCAATGCTATATTTTACGCTGAAGTTTTTAGGATACTTGTACAGAAATTACTTTTTAATATGCTATCAGGTTCAGACAAGTTGGCATCGCTCGAGTGTCGGTGAAACTATTAAATAATTATTTTACGATTTACTTCTAAAGTAATATCTAAGTGTAAATTGAAAGTTAACATAAATTAAAATCACATCTAGTTAGGTGAATCTTCTATATGTTAAAGTTATCCAGATGTGAATAAGTTTCGACGGTAGACTACAACTTTGACTTTGTTTTGTTCATTTGTGACGAATTATTTAAAACAATTTTTCCTAAACCTATCACTGAGAATGGATTACTCTCTTGCAAATTTTGGTCTTGGTATACTTTGAATTTTGTAAACCTGAAGAAAAGAAAATAAATTATTTTTGATGCTCAACTTGTTATCTGTTCACTTCCTTATTTCAACTAAGAGTGATTTATATATGACTTGTATATAATGATGTCTTAGATAGATAGCGAAAATAATATAATGTGATTAGAATTACTACCTATTTAATGTAATAACTTATAATTGCAAGATATTTCACCTTGGAATAAATCGTTTGAATTTAATTATTAATCTGGTGTTTTATTTCTCATTTTTCACTGTTTTACTTAGCTGTGGGTAAAAAAAACCATGTAAAAATGGGTAAAATTTTAATTTTTACAACATAACATCCCTGCACAATTCCATTTGGGAAAATAGGGCGTCAAAGAGAAAGTTTTAATATGTATTCACTGAAGACATTTTCTAAACAATATTTTGCAGTTGATTTTTCCATCATCTCACAGCTTTGTCTGTTCACATAATGAGGCTTAAGCCATATTCACGCATAAAAAATATTTTTTACCCATTAGTGGGTAAAATTAAATACTTAATTCTCACATGAAACATGTATGTCATTTTTCAGGAATTGGACGGCTGCCTGGAAAAATATAGACAAAATAATATTCTGATCCTAGCAAGAAAAGGGGAAAATGCTTTCATAAAAGATTTTTGTTAGTATCTTGTTTTGAATAGGAACGGAACAACTTTGGTGAAGTGATTTCTCTTATAACTTCATTCATCTGATTTCAGTGTTGAAGAAAGGGGACCTACCGCCTGAGGCGGTCCTTGGATTTACTACCCCCAATACTTCGTCCATTTTTTTAAAAATCAGTTCTATTTTTTATGAACCATAAGATTATACTACAGGTAGCATAATTTTTAATATTTATTTCTAATATTGTAAATTCAAGCCGCTGGGCAGGTATGTTTTTTAACTGTGTCAAAAAAATATTTGTCTATTTTATTATGTTAAAATACATTATTATTAGTATATATTGCAAATAAATAAACGAATTAAAAGTTGTTAATTAATTAAGAAAAAGAGATACTAGATGTTATTTTGTAAACATAACATTTGTCAAACAAACACATTGAAAAATTATTTTCTTTGATTTTCTCGTCGCAAAATCGTCAGTAATATTATTAAAATTTATTTTATCTGCCAGTTGGAGTTTTTTTAAAAGCAGGGCTGTGGAGTTGAAGTCCTGGACTCGGAGTATCTTTAGCGGAGTGGGGAAAAAGCCAACGATTCCGAATGCTTTTTTAATTTTTGAGTACAAAGTCAAAAATTATCATCGCATACTACTAAGAGAATATAAGATAAGTAACTACATAAGATAACTAATAAAAGGCCTAAACCCACTAAAAACAATTAAACCATTCAATAAAGAAATAGTATTTTGTAAAATTACTAAACATCAGGAAAGAATTCTCAATTCTTTATCGAGATAATGAGATGAAATACTGACCTGACAAGTTTTCATCTCCATTCGCCTAGGAAGTTGTAATCCGTAAGTATATGTACACTCTAGTCAGGTAAAAGGAAGTAACCCTCAGTTTTTTCAAAATAGTTTTTTTCGCTAATAAAATACAATGTAATACATACTCCATCAAATGCATATATGCTGAAAATGTCGAATTAGTATCTAAATTTAGCTTTTAGGTTTGAAAAAATATGTTCCTCTGAAAATTTCAACCAGAAAAAGGGATGGGACCTTCATAAAGGGTTTTCTAAAACAACTTATTAAATTTATATTACATTGAGTTAATAAAACACCAGCTTACAAGTTTTTGTGCTCCTTAAGGTTATGTTTATTTAATAATTTGACTTTGGCCTAAAATCGATGTAAGTGTTTTTCATTCCTCCTGTAAAATTTGTTTTATGTGGGTTGATTCCTTCTACCTGACTACAGTCAGTTTAGTTTAGTAAGCTAAATACATATATTCGAAAATAAGCTTATCCACCGCCAGTGGCTGTTCGTGACCTAAAATCTTGGGTGGGCTAAAGATAAATTTAGCATTGTTATACTATCTACGAAATTGTGCATGTTTCCACTTCACCTAATACATTAATTTACAAGCAAAATGCAGGTCGGGCTAAGCCCACCTAGCCCAGTACGTAGAACCGCCAATGTCCACCGCATTGATTGGTAAAATAATGAGGGAACATACTTGAATAATTTGGTATGAATGTCAATTTAATAAAAAAGAGACATGATTGAAACCATTTCATGGGAAAATTTTCTTTTTCACCGATAATTTTATGTTAGAATAGTTTTTTTAGTGACTATACAGCCCTGATTAAAAGTAATTGCATGATTTTCAATGGCAACTTGCTCATTGTCGATTTTAAACTTTAAGGAGTATGGACATGCATGTACATACATCAGTGCTATTTTTCTATAAAGGAGTACAGACGTAATTTTAACTCAACACAGTAGTGTCTGTCTATGAGCATATATGTTATATGCATTTAGTATGAATTACATATTATGAATAACAATTGTCATCAACATAATAACAAAGACAGTAAAGTCAATATAGATCTATTCACTCCTTTCAAGGTCAAATAGTTTTTTTTTTTCAATCTTAACTTGGAAAAACTCCTTTTACAGCTACAAACAATAACAGTAATTACAAGGAAAATTTGGAATAGTATAACAATATTAATTGAAACTCTATCTCAGAACATACCTTGTATTTATGTTTTTGAATAAATTGCAAAATGTTCCACATCTCTGTTTGCTTAGCAGGGACAGCAACAACATTTTTAATTCTTTCCAATCAATATCATCATAATCTTGGTTTTACTGATAATCTTGTTATAATAATTGTTACTTAAGACTTGACGGTGTAAGAAAAGTATATTTATCAGCACGATTATGAATCTGTACAAATCTCAACGATATTTCACGTATCACTCTGCACAGCGTAAAAAACATCTTTCTATTTCAGTATCCAATAACATTTCAGCTTCTTTTGATAGTTCACAAGGCATAATTATTTTACTTTGTCTTCATTGAAGCTCCGTGATTATCCTCAGACTTTTATAAGGAAAATATCATAATTTTTAAGTGAGTCACAAAATCACAGCACAATTATGCAGAAAAAAAATGTCAAATGAATTATGGCTTGCATTGATTCTTTTTATAAAACATTTTTTATATGCTTATTACCTCCGAAGTTTTCCATTATTGCTTAAAAATGCTTCCTCCAAAAAGTTATGTTGATTCAGCAATTCACAAAGCACAAATAAGACAGAAGAAAGCATGGTATAATAATGTAGCTCGCGTTGATTCTGTATTCAAAATAATTTTATTTACTTACATCTGAATATTTCAATTATTTTCCAAAAATGTCGCCTCCATAAAAGTACATTTTGTCAGTGAGTGTCACAGAGCACAAAAAAGAGGAAGAAAATATGGAAAGAGAATACAGCTCGCATTTGTTGTGTATACAGTAGAACCTCGATTATCCGGACTAATTGGGGATGAAGGTGGTCCGGATATGGAAAAATCCGGATAATCGAAAAAAATCATAAATGATAGGTAAATAGATGTATATTTAGTATGAAAAGTTCTTATTTGTCTAGATTTACGTAAGGCTTCAGTATTAAATTATTTTTTATTAAGAAATTCAATTATTGATTGTTGCTTAAAGCGGATAGCTGTTCTTTTTGAAGCTCCCAAATCGCAAACACTCTTAACACATTTAAGTTGTTCCGAGTTATATTCTTCTTTGCTTTCAAACCACTTCATGGGGATATCTAATTACTAAAAAGCTTCAGAATGTGTCTGACCATGATCACGTATTCAATCTCTTCTTCGTTTTTTCGATTGTATTCCTCTGAGGCATATATTTCTTTAATTATTTCCGTAACATTCAAAATTTTGTTCCATAATTTTTTCAAAGTTGACACATCTTAAGAGTTCCAACTGTCTACTGCCATATAGCAACATTTATTTAAATTTATTTTCTTGTAGAAGGTGGTAGCTGTTATTTAATTATTTTCGTCTGAGCAATAAATGCGCGTTTGAGCATCATATGAACAGCATATGAGTGTTTGAATGTTTCTATTACACCCTGATTCATCGGTTGTATTACCGATGTGGCATTTGGTGTAATAATTTTTACCATCATTTCTTTGATCCGGTTTAAAGATTCAATAGATGGGAGTGGGACGGTGTATTGTCTAGTAATAATAATGTTTTATTTGGAGCTTTGATATTTTTTCATTCTGAAATGAACTGTTTTTCATACCATCGTTTAAAAAAATCACTATTCATCTAGGCTTTTTTTCGATGATCATATTCAACTGGAAAACTTTGTTCAAAAAAAGGTTCTTTGAATTCCTAATGAGAAACAGTGTGAGTCTGTGTCTGCCAACACAAAAAACAAAATTGTATGCATTTCATCACTACATGAACAACGGTGGACACAGTTCGCCGCGTGCAAATTAGAAAATTCGTATTTTTTTGTTTACATATTTCAATCCGGATAATCGAAAATCTGGATAATCGAGGTTCTACTGTACATACATATCAATCTTTATTTCCCTATTACTTTCAAAATTGTCATTTTGCTTGCACTTGTTACATACATCACTGTCTGCTTTACATTAGAAGCGGATATAAAAAAAAATCCTCTGACTGTTAAAGAAAACTTTTTACAACTTTCCAGGCTCAATCGGGGGAAACTAAATTCCAGTGGGAGAGGAATACCATGGCAGTAGTGGAAAGATGCTAGATTGCAATGAATTTGGAGGATTTAATTTTAATTATTTATGAGCGTATTTATTATATATAGCAGCAAAACAATTCCCTGAATATCAAGAACTATGTTCTTTTGGAAAAAATGACAAAAATACGATTCCAACCGTTTTCAACCAACAAATGGTTGCACTTTCAGTTCAACCATTTGTTGGTTAAAAACGGTAAAATTTTAAAAGTTGAAAACGGTAAAATTTTTGTTGTGCTGCCAGTACATTGAATATGTTTGTATTGTTTTTAAGAGGACCTCCGTTCAAACTTCCAAGCGGCAAAATCATAATAAATTATTCTTTTTCCATTATTGAAAAGAATTTTACTGTCCAAATTATTAATTGTTTTATTTTAATCCAAACTGTTAAAACCTTTTACCCTATTATGTATATTTTCGCATTTTATATAAATACATCAATGCTTTCAATAGGAAACAAATATAATTTTCGTTTTAGTTTTTTAAGATATATGACAAACATGTTTTTTCACATGAAGAATTATGGGCCAGCAACATATCGGAAGTATTTTTTAGCACTGTAGGGGAAGTGTTAAAGCAATATTCAACAAACCCAAAAACCTTCACAATGAATAAATTGCACAAATGAGGATTTGAAATTTGAGCTTTTTCCTTGGTAAAGGAATCTAAAATTCCGAAGTGAACTTTTTCATTGATTGATTAATTATTTTCAAATGAATGAATAGAATTTCAAAATATTATCAAAGCAATTATTTCCCTCACCAGTTACGAATTTTCCTTTGCTCCACATAGATAAATGGGACCAAAACTTTATCACATCATTATCATCCACAATAATAGTCAGTATGTATTGGGAAAAGTCTATAAATCAGAATAAATTAGAATATGGAGAGTACAAAACTATGAAAATATCCAACAAACTTGAGCATTCGGTTTAATCTGTAGCAGTTATCTGTTATACCAAAAGATAATGTCAACTCTTGGATGTATGTTTTCATAATGTATGTACACGGAATCTATTCCGATTTCTTTATTTTTGCAAAAAAACTAGCAATTCTAGTTGTCAGACGTCCCGATTAATCAGGACTGTCACCGATTTTGAGTCTCGCGTCCCGGTGTCCCGAATAAACCCTACGAGACAAATAAATTTTTCCGGTTTACCACTCACGCCTGATTATTTGGGGAAATCGGTAAATCTTGGTATATTGGATTCTATTGTTTTGAATGTCTCGCTGGTATTTTGGGCAAATCGGTAAGTTTTTGGATTTGAAAGTCTCAGAAGAGCTAAAAAAACGAGTTACATTGATCGACAAATCGGAGAAATGTCCCGGTTTGACTTACAAGAAATCTGATAACCCTATGTTACTGAACTCAGCTTCAAAATTTTATGGTAAACGTTGAATTGGTACTATTTGCAGCATTAAAAGGGTTTTTTGTATTTGAGTTTGTACAACAAAATGTTGAAAATCCTTTTATTAATAAAACTGTACAATGATTTTACTGTCATGTTGAATATACGTCAGCGAATATCAAACCGAAATAATTTCAACTCACTGGTTGCGACCTGGTAGATAGGGAATATTGTCTATGGTACGGTTAGACATATTACCTATATCGCTCAATACCATTTAAATTAGAACTCTATGATTTTATCCGTCAAATATTTTTAGGTTATGTGCTGGTTACTTCTGCATTTTGTTTAGTCTAATCTGTTTTGACCTTACTATAATAATGGCTGCAACAAATACCGTCGTCAAACTTATCGGCAGGACTAATTATTTCAAAGGAAATACGCTATGGGAAATTGTTGGTAATCTCAAGAACTATGGGGTCGGACGAATTGTCGTTCGATCAATCTTCGAAAGATATCCTGAACCGAGTTTTATGAAGATCGTAAAAGTTGAAACCTTACCACAAGAACCCGATGTATGTTACTATTATTCTTAATATACCATATGTTTTTACTACATACTATTCTTTTTTTATGCACTATATACCGCTAATAACAATAAAGTTCTGTAGGAATTTCAATAACAAGTCGGGTATTTCGCATAATTTATCAGTGTTCTTCAGTGGCGGTTCTAGGTACTGGGCTAGGTGGGCTAAGCCCGACCTACATTTTTCACCCAAAACTTTAGATGGCTGAATAAAAATGAACAGCAATTCGGCCGCTGAACAAAATAAATACATTTATAAGCATAACTAACCTTTCCCAAATGAATATAATATCTTTGTTTTAATTTTCCTCTGTCAATATAAGACAATGTTACGTCTACCTACAATCATATTCTCGATTGTGTTTTGTATTACAATTTTAAACTGAGCCGGCATAAAAAAAACAACCCTATAAATACTTCACAGGGTACAGGCAACGTCACGTCACTCTGGCAACACCACTCAAGTGCTATCGATGTTTAGCCCGTAACCACAGACAATATTTCTTTACACTGGGGCGCAATCAAGAACGATTAGATTTTTTTTGTATTTGTATGTACGGAAACGTCATCAAACACAAACGATTGTGTTTCAATCTGTCAAGATTCTGTTGATCGTTGGGGGCTAAACAGAATCTGCCCATTACGCATACTTATGCATTGAGACACAAAACCAATATTGTTGTATTGTATGAAAGTGACAGGTATTGACTTTCAGTGTGACAGTTCTGTATTGCTTTTAGTAGGTACTTGTTATTTCACTTTGAAAGAGACGAATTTAAGGATTCCGTATTCTATTATTTCTTAGTTACATTAGCATTGATTTTATTATATAATAATTCATGCATTGCAGTAGTGTCGTAGTATTTGTTAATTTGCTTGTAGATAAGGTGAAGTGGAAATATGGTTTTCTCTAGCCCATCCAAGATTTTAGGTCAGGAACCGTCACTGGTGTTCTTCGTATTAATGTGTGATTTTAACGCGATTATCAAGCCCTCAAAAAATAATTTTAAATCGTGGCGTTGTTTTTAGCTTAGTTCGTGAAATTTTTCACCGAAATAATCCATGACTAGCCTTAACTCATTTTTACCCAAAAGGAATATAAAAAAGTCATAATATGTCTTATAAAACTTAAAACAAAAAATAGAGCCAATTTGAAATATGGTGATGAAAGTTTGTAATGTATAGTAATTCGCACAAATTATCGCTTTCTTTGATTCCGACGACCGTTTTTTATTATTTTACTATTGACTATTAAATTTCCTAGCAAATTGCATTGTTTCTTGCAAGTAAATTTTATGGGAGAAAAAAAGGGTTATCTTTTACTTTAGAGCAAAAAACTCACTGACATTTAATTCAAGATGGCCGCCGCGTCAGTGCTACCAATAGAAAAACATACGTCACACAAACAAAACATTAGTTATTATTGTTATTATAATTTCATTCTTTATTTTACATACCTAAGAAGCATAGTTGTCTTTAAGAAGCGTCAGAAATACTCCAAAACCACTACACGGAGTGCGAAACGAATTCCTAAACAAAAATTCGTCCAAATAGGATCCGAATAAATTCCTAGTTGTTTCGAATTGACGTTTCAGCACGTTTCGCACTCTGTGTAGTGGTTTTGAAGTATTTCTGACGCTTCTTAAAGACAATTACGCTTCTTAGGTATGTAAAATAAAGAATGAAATTATAGTAACAATAATAATTAATGTTTTGTTTGTGTGACGTATGTTTTTCTATTGGTAGCACTGACGCGGCGACCATCTTGAATTAAACGTCAGTGAGTTTTCTACTCTAAAGTAAAAGATAACCAAAAAAAAGTAGCATGCTGTAAATCATATTTCGTCAACCCTATGCGAAAAAACAGTAAGTGCTATAAATGTAATTTTCTGTTTTAAATGCCAAAATATTCACACAACTGTGAATCTAAAAACAATGTTATTTTGGTTATTTCGACAAAAATATCTTCATAATGAGATATCTGTTCCTAAAGCGGTATGGAGATGCATAACTTCAAACGAAATTTATCCAAATTACAAATTTGCAGCTATGGTTGTTTTGCATTGGGTAGACGATTTATGATTATACCTAGTTATTTTATTTACCATTTCATATTGGACATTGCCGAATATTGCATGTATATTTCTACCTCTGGATTATTCTGGGACAATAAATCAGGGAGCTGATCCTACTGTTTCCTACAATAAACTTGTCATCTTCTGTATATTGAATCGCTATTAAATTCTTTGAAGTTAAAATGAGTTTGCTCTAATTCAACTGTTAAAATAGTTTTTTTTTTCAGGAGTTACGTCAAGTCTTAGTACATTTTGAAAAGACCTTTAGAGGTAAATTTAATCCAAAAGTGAATACCGTTCGAAGTACTTCATATAAAGCAGATTATCGACTTTTATCGAAATCCGAGGAAGCTGATTATTGTACAGTTTCTGAAGAAAAATTCCTAAGAGAAGTACCATCCACAATGGAGTTTCCTCCTTTGCTAAAAATGATGGTCACCGAAGAGTACCAGGCGAAAGGAATAAAGAAAGTAAGTTATTCTATTAAAGAGAAAATCAAAGTGATATTATTTATAACACGTCTAGCCTGTGATATGTATTTAGTACACATTGCTTCTAATAATTTAAATATATTTATCAAATAATATTATAAATCATGGTTTTAGTTTTGATGTTTTCTTCCGTCATTAATCAACGTATTAAATAAAATAATAATAAGCAATCATTGAGCGCAGAATCACCTGTGTTAAAAATAGTGAATAAATTCACCATTACAATCAACTGTGCGGGAAATTTCTGAATACCCACATTCAACTTACTAATTTAAGTGTGTAAGACGGAAGGTTTAGTTTTGTCATTTCTGTTGATGCTTTGTCGAGGTACTTTGTTGGGTCATTTGTGGTGTTCGAGATATCTTTTTTCATTTTTCTAACTATGAAATTTAAATTTTTACTACTTGGTTGACTTCAACTATATTTAATTTAAGTTGATGAATGTTCTTATTTGTCATTTGGATTATTTATTTTAAATACTACTAAAATATTTTTTTATCACAGTGAAGCGAGTGCTAAATAAGCAAAATCAAAATCTGATTATCTTGCCATAGTGAAGGAATCTGAAGAGTTAGCGAAAAATATTGGTTTATATATTTTTTAAAATACAAACACCATATGCGAAATATATTGTTTATGATGTTCAATATCGGTACTGTAATGAAAAAGTATTATATGCTATAGTTGTTAATTTTCTACAAACGCATATCTCAATTTTTGTCAGTTTTGAGTTTTTTTGATGTAATGAATTCAGAATTTCAACACGCACATATTTCATTGATTTGTACCGAAAAATATATTTTATATCATGCTCCATTTCTCTAATACAATAACGTAATAATTTGGCAAATAATATGGTCATGTGCTATATTTGGCAAATTAATGGAAACGTCTTTGTTTCCTGTCTTATAAGCTTTCTGACAGATTTCCAGTGGTCATTCCAGTGGTGTTTTATTGCAGTGGATGTCCATGTTGTAAATTAATATAATTACAAGTACATTTATGTGACACCTGAAATCTTATACTTTTTGAGAGACCAGGCTGTGGAAAATATTATCCTACAGCCTTCAAGTAAAAAAATGACACTTTTGACCTACCAAGGCCAAACACTTTGTAATCGAGTTTCTATAACAGTAGACTCCAGCGGAGAGCGCGTCTTTTTTAGTAATTAGCGCAAAAACATGTCTTTCGTAAAATCAACACAACTTCTGAATCTTCAAGGGAGTCATTAATGACACTTAATCTTTAATCTCAATTTACATCATGATTTCACTATATTTCTATACTATATATAAAAACCTGTTATCAATTCGCTAAATGGCACTCTACATGCAGCAGCGAAATACCCCATAAGCGCACAAGGCGTGTGCTTAGAGCCTCCGAAACTTAGGGGCCTCAAAAAAGCTTATATTGTATTTACATTGAATCCTGTTATATGAAAAACAGGACCTCTGAGCTGTGTTGCGCCCGGGGTCTCAAAATAGCTTAATCCGTCACTATTCAGATACAGTGGTGTAGTGGTAAATAAATAGGTACCAGGTCGGTCATTAATTTCTTCCCTATTTTATTTTTTTTATGTCCATCCGATGTTAAAAAACCACAATTACAAACAATTAAATCAATAAAAAAATACGCAATTATTTCAAAAAAAAAAAAACTCTTCTCACTTTAGGCGTGGTATTTCGTCACGTTACATGTGTATGTTTATTTTTGTAAAATCCGTCGGGTAGATCAATTTTGAAATAATGCTTTTAAATTTTATGAACAGTATTTTGAATATATGTATATACTTGAAAATTAAGTTACAAATTAAAAAAGGTGGCATTTTCTGGTGCCAGGTTGGTGACCTGGCCCCACTACACCACTCTCCATATATTATCAATCTAAAATATTTAACAGATTATATAGGTATATAAAATATAATATGTTTATCCATACCATATAATTTTAAAATAAATAATAATATATACTTGCCTACAACTTTAAAATCACTAGAAGTGTGACATTTTATGCTGTATAAAGCCATAACAAAGGTCACATAGTGCAGCCTTTTTTTAATTGCTTATCTTTCAAAATAGGGACCAATTTTACGGGTATCGCAGCTACTTTGAAGAAACCATTAAACGTACGAATCAATCCACGCAACTTGTTTAATATAAATATTTTTAATTATCATATCATTATGATATGATAATCATGCCCATTAGAGGTGAAAAATTGAGTTGGATGCGTTATAATAATCCACATATCTTAAAGTATCATAAAAGTTAAGTGAGCTCAGTAAATACACACTGCAATAGTGTTATCTCCCTAAAATAAAAATATACAATCCACCAAAACATCACATAAAGTCATGTTTTTACTTAAAAGTCAATTAGAAAAGTTTTACTAGTTTACTATTTGTCTCAATTCACCTCTCGAGGGCTCATATAATATATAGGTGAATTCTCATGCTATATGCTTATGAATAACTACAATTTCAATTACGTTTACGTACAATTGTAAACATAATAAAAATTTATCTAAATAGCAATGGATGAATAGTAACTACCCACTAAGCATAGGAGTATGTTGCAGTCATTGCATTCTGTAAACAGCTGGTCAATACTGGTATATCTAGCAAAGTAGTAGGACTCATGATAATTAAGTAAAGTCTTGCATTTTGCGCCAACAAAAAACCCATTATATCACTTATTCCGCAAACAACCTATAGTATAAAAAACGTACTCTTATGTGTCTCGCATTCTAGCAACAGTATTTGAAAAATGTAATTTGACTTTTTCCAACGACAAGGCGTTAAAAGATATTTTTTTTTGATTTGCTTAACATATTTATATGTTCTTATAGGCTCCTGAAGATGTTCAACTGAAAGTGAATTACAAAAACGTTCGAAATGTTAGTATCCGAGCTGCCGATGATCCTAAGAAATTCCCACCACTGCCCATTGGTCTTGGAACTCCAGTTTGTCTTGAATTGTATAAAGATATTGATTTAAATGTTTAATTATATATAAAGGTTATTTTTGTAGTATGTACACAATATAGATTTAGCATGAATTAAAATTCTTAAAAATATATGTTTTTTAATGTTATCAAGATTGCTTAAATTCTATTGATACAATATGTATTGTGAGAATAAAACCACATATGAAATGGGATGTGCAGAGACTAGGTCAATTCAATTTATATTATGAGTTATTCACAGGATTGAGCACGTGAGAGTTAAGAGAATCGAATGTGATAGGTAAATAAAGTATGCCATAAGAGTATGTATCTGTGTAAGTCGGTGACTTTTGAATCAGGGGATGCTGTCCAAAAAAACGACTTGATTCATGTTTTGAAATTAAATTTAATACCTCGCTCGTTTGTGTGAAATTTATCAATAAACGCATCGTTAACATTTGTATTATCTTTGAAACATATGATGGTATAGTGTATCTTCAATTTGTTAGTTCTGGTGATTATTTTAATTGCAAATTAATTGTATTATCTCAATTCATTAAATTATCTTTCATAATTTATTTATCCGTTGGTGAAATTTAAAGATTTTAAAAATAGTTGAGCGTTGAGAATATGTTAATTAATTCAAATTATAATCTAATAAAATTAAAGTATTTTCCATAAGATAGGTGATTTAAATAGGAAATCTTGAAAAATTGTGCATCCATGGACTGCCGTCATTTGTATGTATATTGTTTTTACTGATAAACATTGACAATGTTGCGATTTTATGATTTCTTCTGCCTGACACTAGTTGCTGGTGTGGAAGAATATTTTTGTTTGAACTTTTCAGTATTATCTGAAAACCAGCCCTTTAATACTTTCTTTAGAACAACTGAATATGATGTGTTCACCATGAACTTTTGTTTTCAACCAACATTTGTAATATATTTGAATTAATGAACCTTGTTAATCATAAATACTATTTTCATGGATATTATAGATACAATAGTGACTATATGAGAGAATTGGACAATGTATTTGGCAATTGTCATATAAATAGTGAAAGTGAAGCGAGTATTTCTCCAATTCCATTATTGCAAAGAAAAGGACCGTTGTTGGCAGCCGTCCTAGAACCTGATTCCTCCGATGAGATTTTTCCATTATATCGTCAACAAAGCCTTCGAAGAATTTCCAGCAGTGAAAACGATGTTCCGAATATTCCAGATGACGATCAATCTTCATGGGTGGATGTTACGCATGAGGATAATTACTATCCAAATATTGATTTCACTACTGGGAAGAAAGTACCAGGACCCCAAATTCCAGCATCTTGCACAACACCTCTACAATTTTTTCAATTGTTTTTTACAGACAATCTAATACGAAAAGGTACATCTGAAACAAATAAGTATGCTACTAATATCATTGCAACCAAAACATTCTGTTTGGAGAACATGGATTGATGTAACCGAAGTTGAAATGAAGGCGTTTTTGGGAGTCGTGATCAATATGGGTCTCATTGAAGTTCCTGAAATGCAGGATTATTGAAGCCTAGCATTTCATTCCAAGATTCCATTTTTTGGCAAAATATTTTCACGGAAAAGATTCATGCAAATATTTTGTTCATTACATTTGGAATCGATTCAACTCGATGATTTAAAATTTAAATTTTAAATCTTATAACCAGGATACAAAAGGTAAGCTATTATCTTTTGCACATTGATTGCAAATGCAGAGAACATTTTATACCAAATAAAAATTTATCAATTGACAAATCCACCGTGGGATTCAAAGGGAAAATTTCTTTCCTGGCACATTATCCAAAGAAGCCGACCAAATGGGGACTATGCGTTTATGTTTTAGCTGATTCTGCGGAAAGCTACATTTATTCCTTCGTTCCATATTATGGAAAAATATCGACAGATGGGCTAATAAGGCCAGATTTATCATTCACCAATAGAATTGTTCTGCATCTATACAACAACCTGAAAAAATCCGTACCTGAAGCTGCCGGATATCATATATTTACGGATCGTTTTTATACGAATGTAGTTCTTGCAAATAAATTATTTAAACAGTGTAGTTTTTTGACCGGCACAATTACGCCTAATAGAAAAGGACTACCCAAAAAATTAAAAAAACCGAAATTATCCAAAGGAAAAACGCTTGCTTTCCGAAAACAAAATGTCCGCTTGTCATTTTGTTAGCTATCGTTAGCTTGGTATGATACACGAGTGGTGACTCTTCTCAGTACATTTTATAAATCTCAATCTGAAAATATACAAAGAAGACCTGCAAGGGCTAAGCGAGGAAATATTCGTAGTCGTAGTAGATAAATATTCATATTATTCATAAATATTCATCCATCAGAATTTATGGATGGAAGTGAAAAAAACCGACAGTTATTGTAAATTACAATAAATTTATGGGCGGAGTCAATCTAGCCGACTAGTATGCTTCGTCGTACTGTTTTATAAGAAAGATTCTCAAATGGTGGAGAAAACTTTTTTTTTGGGGACTGAAAGTCTCCATAATAAATTCATTTATACTGCATAAAATATGTGCAATCAAAAATGGTGATAAACCGCTGAGCCATAAACATTATAGGCAAAAATTATGTATGTCGCTGATCGGAGACTTCAGAGCTCCCATTTCATCTCACAGAATTTCATCCGCAGCCGATAATGAGCAACGATTAGATGGGACGTCACACTTTATATATTTGCACCCAGAAGGCAAGCACAAGGATTGTGCTGTGTGTTCTAATAGGAAAATAAAAGGTGGAAGAAAAGAAACATCTTATTATTGCAAAACATGCGAGGCAAAACCATCGCTCCATCCTGGATTGTGTTTCGAAAAATACCATACGGAAATTAATTTTAAAAATTGATATCAAAGATTACTACATTGTACACTATATTAGAAACAAGAATAAAAAAAGATAATTGAAAAAAATCGTTTTATTTTATATATAAAAAAAAAACACATTTACCTAATAAATTTCAAATTTTGTCGTGGAGCTGGTGGCCATACAAAAAAAAGCTTGGAGTGGAAAGGATTAACATCACTTTTATTCCACCGAGTTACGTCATGATCAACGTGTACACTAAGCTGAAGGGTTTGCTGCGCGGAAATTTCAAAGTCTGCGCGAACCGATCAAATATTAATTGAACAACTGCCTTGCGCGAGGGCTTTCCAACTGCTGCGCGGCCGCGCACGCGCGCAGCTTAGAACGTTGGCCGTGATATTTTTTTCGTAAAACATATTTACTTAAAATTTGGGAGCATTGCTGTTTTTTTTTTTACACAACTTACTAGAAAACGATTCTGCAATAATTGTCGAGCTGAACTGAACACTGAACTTTACCTCGTTATTGTTGAGATTTGAAGACTACACAATATGAAAGTAATGTAAAGGTAAATAATTATTTGATCTTTCTGGGTGGAAAATTTAGAGAATTATTTGTGCCTGAAAAAACTATTTTCATTTTTGGATTGACTGTTGGGTTCAAGGGGAGAATTTGTTTTTTAGTATACAACCCAAAGAAAACTACAAAATAGGGTTTGAAGGTGTATGTCCAAGCAGTTTCTTATTATAGTTACATATATTCATTTGTTCTGTACTACAGATCGCCTCATCATATCGAAAGCAAGGCATTATTAGGCAAATAAAAAAAATACTTGGCTTTTTAAAATTTTATTTTTTATATTTCTTGCTCATTCTTAACAGGTAAAATAAAGATAAATAGCATCTTTTAGGTTTTTGTTTATATTATTATTAATGTTTTTCTTCAAAATAACTAGGGAACCTATGATAAAATTGCAATCAACCATTCAGTTTTATCTTAAAATCGTTGTACCACATTTTTTATGCGGCAATCGGTGTATTATCCTCATTCACTTCTTCCAATCGGTTTCAGGTAAAGTATCTTCCACTGAGGATTCATGTGGCAGTTTCATGAACTCATAATGAGAAATAATACCTTTAACCCAGAGACTTTTAATATTGTTATACTAATTTAGCACAGTGTTGGCAGGCTGCACTTGAAACATCATGGCACATGATCGGAATCTGATGACGTTGTCTATGTCTAACAGTTCAATCCTACTGTCCCCAGAGAAACCGTACTAAAATACGTTATTTTATGAGTTGTGTAATTCACCAAATTTTCTGACATGGATTTGACTTAACGCTTTTGTGCTGTTCAGCGCATTTTTCTTCTCGCTTTCGCAATCGTTTCGGTAACTAATTTAGGTTTTCTTAATCTATTATTACCGGCATATTAATGTGGATCACTTATTTCGCCAATATGTAGACTTTCATTGTTCATTTTTTAATTTGATATTGAATCTCTCTTCCGAAAATTTTTATATGGTTCAAAATCAGTACACAATTTACTATAGAAATCTTTAAATCGGAGGTTTCTAGAATGTCACATTCACTATCACTGTGATCTTCTAAACTTGCAATAGTTAAAGGATTTCACAATGTATGTGGCTCTCCTGAAGGAGTTTCTATCTTCGATGGAGTATTCGGTGAATGTAAAACGGAATATAAATACATGAATATTTTCATTTTAAAAGCGATGTCGCCAACACGTCCTAGTGGACGAATCATAATATTCTCACAAACACTATCAAATAACGTTGGTTACGTTGTTTTTGGCTTGACGTATAATGTTACGTCTAAAATGCAAAGGCTGTGATAAAGATCAGGCAAATAAGATAACGCTCTAAAATTTTTGTCACATTTAGGCCTAGGTGTTATTGAACAATTATTGGTTTAAAACGCAATTTACCAAATTGTGCTTCTTAAGCTCTTGGCTATTATGGCTCGATATGTAAGTTTATAAACGAGTTTTTGTGTGTATAAAAGGTTCTTTTAATAAACCCCACCTGATCTCACGTGGAAATGTATTTTAGAACAACAGAATAATAAATTACGCTATGCATACACTAGAAATGACAGATGGTAATATGCATTACGATGTATAAGAGTTCCTGAAAAAGCAAAGCGAAAATAGTATGAAAAATAAATTAAAAAAATATTATTGAAAAGTGTATGGCTGCAATGGTTAAAAATAAGAAACTATAAATAACGTTTTTATTGTCGCCAAATGCATTCAAATATGGTTAGCTAAAATGTATTGAAGAAATTTAATATTTTTGTCAATAACGTTTAAGGGTAAGTGTCACTGTCTACAGCCACACCTATAATTAACACAAATTATTAAATGGCCTATTTACAAACATTCGTTTAATTGATAAAATCTAGCTTAATAGGATTTTAAAGTCATACCAGTTGAGTTAAGTATTCCTAATTATTATATTGTTATAAAATTTATCTGTAAAAAATGAATAGGGAGAGAGTGGCGTGCATAAGCAGAGTCCTACTATTTTTTTCAATAAAAAATAGCATCTCAATTATTTTTGAAAAAATTATTAAACGTTGAATAAATCAATAATAAGATTAAGTTTTTATTTTTTTCAGTTTTTATTGGACAATCATACCTAATTCAATGTCGAGTCTGTCAAAAGGAGAGTAAAAAAAAGTAATGTAATATTACTAACATATTTTATTTTTTTAACGTTTAAATTTTTTTAAAAAATAGTGGATTTTGCTTGAGATGCGATTTTTTATTGAAAAAAAAATAGGTCACTGGTTAAGCACGCCACTGGCTCCCTGTTAATTTTTTACACATTTTTTATTCTCTATTTTTTTACCATGTCCGCTCCCAATGTAGAGCATATGGACTTCTAATGGTGTTTATCTCAACATAAGTGTTTCTACGAGAACTGCTTGTTACTCAGATGCTCAACCTCTCTTTTTCCAAAGAGAGTAGGAATATAAGGATAGGGCTAGGACAGGACTAGTGGTTAGCTAATCACTCTAGATACCCCCCATAGGATAGGATGGGTGGGAGGGGGAATTAAAGGCATCACATGCATCCATGCCATCAAACGGAAATTCATAAATCAATTTATAAAACAGTCCGTACTGGGATTCGAACCCGTAACAGAAGCCAACGACGTTGACCACTTGACCACACAGGCAGCAAATTCTCTAATTACTTTATTAAAATAATGGCTAAGATTATACAAGTAAAATAATTATCTTATATAATATAGAATTGTTTTATAAATTTTTAACCAATATACCTACAGTTCAAATTAAGTAAAAAGCATTATAATAAACTCCTATTCCGGGACCAGTCCCGGAATAAAATTCTAATCCCGAAATCACCGTAAATTCCCGGGGGAAAACATTTTGACTTGTGCTTAGATTACCTGGTTGCGGGTGTCAATATATATACATATATATTATTGATTGTTGTCACTGCACATACATAACCAGATGAACAATAATTGTGACATAACATTAGCATTGATTGGGTATTACGTGCTCAAAATATTACACGTTTTAATGATGAACATACTAACTCGCAAGCCGTAAGTGTACAATCTTGATTCCTTCTTTCATAATCGCTTCCTTTGAAACACTTTCTTTTTTGACGGTGTGTCATACTTGTTACGTAAATATTATTTTTGACCACTCACCTTAGGTAAGCATAATAATGAACACACGATGCATATTGTGAGCAGTTGTCATTCGCAGAAACTGCCGTATACTAAAATTAAATAAGATATGTGAAGGGAATTCTACTTTGAAAACCTAGAGTTTTTGATACTCGTTGTTTGCACAACACTTTATTTATTAATGTCCAAGACCCATAAAACAATAAAAACTTTTAGTAAGTATTTAAATTTAAAAATCATTTATGTGTTTTAATAATTTGATCAGACGCGGATTAAACACTTTGGAGGCCCCAAGCACGTGCCTCTTGCGCTTGTGGGGTAATCCGTCACTGAATTTGATTCTTAATGTTTGCGTCCAATGTGGCCCGTTTGTGTTTTACTTACAGAGATGGAAAGGATATTAGGATCGGGCTAGGAAAGAACTATAATGATTAAGCTAATCTCTATATCTTGGTCGAATTTTTAGTGTCAGATATGGTGCCATTAGAAAAAATGAAAAGTGAAAAACAATCGTGCCTTTAAATTATTGAAAAATTAATACATTTAAGTACTAAAAAAATTCAGCCCATGAGTGCGCACTATGCAGGATAATAGCCCACTCGGCTACGGTGAATGATTATTGAATATAAATTATTATATTCAATTCTTGTTATGGCATAATCGTATTTAGTGTATGAGGTAATATTTATTAATAACTATATACACAACCTCTGTATTTGTAATGAAAGGTGTTTATGAATTATTTATTTACGTAAATATGTATGTAATTGTTCCGATTTGAAACTGTACCAAATGAGATGCTTATCTTATTAATCTCAATATGAATATTTGACACTGTACATAATTAAATCATTTTTTTTGAATTGTGGGTCAAAACAGGAAGATAAAAAACTATTAATGACGTCATTTTGTTTTATTATAAAAATATTAAATACATAATATTCAATAATTAAATAATTGATATGCTAACGCATATTACTCTTTTCTTCAGGTATATAGACAAATTCTAATATGACATAATCTTCTCAATAAAATAATTGTCACGTTAGAATTGATACAGTAACCCAAAAAAGTTTAAATATATTTCAAGTAGAAAGTATAGTCGAATAAAAATAAATTAATAATAAAAACCTTAAAATCGAATTAATATGAAAGAATATAAATACACAATAACTATTTTATTTTAAAAAACATATCCAACACGATATTGTTTCAAATGTACGATTTCATGATGAGTTAATTTTAATATTTACACATTTTCTAAAGTGAGGCGATAAGTGTAAATCTTATACAACGTGTCTGTTAAATGATGTTTTAATAAATATGCATTTTTTAAAACTATTTGGTTATGAATCACATTTCAGTTAAAATAACTTAAAAGCGACCGGTGACTTGCGCAATCCAGTCCAAATAGTGAGATACCTTCACGTACACTCCGGGTACGTTGACTTGACCACAACCGATTCCCCACGATACCACTCCGACCAACTGCCACGTGCCTCCTCGTTCACAGACCATTGGACCGCCACCGTCTCCCTTACATGCGTCTTTTCCTTCTTCTCCTCCGGCGCAAACGAATCCAGGGTTGAGTTGATATTGGTGGCCGAGTCTGGTCTGTCTTAATTGGGCCTGGCATTGGTTGTGTCCAATAACTGGAACATCAACTTCTTTCAAGATGTTTTGATACTTTCCAAAGTCTCCGAAAGCATCTTTTCCCCATCCTGTTGTCCAGCATCTGCTTCCAGAGTAGTCAGTGAATTTGTCTGGTAAACAAGCTGGACTGATATGTGGGTATTTGGTCCAGTCAACTGGATGGTCCAACTTTAAGATGGCAAGATCATTGTCTAAGGTTCCGGCATAGTATTGAGGATGGACGTGCACTGAAACTACGTCTCTTTCAATATAAGGGAAGAACTCAACATCATGGTTTACATCCCATTCTCCCAAACGTACTCGTAAATCGAAACCGGTATGGCTGTAAAAGAAAAAAATATATAAACGGTTGGTGAGAATTATTTTCACTGAAATGAAATAAATGGTTTTTATATCAAGGGAAAATTAAATGATATGATGAACAAAAGCAAAAATACAATTATTTACTAACGTTTTTACGCAATGAGCAGCTGTCATAATGTGAGAATGATCAATCAAAGTTCCTCCGCAAATGTAGACTGATTCTTTAGGATCCTTTTTCAGAATGGCCGCTTGCCAAGGATACTCTCCGAATTCGCTGTCTCCATCGATGTAGGCAGGATTTTTAATACGACCGTTGATTCCTTGAGAATGACGAGCTCCGCATTGTCCTCGGTTTGATACTGGGACTTGGGGTCTATTTGGTCTTCTGCAACAAACGTGACGAGGTCCACACTGTTGTTGTTGGACCAATTGCTGCTGGGGCTGTCCATAGTAAGCCTGACGCTATAATTATTAGAGGAGTCAATTAATATTGTGAGATTGAAATTTGGTATTCATTATATTATATTATAGCAATATGTATATATTATGTGTAGATATAATAATAATTAGTTTTGAAGGAAAATAATGAAGAAGAAAAGAAATGTGCTTTCGCTGTTCAATGGAAAAATATAATTGTAGTCGGTCAAAGCTTTTTTAGTTGAGGCAGGTGTTTCATGCACGCATACAGGGTTCGTCTCTCCTTCAACCCTTTGTGATATATTTACAGTTGTATCGATGAATCGCCCGCCTGCTATTCATAACTAATTATTTTAGCAACCTCAAGTCGATACAATTTACCTTTGTGGCTTTATTTCTTGACTCAGAATCATCGTTATGGGGAACCATTTCCGATTTCGCCTCGTCAGATTCGGATACCTCGCGTCTACGGCGGTTGGAGGGGAATTTTACACTTTGACCACCTTGGGCCTGACCAGGAGCTTGGGCGGGATTGCTGCGCACATAGGAGTTATAATTCTTTGCATAGTTATTATTGGCAGGATTTTGGTTATTCGCGTTGGTATCCGATATCGAACGGCCGTAAAAACCGCCACCGTGGCTAAACGGTCGAAAACCACCGGCACCATTACCGGATGGTCCTGAAAAATCATCATCATCATCGTATTCTTCTCTAAAGCCGCCAGAGTAGCCTCCTGGGCCAGAAATATAATGAGGCGGAGGGTAGTTGCTAGGTCCGGAACCATAATAGGGTGGTGGATGGTGAGGGCGTGATGGGAAATGTTGAGGTGGACCGTGATGATAGATTGGTGGTCTTTGGGCACCGTAATGGTAGTGAGAATGGATGTGAGATTGCGGAAATCCACCATGTTCTTGTCCATAACCAGAACCGTATTCATGACCGCCATGTAAGAATGGTTTATTAAAAAGTAATTCTTTTTTATATTGCAAGAATGATCCGATCTTATTAATCAAACCGCCGTTGGGTGTGACATGCAGATTGACAAGAGGCTTAATAACTTTTTCACCGTGATCATTTTTAGTGAGTTGAACGGATACCAATGGGTCGACATTGACTAGTCCTAGATTAAGGCCGCCTCCGCCTATTGAGGAACCGTAAGGATTCAATGCGGGATTATCACCGAAAGGATTGAGAGGATAGCCGCCGTAGCCGCCGTGGCCTTGGTGAGGGAGTCCAAACGAAACGCCGAAAGTGGGCTGGATCTTTTTACCCAAAAAGGCTCGAGAATCGTCGTCATCAGAGCCGCGTAGGCGCTGAAGAAATTTTGAATAATGAGTGCAACGGTATTTATCAAATATTTCCAAAATATTCCGCAAGAATATTATTGCAGATCCCATATTATTGTTAATAGATTTTTTTATCAAGACACGTTAAAACAAGTCCCACATTCAGTCTTTTGAATGGTTACGCATATTTCGTATCGAAACAATACTTTTTTATTAGTAACGATATCACATTGAGGTATTTATTAATCCGATTAATTAGACATTTATAGAATAAAATAACGCAAAACTCGATTAATAACTCACATTAATATGTTTTAGATACGATTCGGCTGTATTTTTCGATATGGAGATTTTTGTTTAGCTGGAGGTAGTACGACGAAAAATGAAAGCCACTTTCATGTTAGTTAAAAAAGGTTATTGCGGATGAAACTTGTTTAAAAAAGATATGATATATATGCCCAAGAAATGAAAAAAATGATACAAAAATGCAAAGAATGTCAAATATAAATTTGAAGCATACCAATTTAGTATGAGCCTAAATTAATACACTATGAAATTAAGTGTTTACCAATTTCCCAATGTAATTAAAGATTAGTAATTATTAATAAACATATTCTTACCGGTTCAATATTTGCTTTATTTGCCGAGTCACTGTCTTTGCCATTAACTTCTCGCTTTGTGATCTTTTTTACTTCCTCATTTGTTTCAGTAACATTATCAAGCTTTACTGATTTCGGCACCCTTACAATTGTCATTGTGCCATTTCCATCAGTAACAACAATTTTTTCATCAGTTATGGCATCAATGTTCTTGTTGATATTTCTTGGATCTAGTGGAAGTATTAAATCATCTTTGCGACCGATGATATCTTGACTTGGGCACTGATCGTATGGAACGCAAACACAATCGTAATTTTCCGCTCTTCCACTTTCCTGTCCATTGTATTTGTCTCCAGTATATCCAAACTGACTACTATATTGATTTGATCCAGCGTAATATGATCCGCCTCCGAGCTGGTTACTGTTCAAACTGTTTCCTACAGGGGAAGTGTTCAATTCCTTCTTGTAGAACTGATTTGTGCTTCCGTATGATCCGACTGTGGAACCAAAAGAGCTAGACGGAGAATATGCTGACCCCGATGCATAACCCAAGTTATACACTCCAGGTAAACTTTGTGCATGACTTGCACTATTAACTTTGTTGGCATTGTAGACACCTCCAGAATAGCCAGGCGCTGAGTTTTCATATACAGGTTTAACGGAACTATAAAGTCCTCCATTTGAACCAAATCCAGAATTAACAGGTGAAAAACCTCCAGAATTTATTCCACTTATTCCAGATTGGTATCCGCTTCCACTATTGATTGAATTAAATGCTGAACCAGATTGGTATCCACCACTAAGACCACTGCTTCCAGAGTTAAACCCTGAACCAGATTGGTATCCACCGCTAAGACCACTGCTTCCAGAGTTAAACCCTGAACCAGATTGGTATCCACCGCTAAGACCACTGCTTCCGGAGTTGAATCCTGAACCTGATTGGTATCCACCGTTTAGGCCACTGCTTCCAGAGTTGAATCCGGAACCTGATTGATAGCCACCTGATAGAGAACTGGACAAGCCTGTAGAGTGAACACTTGAGCCAACTGCAACTGGGATAGGGTTATTGACAATAACTGTAGGTTTGTCTTTTCCATCAACATGGTGGAAATGATGATGTACATGTTGCTGAACAGGTTCATCCTTGTGAGCTGCTGAATTTTGTCCATTTATAACCAGAGTCGGTCTACCCTTAAATCCTTCTTTGATTGGCCTTTCGAATTCGTATGGTGATTCAACTTCTATTGGCCCTTCATAAATAGGACCTGGTGGTTTTGATAGGTATGTTGGTCCTGATGGACCTTCAAAGGAACTAGAAAAACTGTTATGTGAGCTTGATGCAAAGTTTCCTTGAGAGCCGAAACTCCCTGAAAACGGAGGAGGGCCATATTTGGATGGAGAATATCCGGGTCTGATTGGTCCATTGTATCCAACTTTACGAGGGGGTCCGTGAGGAGGTCCGCCAATTGATATCGGTTTAGGTGGTCCATAAGCTCGCGGAGGTCCTCTTACTGGAATCGAGGCGATTGGGCGGCCAATTGGTTGAATGTCGACGGGTTGTGCATAGATTAAATCTTCGGGAGAAACGTATGGTCGTTTTGGGTCGATTGATTCACCGTCGCACTAAATATAAAAAAACTAGATTAGACATTTCGGTATATTATATGCAATAAAAGTTGATATATGGCTTTGGGTTGAATTGAGAAAAGTTTGTTTTGGTTGAATTGAGCCATTGTTCAAACAAAATCATGTATCAATTCAACAATTATTCCTTCATTGCTTTAATTTTATAATTGTTACCTGCATGAGTCCAAGACTGCAAAGACGTTCCTTGATTAGATTTCTGGCTTGGGTATCATCGCCAGACTCTAAGGCTTGCTTCACACTAGGGTCTTTGTAAACGTCATCTAAACCTTCAATGTTTCTGCCTTGACGGTTGGAAACCAGAATATTATCAATGACATCTTCGACTTGTGTTGCATTGGGATTGACTTGTTGTTCGTATGCTGATGTTTCATCAGCGAGATAGTCTCCGAACGACCGTTCTTCGATTGCTGGTGCGTCTTTTTGTGTATCGTCGGAAGACCATGACCACCCTTTTTCGTTTTCAGCATAAGCTCCAGACACTACTAGCGTTAAAGCTAGAAGCGCTATCCCCAATGTGGACTTCATAGTGATCTGCAACAAAAAAAAAATAAACATTATATGGACGGTTTCGTTACAAAACTGTTATAAATCTTAGAAAATCGTTTTTTAATAAACATGATATACAGAAGAAATGCATTCGATTTGACGTTTGGATTATACAGTGATACACTCAAAATGTTATTCGAGCGAAAGATGTTTTAGTCTGGATTTTAATTTCTTAATTCGTGTAACATTTTAATGATTCAGAAATAAAATTTGTAAATATTAGATAACTTAGTATTTTTTCCTTGACATCAAAATAAATAATACTGTAGGTTAAAACATGTTTGACCTGATGTATTAGTACGTGTTACTTAACATTTTTTTATTAAGACTAGTATCGAAGCTAATCGAATTCGTAAACAATGAAAGTAAAAGTGTACGCACATAAACAGAAAAGTCACGTATGATTTCTTTGCATGAAAATAATTTATGCTGCATTATACCGTGAACAGTAATTTTTCATGCTATGTTGACGCTCAGCAATGCTAAATTTACTACTTTGAAATGACTGCTGTACAACAAAATGTGTTTCTTTATTTTCATGGCTATTATAATCATGGATTCCTTGTTATTATATAATATATTGATAGTGGTAATAAATACTTTTATAAAGAAGGACTAATTTAATAAAAGCTATGAAAAATATAACGAAACAATTCTACTTTTATATTCCATGACATCAAAACGGTTCAACATGCATTACACGGAAATTAAATTTGCATGACATATTCCTATTTCAAAATAAGAGGCTGATTTGAATAATCTACTTTGGTTTCACGTTCTTTTGTTTTATTCGGTCAACATATATTTTTTTATTATTTGTTTGTGAAATAGTGTTTTATATTAGTGCAAATTTTGCGTCTACGCATTTTATCTGCTGTATCCATCAGAGTGTAATATATGTTTCGGTGTTGCAATACATACGTGGGCATGTTCGAACGAGACTGTTTGCCATTTAATCGTGAATGTTTGAGAGTGTTTTGCGTAGGATTCTGTGAAATTTCTCTTTAGTATAAATATGGCGTGGACCCGCCTCTTACACAACGTGATCGAAACGACATTCAAATGTGGAGTGAAATTTTTCTCAAATTCATCGGTATATTTTATAGTAACAGTGTTTGTGATAGTACAAAAGTAATCAGCTACTCAATAATTGTAGATAATATCATGGTTATAAAGTTCCAATTTCTTCAAAAAGTACTAAAGAAATATGTATAAATAAATAATAAAAAAAATCAGAAGCAAAGCATCACATATTTTTTGATATTATTAACAAAATTATCATTTTATCCACAATTACTAACTATTCAAGTAACCAACGCTTTTAAACAAAATAAGAAAGCTACAAATAAACATATTAAATAGTCGCAAAAGGGTCAAAACGTGTCGATTAATGCCCATTTTCCGTTTAAAAATCTGTGAAAAAATCGAAATCATATGTAATTTTATCAAGTGATAAAAATGTTGTATACGTGTGTGATTTTTTCTATTTTATAAATCAATTCATAGCAGAGTAGTCAAAATGAATAATTTTCCTTTTATGTTCAGTTACTTTCTTGATATTTCGGTGAAAGCATTGTTGCATCTTTGTCAATATGACATATCACTGTCATTGGGAAACACATATTGCTTTTTTATCATCAAGTGAATCTATGCAATAAAACCCATGTTCTGACATTATTAATGTGTGCCCACTTTTGATTTATAGATTGTGAAGATGATATTATTGCAGTGTTGATAAATTATTCAAAATCAATATTCACTTCAATAAATATAATACCAGACGAATAAGAATATTAAAAAGGTTATATTAATTATTATATTACGACGCAAAAAATTAGCAAAGCATGTATATCGTTGCCATTTTGGCAATATAACGATGAGTAAATCAAAATTATATTATGTGGATCTTTCATTATTTGAATGTCTATCAAAAACAATCAACTGTTTATTGAGAAATTGTCAATAAATGAATGTGTATCTATCTGTTTATAAGATTATATTTCAAATGGATGTTAAATTAATTTATGGCCTATGTGGTTATGGAAGACGATATAAATTAAAAGGAACACTTTTGAATGCACAATTCGACAGCTGAGTTGAAAAGTTATTTGCATTATGCACATATATTATGAAATATGACATTTTATTAGGTCAAATTAATTGTAATATTCGAATAAAATTATCACGTAAGAAAGATTTTAGTCGTTTGATTGTAAATACATTAGTTATAATATGCAAAAAATCTATGCATGTTTTCAGAATAAAAAAAATGATATATTTTTTTAGTGTAATTGAAACAGTTTATTAAATTAGTGTTTATTTATAAATAGCATTGAAAACGCGATTGTTCTTGAACTGTATTTGAAAAGATTTACTCAAAAAACAAATATGGTTATTGACAAGGTTACTTTAAAATTGTGTATTATTATAGTATTTTTCTCGATGTGAATTTATGCTTAATTCACTAAAACGGGCGATGTCATGTGAGTAGTTGATTTGTTTGGAAACACGGGGATAACTTCTTGCATAAGAATATTGTTTTTTTTTGTCCTGGCGTGGGACGGGCCAATGATACATGATATTAGCAAATATTGCAAGAAAAGCATGCTTTGGTATGCAAATTGCTATTCCGAAACATTGTGAAAGAAAGCAACTGCTGCTATGAATATTGATGAAACATTGAGAACTGTCAACAAACTAAAACTTTTATCAAATAAATTTAATTCATTTTATTTGGTCAGCAAATTATTCAAATACAATTATAAGAATAATTAATAGAATAAGTAATGTAAATATGTCAAAGTTGTCAGTATATTTATTGTTTTTTTTTTAATTATTGTTAATTGACTGCTTAAAATACTTTTTGTCTTCACAATTGTGATGGAATTGCTCCAGAAAAACAGTTTTCAAACTCTGTATAAATTAATACAAGTTATGTGGAAATAAAGTAAGCAACATTATCATATGATTTTAATGTGTCATCCTTTTATAATTACGTAAAATTCATAGTCGAAAGTCAGATGTGTGTATTTACTTTCAAACGCGGCCCACGTTTCAAATAAAAATGTATATTAAAACATTTTTTTGCGTAGCAGCGAAAGTTGGTTTTGAAATCTGCAAAATGCAAAAGGAGTCAGTCGTAAAGATCTTGAGCTATTGTTGTCAATGTGTAATTCAATATTCGCGACAGTAATTTATTTGAAATTATAATATAATGCGACATATTTGGAGAGAGTTTTCGCAATTGTTTGCCTGTTATTCACAAGACATGTTAAGTGAGTCAATCTTTTTAATGACAATGTTGTAATTTGACGTATCGCCTCGCTAATTGAAAATCTACGTATAGGAAGTTGGAAGATTCCGCTCGTCTTGATGTAGTTTTTTAAAAAAGTAATTGTTTCATTGTTTGCATTTCACGTTCCATTGCCAAGAATAATTTGCATTTTCTCACAGTGAAATTTCTCCAATCTTGGTCTTGATTTTGTATTACAATGGCTAGGTCAATATTTTCGTGTCAAGACTTTTATTAAAATGGCAATTTGACAAAAATTATAATTGAAGTATTATTTATATTCACCCACATTTGTTTAATTTTTCATGAACTTCTGCGTAGAAAAACAATATCCATTTAAATTGTAAAATACTATAGAAACAAAAAACTTATACTATACGAAAGCGCTCTTTTATTCTGCTATTTGGTCGTATCTTTTACTTTAAATTTACCTAAATACGGATGAAAATATTATATTGGATATTAATGTCTTGAAGTTATACTTTAAGCATAGATCAAAGCAAATTTTTATTTTCCAGTTAAGAATATTTACATGTTACTTTTCACACTTCTTTCTATATTAGAACACAATGGTGCTTCCATATCAAATAAGCTAGTTTTCTACAGGTAATAAAATAATAACAATGGGCGGTGAGAAAAGAATCTGAACGGTGAAACGTATAACACCAGTCGGCTTAGCAGACATTGCAGTGTTTGTGATCTTGGAGATGTTATCGTTTCACTCTCGGAATAAGTGAAAGTATCGCCATGACCGTGGTAAGAGAGGCTGATGGCGGTAGTGGATTTCGAGTAATGACCGCCGCGGATGACTTCACAACTAACCAGCGTGCAGGGCCAGCAAACAATACTAATTGGCTATTTTCGCCAGATTAAAAAGAAAGAAAACATAAGTAATGATACATATTAGAGAAAAAAATGTTTTTATTTAGGAATATTGTTTTAATAAAATAAACGACAATTTTATTGATTGATTTGTCATACCATATAGAATACTATTATTTTGCTAAATAATAAAAAATACTTCAGGCATCTTTCAAACACGTTGTTTTACCAAAGATCAGAAAAAGTTAAACTTATAGAGTGTATGTAGTCTTTACTAAATAAACTATGTTTTAATATTAAGAATTAGCTGATCGCAGACTTTTCCGTGTGAAAAACAAAAATCAGAAAATAGTAGGCAACACGTTTGTTAAATAAAACAACTTTACTAATATTCGTGCCAATAATCATGTCGACAAGAAAATGTGATTATCATCTTTAACGGTCAGGGTAGAAACTGGCTGCAGATTTGTAAAAATACGGTGGTATTATCAATATGATTACTTTTTTATGTTTTACTCCCGGAGGGCAAAACGGGAACCGAAGAAATGACGGAAAGAGTGAGAATATACATATATATTAAATGTATATATAAATTTCGATTTCAATTCTTTAACATATTTTTTTTCTAGTTATAACATTTAAATTTCAAACAAAAGATATCCTTATTAAAATTTAAAATCTTGCTGTTCCTGAATTTATACTCAAGTTTTCATGAAAAACTGTGGAAAAGTTACAAAGCATATTGTGTTAATGTTGAAATTTTTATTATACAATAATTTTGCTGAAATAATCTATTTTAATATGTTTGAGACAAATTGGTACCCTAAATAAAAAATATAAAACGAATATTACGAGTGGCTCGCAACGTCGCAACCCTACTTGTTGTGTTTTCGTCAACACGTTTTCATTTCACTGAGATAATGATTTGTTATTATTGTCTCTGGTGCAACAAATCATTCAAAAAAAGTTTTAATATATGTATTTTCTTTGTGTCATTTTTTAAAATGATTTCACCAGTAGAAAAGTTCAAAAGTAAATTAAGAGAAATCGAACGTAATTAATATAATTTTTTGAACATTTTTTAATATCTCATCATAAACTGTAGAAAAATGATTTTCGTATTCATGCTGTTTGAAAAGAAATACGAAAATTTTAGTAGGTATAACATATTATTATAAGATTTCTTGAACTCAATAACGAAATTTCAAATCACAGTCATTGTGTGGTCACAGTCAATATTGTGATTTAATTTCAGTCAACATCTTTTTATGTAAATTTTTGCATACATATTATAATAAAGTTGCAAACTTTATTTTTGTTGTATACGTATTTAAAATACGCGACCGAAGATTATTTTCACTGTAATGTAAGTGTATAAAAATGACCTTTCTTCCTTTAAATTTGAATATTAAGTTAAGTTATTTTTATTTGTGTTGTTTAAAAAAAATACTACAATTCGAAAAGAGGTGATTAAAAGAATTATCACATCCTTGTCCCGTGTGCGTGTCTGTGTTAATTGTAAAAAAACACAAATTTCACTAACCGTTATGATCCAAAATTATCAAATAGAAGATGCAACTTGCAACACTCGTTGGTCCACCAAAACTAAAATCACTTATATCACTGATCCTCCCGTTTTCGGAACGAGACTGAAGAACTCTTTGTCCTCCACCAAGTCTTTATAGTGGCAAGTTATTTTGTGTCCCACCACGTTGTTATGGATGCGTCCCTTCCACCAAGAGTTAGTTGGTACAACTGCAATATTGCACTATCAGTTTTGACGCCACAATTTCACTTTCACTGATCTTACTGTGGCTGGATTGGTACAGCGAATGATGATTTGGGTAACCTCACCGGGCGGTTATATACGTCGCAGCATTAGGATGTAGAAAAGGGTTTCGCAATGGTATACAACTTGTGATGTCAGTTCGACAGCGGCTTTGCCTCCACCGGTTCGATTCGCGTGGGAGAGGGGCTGGTTTTTAAGATTCATTCATGAAATCGAAAAATAGCGTCATACGGTTGTAACTTATGCAATTTGGGCGCGAATAGATTTTGCAATCGATTTCATGAATGAATTCTTAAATCCTTGAGCCGACCATGTACCAACCCATTTCTAAGAAATCATATAACTAATGAAACCTTTGAGTCATTCCGTAAACAAGCATACATTTATTCGAAATGATCATCAATCATTGAATATTTGATAAATATGATTGAAATACATACTGCAAACGTATGTTAAATATACTGAAAAGTTATATGTAAACTATAATAAACACATCGTTGTTTGGGAAAAGAATATTAAACTAAAATTACTATTGTTTGTACATTATTGTTCAATATTTTAAAATCATTCATTAACAATTAAAAAATGTAGTGTTACCATTATTTATAGTAAAAATCTTAACTGTTAAAATGCTTGTGAATGTGATCCATATTTTAGAAGTATTTATTTCATCACTTTTAGGATGTTCACTGTCAATACTCAGTGTAAAGGAAAATACTTATTTGAACTAATTTCCACTTTTATTCTTGTATTAGCTGACAATGCTGGTCATGAGCGAAACTGGTCCTGATATTATTAAATAAAAGTGGGAATTAGTATAAATAAATATCTATTTCATATTATGAAAAACAATTCAATATATTGAATTCTACGAGAAGTATGTAATATTGTTGTATGTTTTATCTATTTCGATATCACGTCATCGCCAGAACTAATAATCATTGAATAATATACCTTTTTGCTATCGGGTATATTTCAAAAAACGTTGTTTTTATTTAAGGAGAATTTAAATGGTAAGAAATATGTTTTTTGAATCGACGGTTTTGACAGGAAGAGGTTGAATGTTTGTAATTGTTTGAAATGAAAAATGATACCGATAATTCGATAAGAATTTAACTTATCAATTGAAGAGATTCTGAAGTATTATCTAACAGCATCATACGTATACAGTTGTTTTAGTTGTATACTTTGGTAAACAAGACTAGTCACAAACCGGTTTTAAATATTTCACATTAGGTTGTTGATCTCAGAGCCCTTCAACAATCACACAAAAATAACATTCTTTGTTGTTTACTATAGTATAGTATTGTTTGTATTCTTCGTTGTGAAAAAAAAACTATCAGGGTATTGAAAATATGTTTATAATAATAAGTGTTTGCTTATACTTATTAATTACAGACCACAAACAAATATCAAGTAAATTTTTTGTATAAAATTAACTAATAATGCCATAATAAAAATAATAAAAGATTTTTAGTACCTTTTCCACTTAAAATTTATTTGATCAGGACCGGTTTCGCTCCTCGCGAGCATTATCGACTGATAATAAAAATAAATAAACAGTGCTATTTATACAAGTTAAATTGAAATAAAAAGGTGTAAGCAACAATGAAAAGGATTTACAAATTACATTATAATTACACAAAATTAAAATGCTTAGCACCTATGTTACTGTATAAACCGGTCCTGATCAAATACATTTTAAGTGGAAAAGGTACTAAAAATCTTTTATTATTTTTATTATAATGCCATTCCATCAAGTATTGACAGTGAACACCTTAAAAGTAATAATGCCATCTTGTAGAGAACTTTTAGAATATTTTCTTACCTATTAACACTATCGAAAAAGTTCTCCGTCACCTGAAAACGTGTTTATGAAAATGGTGGTCAAAGAAAGATCACCTAGTAATCTAACTTAAAAATTTATTTCATATTAAATGTTTTTCCCACAACAAATAAATGACTTTACTGAAAAAAGATTTCATTTCAGGCATAGGAATTATATTTTTTTATCCATGTCCACTCACAATGTGGAGCATATGGCCTCCCAATGGAGATATCTCAACAGAAGTTTTTTACGACAACTTTTTGTTACTCAGTCGCTCAACGTCACTTTTTTCAAAGTGAGTAGTAGGGAAAAAAGGATAAGTCTAGAACAGGACTAGTGGTTGACTAATCGCTATTGCTACATCCAGTTATTAAAGGATCGGAAGGATGGAAGGAGAGGAAATAATGAGAATTGACATCACCCAGTCTTCGATTACATGTTTGAATTGAATAATTCTCAAATTAACTGTGATCTTACCGGTAATCGAGCCCAGATTTGCGTGATCGATAGAGCAAACTCTAACTAACTGAGCCACAGCAGGCGATATATTTTATAACATTGTTTAATTGAATTTCCTAATATACAACATATTAACAAATATTTTTCATTTAAAATTTATGGTCAAATTTTAATTATTGCAATTATTCCAAGCTTGAAGCTTAAAATCTTAGAAATTGGTTCATAAAAAATGATATTTGCTTGAGATCATCATTTGTTCAAGATTTGTATAAAATATTATTAAATTATTTAATTCCAGAAGCAACAGTAAAAACATGTTGATAAAGGTATGCTATTTTGTGATTATATTTATTTTTTTCTGCAAATATTTGCATATACAAAAATAATGAAAAGTTGTTAATCTTTTATTTTTATCGATATATTTGTTTTACTATGTTAAATACAATAAAATTGTGTATCTTAGATCTAAGACCAGTTTCGATCAGTTTGTGGTAATTTTCTATTGATCTAATTTACTATATTCTCACTAGTATAACGAAAGCGAAACTGTAGTTTGTAAATTATGTTCGATACATGTGTTTTTTTAATAATTAAAACATATTACATCTTTCCAGTAAAAGTAACAGTGAGCAATTTTGTATTATTTATTTAATAGATGCACCATTTTTTTTAAACATCAAGATGGTCGGTACAATTATAATTAATACTATCACCATAGAGTTTTATAGCGTATAATAAATCTATATTATCAAATAAATATTTACATAATGAGAAAATAGTCAAATTATTATCCATTATCCCAAATCTAATCGATCTTTTCTTCATTTTTTCGGATTATTATAAATTAGTGAAAAAACTTTCTTTGTACATTGATATTTATTATACAATCACACAATTGCTTTTTTTTCAAACAGGATAGAGAAGTTTAATGAGTGATTAATATTTTATATGCTACTCAAAAAATAAACTAATAGCCAAATCATGATTATCGTGTTACTTCATAATGCTATTATGGTAGTGGTCGTCAACTAGTGACACAGTAGCTACTATATAATTTAAAAAATATATATAAACAGGCGGACCTCCGCTTTCGTACATAATTGGTTCCTGAAAATGTGTGCGAATGTTGAATGTTCGAAAGTAGAGTGATGTAAAAGAAACACCCAAAATTTTCTTTAAAATTTTTTATTTATCAAAATTTACTTATGTGTTTGATAATTTTTTTTTTTTTAATAAACTTGTCAAGAGTTAGTTGTATTTTACTCTTTTTTTTTCTTCTCTCTATAGAGAGTTCTGTAACATGCAGTGCTTTTATGGATCGCCCTACGCAATTAAGGTATGCGTTCTTCATTGGGATCAAATTCTTCCATAATATTCAAAAATATATCGAGATGAATAAAAGCTTCGTTCATATTTTTTATTGTCAAAGTCTTGATGACCTTTTCTGGTTCTTATTCCTCATTTTCATTTGTGCGAAATAGCGAATTGCTTGAAAGTAGAATGTGTGAAAGTAGAGGTCTGCCTGTATAGACATCAGTGGCGGTTCCTGACCTAAAATCTTGGGTGGGCTAGAGAAAAGCATATTTCCACTACACCTTAAACATTAATCTACAAGCAAATTAACAAATACTACGACACTACTGAAATGCATGATTAATTATATAATAAAATCAATGTTAATGTAACTAATAAATAATAGAATTTCGGAATCCTTAAATTTGTCTCTTTCAAAGTGAAATAACAAGTACCTACTAAAAGCAATACAGAACTGTCAGTGAGAGTCAATACCTGTCACTTTCATACAATACAACGATATTGGTTTTGTGTTTCAATGCATAAGTATGCGTAATGGGCAGATTCAGTTTAGCCCCCAACGATCAACAGAAGCTTGACAGATTGAAACACAATCGTTTGTGTTTGATGACGTTTCCGTACATACAAATACAAAAAAATCTAATCGTGCTTGATTGCGCCCCAGTGTTAAGAAATATTGTCTGTGGTTACGGGCGAAATCTCTATCTCTAGCCCTTGAGTGGTGTTGCCAGAGTGACGTGACGTTGCCTGTTCCCTGTAAAGTATTTATAGGGATATTGTTTTTTTTATGCCGGCTCAGTTTAAAATTGTAATACAAAACACAATCGAGAATATGATTGTAGGTAGACGTAACATTGTCTTATATTGACAGAGGAAAATTAAAACAAAGATATTATATTCATTTGGGAAAGGTTAGTTATGCTTATAAATGTATTTATTTTGTTCAGCGGCCGAATTGCTGTTCATTTTTATTCAGCCATCTAATGTTTTGGGTGAAAAATGCAGGTCGGGCTTAGCCCACCTAGCCCAGTACCTAGAACCGCCACTGATAGACATGCTAAAAAGTATACTGACGAAGTTATTAAGTTTTTCTTACATAACTCGTAACATATATTATAGTTACCCACTCTATTGAAGAAAATTTGATTCCATTACTGATATGGATTAATGTTGATTTGACACAAGTAATTGTAGAAATTAATACAAAGGGACAATTGCTTGCTTTTAAATCTGCATTAATTAATAATAATTTCCGCTCAAAAAACTCGGTTTTTGCCAAACTTTTACACCGACTGAGTTATTCCAAACAAAAAATTTGATATCCAAGAATTTCATTGAGTATTGAACTCATTTTTGTAAAATGTATAACTTACCAACGTCTACCATTGTGAGGGAATACACAAGACATAAAAGTCTAATTCCTCGGGACTCTGGTTTTCTCGACACAGAATCCCTAGTCTATATGCCCCACATTAGGAGCAATATTTAAAAATAAAATAACGGGAATATTGTATGTAATTTTATCTACCACTGTCATGATCCGTTGAGCGCATTGGAGCATGGGCAAAAGCTGGTAAAGTCAATTGCACGCGATGCTTGTAAGCAACAGTGCGTGCAACTGCAATGTTGGGTTTTTCCCAGACGGATCTTGGATCGAAAGAGTTGCGTAAAGCCTATTGCCCTCACTGAAATTATGGGTCTCAAGTCTCGTTACTCAGCGATGACACAGTACTCGTATCAGTTACATATATTATGACATAATTTAGTAAAGTTACAAAATTGATCATATTATTTATTTATTATTATTGTAATAATTGTTTGGTGATGAATCAGAAAAGAAACTATGACAGGAATTTTCCTAGCATTTAATTATTGTTTGGTTGAAAATTTAAATATTTTACAATCAATAACCTTCCATAGATAATCTGAAGACTATTTTTCAAGAAGGCAAAACACACGTGTGAAAAAAAAAACAAAATGATCAAATTCGATTTTATTTTAAAGATAAGTTTCTACAAAATTAGCGCTGAATCTATCAATGATAACAAATTATCAGTTGTTTCGATTATGAATTGATTGATCAAAATTAAAATAATTAAACTAAAGTAGATTCTATTATTGTAATATTTTGATAATTAAAAATATATATATTTACGCATCATTGATATAATGCTTGTATGTTTTTAAGAAGCATGTCAAGCCAGCACCCTATCGACATAAAGGTTTGCGAGAAAATATTATTTTAAAATTATACATTAACCATTTCAAATAAACTTAGTTTCCCTATAATACTGACGGGTTTTCGTACCAACAATACGTAATTAGACACAATTAAAAAGTGGTGGAAAAAGCAAAATTGTAATATATGTATATTCATCTATTAGGAATATATTATAGCTGTAAATTGTAATATGTAAATACGAAGCTCTTTTCTCTGTCATATGCTTGTTTTATTTTAAATGACTAATTCAAATTGCTGATGAACTTACTATCATTGTAAAAGAGTCGTTAAATGTATTAAAATAATCAACCGAGGAGCAAAACTCTTAAAGACTTAACGCTTTTATTCTACTCTGTTATACGATCAAAAAGCTTCATACTTGTAATTCCTCACAGGCTATAATTAATTATCCACAGTATTCGCTAAACAAATATGTTGTAACATTTCATTAGCAGTAGAGACGGCTAAAAATTTTGACTTAAAATAAAAGCCAAATTAAATAAATAAACTGCATTTATAATCGGCAATAAAAAGTATATATTGTTTATTTATTCGATTTCGTTAACGGTTTTTCCCATTGCAATATTAAATGCAATAAAACATTCAATCAAATTCATATATGAAATAATCTGGCAATGAATATTCTACTCTGCGATTATTTCTTAGAACAAAATATGTATTTCACAGAAGCTTTTCGTTTGGCACACTTTTATTCTTTGCATAACCAAGTTGGGTTTTCCGAATTATTTAGGACATCGCTCTGTGCTGAGTTGCAATAACCATTCGTAATATGCAAGGTATTTTATAATACGCTGCATAGATTTGTCTACGCATTGTTAGAACAATATGGAATAATTATTCAATTGAATACACGCAACTAGCAGCTCCATAAATTATTAATTACATTGTGTTAAATCCTATGAGGAGTCAATAGTATGATTGTTGAGAAAATTTCTTTTAATCAAATATGTATTGACATAAATCACAACATATATACTAAATAATTACAAGCCGAATACCACCAAAGAATAATCAAAGAATATGGGGTCATCTGTCGATTATTGGTGAAAAGACATTTTTTAAAAAAATAAATACAGTTTTTAGTGTATTGTACAATATCTTGGCAAAGTCAGGACTGGTTTAGTTGCGTGATGCAGCTTTGTTGAAAGCGTTAATAAAAAATATTCTTTTGGTTCATGATCATTCCTTCCGCCATTAAAAGTTCAGATCCACAAACGGACTATCTATTGATACAGTATGGTTTATTGTCACCCGCTCCCACAACCACTTTTGTGATGAAGGCTGGCAGAATTTTAAAATGTGTAGCTAAATTAATTGTGTTTAAATTTTGTAACCCGTAATATCAATTGTTTTAGTGTTTATGGCCTTAAATGGCAGCATTTTTTTAGATACCCGATGTGGTTTTTGTTTGTTTCTTTCTTGCTCTTTGGGACACGAACCGAACACAACGTGTGTGGGGGACACTTCCCGGTTCTGGGACTTGGTTCCAGAGACCTTTAGTTATAAATTCATTTACAGTTTTTTCTTTTGTAATTTTTCGTCCGAGATGAAAGAACTGAGATGTTTCCATTTCGACGAAAATTAAAAATCCGTTTGTTCTCTACGCAGAGTTTAACATCAATTTTCTTATTTCATTTATAACATCGTATGAGCAAGCTAGGTTGCGTAATAGTTATTGTGTTAATTCAAAATTTTGTCTGTTAAGTATGGTATGTAATTAAACATCGGTGATTGCAAATTCTTAAATAAACGTTTTCGTAATACGAGCGATGGGTCTTATTTCATTTCTTCCTACCTGTCTTACGTCGAGCTCATACCAACTGTATTGGTAGGACTTTTATTAGTGGAGATTTATTCTTGGGGCTTAACATCGTGAACAATAGTAGAAATTTCTCACAATAAATGAAGCTAGCTCTAAAATAAATTACGAGTAATGTCACTATCCTTGATATTATATGTTACATAGATTAATATAACATCAAAATTACATCAATATGTGTAGATTTGACAAGAACACAATAAAAAACAATAGGTGGGAAAAATTGCCTGCCTTTAAATCGCCATTATCGATAAAAATACTGTTTTTTGGCAAACTGGTACAATATATGTAAAAACTGAGTTATCAAAGACAAAAAATTGATATTCAAAAAATTCATTGTTTACTGAATCGTTTTCAATTTTAGCTTTACGGTGACGATATAATATGCTTATACAGTGGTATTGGTACAAGAATAATATGTATTTAGTATAAATGTCTAACGATAAACATATGGTAAAACAATAAATCCACCAGTCCTAACTATCTATTATCAAATAAAATCAAAAACGTTTTGAAGTTTTATCGACAAACGAAATTATATAGATTTAAATAATATGTTTATTTAAATTTTGGTAGGGATATGAAATGTGTTACATCCGCATAGAGCGGAAGCAATTATAATATTGTAACAACTTCAACGTTACCTCGTGAATGCAATTCGATATATTAAAAGTATACGTAACTAACATCAACGATTTTGAATCGATGTATAAATTATGTATATCTATATTACTTGTATTATATTATAGGTCGAACGTCTAGAGTTGGAGAATTGCGAGTAAAAGGTAGACTTTTTTATTTTGTCAATATCAAGAAGCAAAAGGAAAAGTTATTTATTTTAATTAGCGGAACGATCACGTTGGTGCAGCAAATAATAGCGTCATTTAATTTGAAAAATAATTTACTTTCTCATATCATTTTATTCTTTCTATTATTTCGATATACTTCTAGAAAGAAACTTTTTTTATATGAAATTCACACGGCGTAGTATATTTTATTCTTCCGATTCACACTTTCAAAAAAATGGTTATTTTTTATAAAATATATGGGCCCATGAGAGGTGAAGTGAGCCAAGTGGTATTTTAGAAAAAAGTTGGATGCGTTGTCATATTCTACTCGTCTTAAAGTATCGTAAAAGTAAAGTAACCTCAGTAAATACACTCTGCAATGGTGTTATCTCCGTAAAATAAAAATATCCACCAAAGCACCAAATAAAGACGTGATTGTACTTAAAAAATCAAGAAAAAAGCTTTACTATTTTACTTGTTGGCTCACTTCATCTCTCGGGGGCCCTTGTCCTGACATGCACGGTTTTGTTAAAGGGCAGTAGTGAAATTTACAAAAGTTCAATCACTTATGAATATTGATAATATTTTTTCAAAATAACATCATCTGAAGGACTACCAGTTGGAGAGAGAAATATCTTTAAATAATGAGAGATAATTCTTGTACGTAATACTAAGTTTAATATGACGCAGTACTACTTCTAAAATTATTATAATGGCGTTCTAATAAGTAAATACAAATTTAATTAACATGAAAATAGTTGTTAGATTTTTATGAAAAGTGCGTAATAAACTATTTTTTTTAACCATGCTCGCTCCCAAAGTAGAACAATAATATATTGCTACTATGGATTGCAATACCGGTATTACCGGAATCCCGGTATTCATGGTGTTTTCTCAATACTTAAATACCGAATTTAAAAATACCAGTGTTTGGGTGTTGAAAATAAACCAATATTTAATCAATGGAAACCATCACCTACTTTATAAAATTGTTCGCGATAAATTTATATTTAATTTGTTTATAGTGGCATTCATAACTCAAAACATATTTTATGTCGATTGTACTACAGTTGCATTGATGCAGCAGTAAATCTATGCAGCATTTCAACAGAAATTGATATTGATCCGTAACTTAACCTATTTTTTGGATAATATGGATAAAAAGATGGGACAAGGAAGAAGTTTTTTGGTTAGCTTATCACTCACTTTATAGGCAGGTTACAGGATCGCAATGATTTGGATTGAATGCGCTCTGGGCGGGGTGATATCACCTAGATATAACACAATTGTCAATTCCTCGTATTATTCTATTCGTTTTTGGATAGACGAAATGATTTATAGATTTATGGAACTGTTTACTTGGATAAAAGCTTTAAGAAGAACGAAGAACCGGAGTCAATTATTCTTTCATTCATTATTTTTTTTTGCAGAGCCCTTTAATACGCTGAAATTCAACTGTGTATTCATATATTCGACTCACGAGATTTATGAATTCGAATAAAAAATGATAATGTGATAACATTCTTCATAATAATTTAATTTTTGTATTTAGTTACATACCTTAACGCATATGAATAAAAAGAAAACATTGATTGCGTCATGACTATTAAGAGTATCTTATTCCTGTGTTTCTATGTAAATCTCCATCGATGAGATAATGGTTTTCTATAGATAATACCGCTCAAAACAAACATGTCATTCAATGTATAAAACGAAAAAGATGGCGCCAAATTATTGGCGACGGATAACATCGTAATTTATTATGCATTCGAGGAGAGAAGCAACATCGACTGGTACCGAGACAATGCGGAAGACAGGGACGAAATACACTTTCTCCCGGAGACGGATCTTGGCGAGTTCTTTGGCCCATACAAAAAGACTTCATCGAGAGTTCTTTTTTTAAAAATAACAGTTCCGAATCTTACTTAATATTATTGTTGACGTAATAAAAAGCGCGAAACAGGTTTTATTTTCAAGACAGAATACATTTAAATGGTTCACGGAGCATTTGATTTTTTAAAATAAATAACGCAAACTATAATAATGTAATATTAAATCGGAAATATTTTTGTCTTTCTTTACTCCATTAAAATATTGTTTTGTTTCTATGTCGTTTTTAAATTTCTAAAATCTACATTGACCATTTTAATTTGTTCGAACATATAATACTGACAAAAGAGCGTGTAAAGGTTAATTTTAGGTCTTCGGTCCAAGAGACCCAAAATGTATCTTAAGGATTCTATAATAAATGATATTCATATTTTCTTGAATCAAAGTTGTATTATTATTGTGTTGTTGATTGTAAAAATCTGAATTTAATAATCCATAATTTTTAATTAATTCTTTAAACTTTGTTGAAACGAATATTGGAAATATGCTTACATGCACCAAGAGAGAAAATAAATATCGCCCTTCTATGTGTGTGTGTGCTGTGTTACAGGTATATAAATAAATCAAGACGAATTTCATAATGCGATAATAAGTTTAGTTCTGAACTTCTCAGGAATAGTTGAATAATTGAATTTAATTTTTGGAAGTACTGATATGTATTTTTATGTACTTATCAATATAAAAAAATAGCAAAAACTCAATCTTTCTGAATGAAAAATTGCAAATGAAATAAATATTTATCACCGTTTAAATATTTTTCAATGGACAACTACCATATAAATGAATTCGATCAAACGGGAATGATTCAGGATGCTATTCACATCGCTTGGAAATGTCCAGACATGGGCAGCGAACTGGCAACAATGCAATGCGATTATCAGTTAGATCAGTCGCCCTCATCAGTAATGATAACTTGGTTACATCCAGTGGCGGATTAACCCATAAGCGCAAGAGGCGCGCGCTTGGGGCCTCCAATGTGAGGGGCCTTACAATAAAATATCTTCTATAAACCCATATGCTATTTTAAATTCTGTTTTAGTAATTCGAAAAAGAAGGCTACCAAAATTGATTGCGCCTCGGGCCTCCCAACTGTTTAATCCGCCGCTGGTTACATCTAAGGAAAATTATAAGGCATTCAAAGGGTTTGTCATTCAATTTCTGTCATATCTTTTTTTTTACTTTCTTTACACTTTAGTGCATTTTTTTCTCGAACACTTCAAACAATATTTCAAAACTCCGTCAGAAAGGTGTGAAAAGATGGATACACCCTTGGCAAAATATTAAAGAAAATAACTATGTTGAAAAGCTATGTTTACTAAAAAATATGTATCACATCGTTATTTATCTATGTCAAGATAATAAACACACCAAAATTAATATTCAAAATATTTCATAATACTTCCCCGTTTCAGCCCTGTGCCTTTTATTTCTTAACGAAATCGTAACATCGGTCACCCAACGACCCACGCGTTACGGAATAGTTCGTTACATTGGCATAACGATTGTTTAAATTTTAAACGGCGATGATCCATTGACAACGTGCCTCACACATTAAGTGAATCATCACAATTTCTATGAAATCTTTCTATAAAAGAAATTGTCGCTGGGAGAAATTTTACAAAAATTAATGAAATATAACCAATTGCAAAAACATAATCCCACCTTTTTAAATAGTGAATGTGACAAGGCTTTTATGTATTCGAATCAGATCAATATATTTGGAAAATATATTTGACATGTTTTATTTTACAAAACATGTCAATATTATAGTCGTAATTAAAAAGTTCATCTAAACTATTTTTTCGAACGGAGATAATGAGAAATATTGAAAAAAAAAGATTGAGTTTTAGATAACATATTGTCTTAGTACAAAATTTATTTATAAATAGGAATTTATCGCAGGTATAATTGCTATTATAAGTTAATATTTATTATGATTCGTTGGTTTTTTTTCACTAATATATTTCGAATGTTTCGACTGATCACGGTTGTGAAATGAAATTAGGGTTAACATAAAATATAACTTGGAGGAATCATGTGGTGGCCATATGCTCCGACTAGGGAGCGGGTGCGTTTTTTACGTTTTTATCCGTACTATTAACTTGAACAAAGATTTTATGTAATATTATTAATACACGATGTACTTCAACAGTGACGTAACTAGAAATTCTGGGCCCCATGCCAAAGTTATCAAAAGGGCCCTATTTTTATGTTTAAAAAAATTAATTGAAGTAAAAAAAAAGGACGACTTCGAGTTGTAAATTCCCAGTTGTTGACAAATTGGGGACAGTATATATCTTTTCCCGATAATTGTTATTTAGAAGTTACCTTTATTTCTCTCGTACAGGGGAAAACTACCTCGTTTGGCAGGGAAAAAAATATATTTATTTCTTAGTATTCATTTTTTAATGTTGTTTAAAAAAATAAATATGGATATACATTTAGGGCGTCCTGACCCCAAGGACCCTTATGCGTCACAAATGCCCTGTTGTATGGTGGTTAAGTCACTGTACCTCAATATAAAGTAGTCTAGTGAAATCTGTCTGAACTGATCAAAGACCTTTCAAAGCGCTTTTGATACTATGTTAAAAGTAAGAGTTTTAGTTAGACTGATTCATAGACAATTGCTCTATTCTCAATGTCTGATATGTAAAGTTGGTATTGTAATGCTTGTCAAAAAAGGTATCAAAATTCTTTAGGAGGAATATTAGCAAGTTAACTAAAAATTATATATTACAGTCTTGAAATGTTTATGACAAATTATAAAATAATTGCATGCTGATGAAGGGTGGAAGATACAAGATTTATGAGTAAGTTATACAAATTAAATTGCAATTAAACGTTATTGAATAGACCTTCCCATTGTTTGTCTAATGATTAGTACACAACTGAGCAATTTTAATTTTTAGTATGTAAAATAATGTATGCGAATTTATAATACTAATAATAAGTCTTTGTTTATTATACTTAGAAAAAAACTTTGGAACACGCGCCAATATAGACTCACGGTTTCAACAGTGGCGTTGATCGGAGAATTAAGCTCAAATTTAAATGAAATAAAAAAGAAAAATTAATATGTATGTTGAATTAATATTTCTTAACAAAAAAAACCGATTTGTTGCAAAACAATATTTTTAAAGATGTTATTCTGATATATTATACATATTTTTGCATTTTACATCATTGATTTATATTTGAAATTATATAGGTAGTATTGCTTAAAAATAATTATAAATATTATAATTAATAACGAAATAAATGTGCTCGTGATAAAATTATGATAAACATTGGTTGAATATTGTATTAGTACAGCGATTTTAAAAACTAAACGTATTATAAATATCGAATTCTTACTCCGTAAACTGTCTAACTATATTTAGGAAAATTTACCAGGGGATAAAGAATTTAACCATCAAATGTAGTTTAAAAATTCTGATGCGAGCTAAAACTTAATTTTTGAAGTTATAAAAGTTGACGATGATGTCTTCAAAATCTTTATCCTTAGTAAGAGGTCAATAACCTACGGTTTTTAAATCAGATCGAATACTAAGTTGTTGATATCGCTCATCCAGTTCATTAGTCGGACATTTATAATTAACCTGTTTTGAATAATATTTTAATGGTCATAATAAATTAAGTATTATTAATCTATGATCGAGATTTGTACATTTTATCAACAGGTATTAACAAATTCATTACTTAGGTCTGGTTCAGTAGTAGGGCGTAAAAAAACATTCGTTTAAATGACCCACAGAATGCGAATATTTTATTTTTAATAAATAACATTTTTAATACGGCGTTGGGGCAAAAAAGGTACATAGATATGCTTAAAGATACTTGGTATAAATAATTAAAGCTTGTACGGCACTGCCAATCCATTATTTCTTTAATAATTCAGGTTAAGGTCTTTTGCAAGTCGCCGTATGTCATTTGGAAATCGCTTGGGGAAACACCACGGCCACTATTCGGAGAGTGGATAAGTTTCAGAAAATCCAAAGGACTATTTTATGACAAATATATTATATATGCACTCTACCATTAGGGATTGCAATAACGGACGAATGTGCGCCATTGTTTCGGTAATTTGTATGAAATATTTCGGTATTACAGTGTTATCATAATATTTAGGGACAATTGGAATTTCACTACCATACGACTAAATCTTTGTATTATATTGAGTACTGGTAATATCATAAGCATAACAGGTTGATTTTTATACAATATGTCCACTCCGACCATCTCAACAAAAGTTTTTATATAATAACTGCTCGTTACTCAGTTGCTGAAGCACTATTTTTTTCAAAGAGAGTAGAGATAAAAAAGATAGAGCTGATAGTACAAGACTAGTGGTTAGCCAATCAATCTTATTACGCTGCGTTATTTTAGGATTGGAAAGCTAAGTCGATTAAAAAATGGCAGTTCGTTCTAGGACTTGAACTCGTAAGATAAGTCACAGAAGCCAAGGAAGTTGACCACTAAACTACGGACCCGACCATACCAGAAACTGATTGTTTATTTGAATTAAATTATCCGAAACCCAAAATATAATAATATATAATAATAAAAACTCGTTTTAAAGGATAAATAAATGTAAACTGCGCCTCTCTTTGCAATAGTCAATGCTTCACCAAGGAGGCGCGCCGCCTGGCTTGGAAACCGCTGCATTAATGCATTGTACATAAATCCCGGCATTTCGGTTTCGGTAATACCGGTATTGAAATTTCTAACTGTCATATGTTTCAACGATGGGTGGAGTGTTCTTGGAGTTAATTATCAAATATTTGTGTATGAAAAATCCAGAGGTCAGTTTCTGATAATTGTATTATAAATATTAGCGTATTTTTCCGTAGTCGGCGTAGTATTTTCACATCATAATCGATGTCCGTGGCCGAGTGTTAACACTTTGTACTTCTACTTAAAAATAATATAGCACTATGACCGGTTTCTGATCACAATACATAATTATAGAATAAGTACAAAATAGTGTTTTATTATTTAAAAAATTGCGTTTTTACCAAGTATTGACACTGAGTACATTACAAGTGATTGTGAACTTCTGTTCGAGATTTTAAGATTCTATAGATTAAGAGTTACGAGGTCCACATGATTCCTTTTGGGGTCTACAGAGAAAATATTATTTTAAGGGAGCCACAGTACAGTTTTGGGAGGCCATGGGCAAAAAAAGTTCCCGTATTTTGTAATTTTGGGAAATCCATAAATTCCTAGCTTTTTAAAATCAGTCAGCGGGCAAAAAAAAAAAGAATATTACCACTGTAATCTGAAGTACTTACGTACGTGAGTCCAGGCCACACGTTTGTATATATTTTATAATATCCTTCAATTCTTTAAAATCCTTCTATTTGTCGCCTGTGTGGTCGAGTGGTCAACATCGTTGGCTACCGTTACGGAGGGCACGGGTTCGAATCCCGGTACGGGCAGTTTTATAAATTGATTTTTCAATCGATTTATAAATTTCTGTTCAAAGGCATGGATGTATGTGATGTCTTAAATTCCCCCCTCTCACCCATCCTATCCTATGAACGGGGCGTATAGAGAGCGATTAGCTAACCACTAGTCCTGTCCTAGCCCTTTCCTTCTATTCCTACTTTCTTTGGAAAAAGAGAGGTTAAGCCACTGAGTAACAAGCAGTTTTCGTAGAAATATTTCTGTTGAGATAAACTCCATTAGGAGTCCATATGCTCCATATTGGGAGCGGACATGGAAAAAAAAATCTTTAAAAAATAAGCTAAACAATTAGCTTACAGTCAGTTCTCATGTAACACTCAAAAATGCTCTCGAATAAAAAGATGTTGAAAAAGAAAACGAGATATTCGAATATATTCATCTCTTCTTTGATGTACAATAAAATTAATAATATTCGGTGCTATATTAAATCACTATCATATAATCTATTTTGTTAATTTAAACACCAGAATACTCGCTCGAGACAAAAAGTATGTGTTAGGAATTAATATGTAACTTTGTCACACTAGTAATATGAAAAAAAAGAATGAAAATACGTGTTGAAATTCATACATTACACTATTCGAATATATTCGAATACCATAATGTTTAAATATTCGATTGGGATCACTAGTGTCGAGATGGTGTAATTTATGTTGCGCATGCAATTTAAGTGAATATGTGAAATGTCTGGAGCAAGAAAAGAAGACTACAGTGAAAGATATTTAGAGTTGGTAAGAGTTGAAATAAGGACCAGTATTATGGTTCTACTAGGGTATCCAATCCCGGAGCCTTTTTCCAATCCCGGGATTTCGGGATTGATAAATTTTCAATCCCGGGATCCCGGGATTCCGGGATTGAGATAAATTTATCGAGGAATTTGAAATCTCCGATTTGGTATACTTTTTCCCCGTATTCTCACGAAACCTCGTTTTTTTTTTTTTTAGCTCACCGAGGAATTTGAAATCCTCAATTTGGTATACTTTTTCCCCGAATTCTCACAAAACCTCGTTTTTTTTTTTTTTAGCTCACCGGGGAAATTGGAATCGACAATTTGCCAATTTCATCTCACTTTTCGAGATTTACTCCAAATTTCTCAATCCCGAAATCCCGGGATCGCGACCATGTCAATCCCGGGATTTCGGGATCAAAAAATTGAACGGGATCCCGGGATTACGGGATCCCGGGTTCCGGGATTGGATGCCCTAGTTCTAGCTTACTTACATATCACCCGACGACACATTTAAAAAACAATGATGAATACTTATGAGATATATGTATCATGAAATGTCATAAATGCAAATAACCAGAGTTGTAAATGTGTCTTTATTTTTTAAAGATATGACTCGAAAACGGAAAAAAGAAAAACGTTTTCAGGAAGCCAAAGAAACAACGTTTTACTATTAGTGTTTTCACTTTATATGAGTCATTGATACACAACCTTTTGTGGCTAATTCTCTCGATTGACGGATTTCCAATAAATGTGGTGTACAATTATTGACTTAATAACGGAATAATGCGGTGGAAGGGTTTTCAGTTAGAGTCAAAAGTCCATTATATGAAAGTATACGTTCATACGTTTTTTGTGGCTAAAATTTGAACTTACATATTAGCGGATATTTGTTTTTTTTTAATGTACTAAGAAGTTTTCATTCGTATGCCATATTGCTCAGACGTACGAGACAAAGACACTCTAGACCAATGGTTCCCAAACTTATTTCCCCCGTGGACCCCTAAGCCCACTATTTTATCCTTCGTAGACCCCCTCCCCCAGGATGCATAATAGTGAAGTTTTCTAATTTTTAAAAATACAAATATGAGCACTCTGTGATAGGGTTTTTTTTATAGTGGACAATTGTAAAAAAAAATATGTTAATTTTTTATTCTTATCATTAGTGATTTTTTAAAAATGAAAATGAACAAATCAAAACACAATCAAATTCTTACATAAAATAATAAAATCTGTTAATGAGAGGGATGAACCTGATGCTCCGATATCAATTGGTCAATATTTGGATTCAAATTCGTAAGGTACAGTCGTAAATCTCCACGTTCAGTGATTTGCAACCGATTTCTTTTTTTCGTAAGAAAATTAGTTTTGATTAGAAAATTTCAATCAATATGCCTTTGAACTGTGTTATTTTTCAAAGGAATTCTTTTGAGTGTATCATGTGCAGGCATATGTAAAACATGTTTTAAAACCTCTTCAATAGCTGGTAAAATCAACTGTTCCCCGATAGTATGGGGCTTTCCTGATTTTGCTATGAGACGTGAGATATTGTAAGATGCCCGCAAACCATCATCGTCTCTTTTAACGTTGTAGCGAACATATAATTCAACGTGGTTCTCTTCAGATTATGTTTTAGTGTTTCAAAGTATATCACATTTTTACTTTTTGATTCCGGTCCGTGGACCCCCATTTACATCTCGTGGACCCCCATTTTTTTTTATTCCTGTCAAGGACCCCCTGGCAGTCCTCACGGACCACTTTGGAAACCTATGCTCTAGACTCTTAATTTGTCCGTTATGTCGTAATTTAATCAAAACAATATTTTGTAACTATTATTATAACATTTATTAAGCAATTGCTTGCAGAAAATTTGTTTGCTATTACTTCCTTTCAGGACAATGGAAACAGCACTATCCACCTACAGCATAATGTATAAATAAATTTCCTTTATACGTTCAATTTACATAGTATTTTCTACCAAGTGTGAGATTGCATAACAAGGGTACAAAAGTTGAATGCTAATACAAGTACTGTATTGTACATATATTCGTAATATGTAGAAACGTCACTGCCGACAAGAAAACGAAAGTAACTTGCGAGCAATTGAATTAAGAGCCATTCGTGTCTATACACCGTGAATGTTTTCGCGAATTCGTTATAATGGCAATGTTTACACGGTATCGCGAGTGACTAACGCAAGCAACTGTCTTTAGTTTACCATTAAAAAGTTGAATCTGAAAAATATTTTTTAATATACGCTGTGTTTTATCCACATTTCATTGAAAAAAAACGTATTTTGAACAACGAATCCACGTGGTTTTAGTTATACGATTGCAATTTAAATATTTCTGTTTCTTCTTATTAGTATATTTTTTGCATTTCTTTTATGGATTATTATGCTTTACCAGACGATAGAGACTGAGAAGATACATATTTTGGTATACTAATTTTTCTATATTGCACTTGCATGTATTATTAAATGAATTTAAACCTCAAGTATATTCTCGATTATCCGGATAGAAAATTACTATTAGCAAGTTCCAGTAGCACAATAGAATGTGATATGGGAAACGTCACGGGAGTGATAGTAAAAAAATAGATTTGTACTGAATATAACAAAGAAGATGTGAGAGCGGTGAAATTTTGATGCGATTGATCCTGAATTTCAAATGATGAATGGTGTAGAAAAAAAATAAAAAATATCTTCCGTCACTGCAACAAGATCAAGGAGACGTAAAGGAAATTTCCTGGTGTTTGAGTTGGGGGGGGGGGGGGGGGGGTTCTGGAAATATTGGTCTTACTTTGAAGCTTTTCGAAAAAATTAATAAATTTAATTAATTTCTATTTATTTTTCATCATAGAGTAGTTATGAAGATGGCGACGAAGAACGACAAAATATTATACATGTAGAATTTAATATTTTGGTATTTTTACATAATTACATGAATTATTAGTTTTTGATGAATGGAATTTATTAAAATAGTCAAGCAATTGATTTTCTTTTAAAATTGTTAGAAGCTTGATGTTATCAGTACTTCTCATTAGAAGATGACATACTAAAAATAAGCTTTTCCCTTGAATTAAACGTCTAAAAAATTGCAAAAAATACAAAATGGTAGGTATTTGGTGTTGTACATATTAGGTATACATATTTTGTATGGTAGTGTTTTATATTTTTGAATGGCTGATTTATTTCGGTAAAACTAATTGATAATCAATGTTGTAATAATGTACACCAAAAAAACTATAAATAATATCACATTTTCATGGCAATGCCATCTATTAAAGAATTTTAAAATTAAGTTTATGATTGCTAAAACTTTGTAATAAAACCTCGAAGGAAAATCTTATTGTGCGACACCTATTGATAAAAATGATACGCAGAAATCATTTTATGAAAGATGTTTATACCACCAATATTTTTCCTATGAAAAAGCTTTAGCAGTTGAGCGACAGAGTACTTTGAAATATTAATAAAATAACAATATTATGACATGAAATGTCCGGTATAAACTTATACTCGATCCTAAGAAAACATAATTAAATATTAATATTATTAAATTGGTTACATTTTCCCAAATGTAAGTAAAACATGTATGTATGATTTTAACATGTTCATACGAAAGACTCGACGATGTACATTAGGTATATTGAATAGAAATGAAATGTTAAATAATTAAGTTAATTGCATTACCTACCAATACCATTGTAATGCTAATCTTCCTTTAAGTAAACAACAATAAAAGAAATCATTAAAACACGCCGATTGTCGATATTATAAAAGATTAAGCTGGATTAAAAAGAAAATTTTCTTATTGTATATTGCAGGTTTTGAAATTATTCTAATTCTCACCATATCAAAAAAATATTGTGAAGGCGCGCGCTTGGGGCCTCCGAATATCAAGGGCCTCAAAAATAATTATTATTCTCGTATAACTCATACATTTAAAATATATATATTTTGTAACTATTAAAAATGGAATATCCTTATGAAAAACTGGGACTCCAGATTGTATTGAGCCTGGGCACTGAGGGTGATAAATCCAAAGTAATTACTACCAAAATAAGACATTTTATGCCACGGCGAAAATAAAAGAGAAAAATCAAAAAATGTAATGCATCGCACACTCGTCTTGCATAATTCAGACGCACGGCATTGATACTTCATATTTAATTTAGTGAATCACTGTTTTTCCAATTTTCATTTCGAATACCCTGAATGCCCCAATATTTGTTATTTTCAGATGATTTAAAGACAACAACTACTTTCCTGTATACCTTATTTATAAGTTATTTAATAGCATGGACATCTTTGCGTCTTAAAGAAATCTAGTGATTTCTGTATATTGTAATAACGAAGTAAACAAATAGGTTTTTACAAGTGTCCGATTTATTCTTACTGATTTGCTTGTATTCGCGTAAAAAAAACTCAATTTTCGAGGGACTCTCTGTGAGTCATTAGTTTTATCAATCTGCTTGTTGTTGCCAAAACAGTGTAAGAATAGGTAAACAAATGGCTTATAAAAGGATTTCAGACGTGTTTCTATGGTGTCGTTTAATTGACCTGCAATAAAAAAGCAGTAATAGAGTGAGAAACTAAGTTGTACGCGACAATTATAATATTTCCTGATTTCCACAAAGGCGAAAGAGTGAATTGTTGGCTACAAAGATTAATTGGGCCGTCGAGAGTTGAAGAGAGCCCACAGTAAAATGCTAAAACTTTTTTGCAATGTGTATTAGCCGAGGTTAATATTAATATAAAATAAACTTCCACAAAGTTACAGCCGAATCCATCGAAAGTATTGAGATTAATATTAATACAACGCGTCTAGCTTTAAAAAATATATAAAATACCACTTGGCTCACTTCACCTCTAATGGGCCCAACTGCTCTGTCGTAAATGTTGAATGATGAAAAATATAATTTTGTTTTGTTTCGTTTCTATAAGCGAGTTGTCATTATTTGATATAAATATAATCGATCGCATCAAAATGGATAGTAAAAAAGATGTCGATTATGAAACGTGTATAGGAACAGTTGATTTATAATACAATATTTAAAATAAAGATAAACACTCTTTCATAGAATTCCGATTTTATAATAACAACATTATAAATTACAAGTATACGAGATTTACGTGCTATTCAATGATCAAAGAGAGTGATATTTATTTATGATTTCGCGGTGGTGTACAAATCAATGTCAAACCGGTTCGTTGGATAAATTCGATCGGTGAACTTGTTTCACAAAGTAGAACACTTTTTATGAGTATTTGCAACCTGCAAATGTATTGTCTTTAAAAATGACGTTAATAAAAATAATTAAGAATTACATCATCCATTGGGTGTGGGTTGTTAAAGGTGAAATACGTATGGTCTAGATACGATAGTCATATTTTTAACTTACATACCCTGGATGTTTCGTTTTTAATTTTTCAGATTTGAATGTGCCTTTAGTGCAGTATAGAAAGCGGCAAACTTCGGCTATTACGCAAAAATATGCGTGAGACAGTAAAGAGGAGAATCGTTATTCTATATCGATTTTTAAAGAAACAATAACTAATTCTAAGACGCTTCTTGTACCAAATATGGTGGAGAATGAACGTATGCAAAAAAAACTTCCAGCGATCGCGTCAAAACTGAAAAGATGTTGACGCTCACGAAAGGTGTCGGCCTGAATCTTTATCAGTTGTCCTTTATTGTAAGATAAAGAAATAATATTCAAACTACACATAAACTATGCAATCTAGCTTTTTAAGCAATATTGTTTGTATGTTAATTGAGTAATATTTTTCACATTCGAATTGTTATTTCTTGAGCAATTCTTCAAGATAATATTGCAGGCAAAATTTCAAATATGAATTTTGTAACTGTCTCATATTGTCGGTATTCTGCCAGAAAACGTTAAAAAAACCTTCCTTTGAGATCATAAAGCGAACTGAAATTTAGCGAGGCGGTAGACAATAAGACAAATAAATAAACAACAATTGACCAAAAATTTTCCAGCTCAAAACCGCTCAGTCGTCTAATTTTCTTTGGGTAGCTATAGAAATAAGAAATCTGTACAACCAAAAAGCGTTAAGTTATATGTAGGTTTATGCCAGTAATAAATACCAGTAAAATTTAATTAGTTCGTTTACCACGTTAAATATCGAAACATGGATTTAACATGAGTTAACATGATTTAACATTGGCTTGTTTTTGAGACTATAAAACGTGTTTAAATCTATCGATCTACATTCATAACTCAAAATACCAATTGTTTTAATTCGTAATTTTTAAAGTCTACGTTCATAAAATGAGACTTAGAGCTTGTTTATAATTAAACATATATTTAAGCTTTTAAGCATATACGCTCAAAAGTCAATACCGTCTTATGATATTTATAGTCTATTTCAACAAGGTCTGCTTCCCAATGTAAATCCTATTAACTGAAAGTAGCAGAAAGTGTTAAGCTGGTTATATTCTTAGATAAAAATGTATGTAAATAACTCTACATCATCTTTAAGGGATCTATGAGCTGGAAGTAGGGCTTATCTTTTGTTAAAAAAAGATTATTTTTTTCGCAATTTTATTTAAAAATAAAAATAAAACAGCAAATGACACAAAACTTTATTATTATGGTTAAATAGATATTTAAAAAATCTGAGGAAAGAACGTGATATTTGTCATTTTTAGAGAAGTTTTGGATCTTTGTTGGTTTGATAAAAAAAAATGTTGATGATCGAACGAATCATACATAACTTGACAACTCAGACACTAACAAGTAAACATTGAATAGATAATGGGGAAACTTCTGAATATTTGTTGTTTTTAGAAAAACGGCGAATTTCTGAGAACTGATTTGAGGGCATTATCATTTAAAAAAAATCTCTGCACAGATGTATTGAGTAAATGACAGGGAATCGACATATGCAATCAATCTAAATTGGAAAAAGTCAACATTAAATTTGTTGTTTTTATACCAAGGTCTTGAAATGTTAATGATTAAAACTTATAAACCAATTGGTGTTTTTTCTCAAAACTGTCAAAACTAACTAGACTAAAAACAGTCCTGGTGCTACCATAAACCTTAGATATTGAATTTAATATGGCGTATCTACCGTATTACTAAATTTTAGGCATAATTATCGAGTAGTTCATAATGAGTTTGGTATTTATATAATTCCAAGTAAGCCACCATTTGTTTACTATTCAGCGTGTCATCAGTAGTGATTTATGTAGATTGCTCTTGAATTTGTAAGAATCCTTAACTATAATCATTTCAATTATTCAACCATTAGAATATCACCAATCACAATTTCCTGCTCACGTTTCCACGAATCATCGATTACAGAAATTAGTAAATTAAATTGTTTTGAAGCGTTTCGCACTTATCGACCAAAAAATCTACCAAATTTGAATGAAACATAGCGTTTCAGATTTGATACCATGACCAATCCGTGACCTTAAAAACATTAACACAACAATCCATTACAACACAATTAAAGTAATTTATGACAAAGATGCATGTGTGTTCGGTGTTCGTTTTGTATGCAAGAGACAATTTATATTTACTGCATAGAGTTAGCGAAAAATTCATTGGCATTCCCGTTTGAGAATGGTTCAAGGATTTATGTTTATTTTAGAAGAATTTATGAACGTCCGTGCTTTTGTATTCAAAACATTGAAGTTTTTATAAACGGATATAGTATTACATATATTGGTGACAGATAACACAGCACTTGAATATTGTAATACACGACAAGATTACAATAAATATTAGGAAATATTGGCCTAATGAAATTGATGTCGTCAAAAATTTATTAATAAACTTAAAAATACTATGATATATCTCTGTTACAACGCCTAATAGTAAGTTCTTGAATCTTGGTTGCGTAGTTAAAAGTTCGACTCACCACATAGACGCTTTTATCACTTAATTCACCTATAATTTAACATTTCGACTAAAGGTGGAATTTTAATGTTAAATTTGAATCGTTCAAATTATGTACATTCACACAAGGTTTGTCACTAACGACCCAGGATTCGCCTTTCGGCATCTTCAGGCGTTTAAGTGCACGGACGAACTTGAACTAGAACTGTACTGTCAGTACTTTATTATCTTTAAATAAGGACACTTAAATATTATAAAATTGATTTAAAAGAGTTTTTTGAGTTGTATTCAAAAGCTTGGCTTGTTGTTGGCAAAAGCTATATGTGATATTTAATTATTTCTTAACATCAGAGCTACCCAATTTTCCTAACTAGTCCATTTAAAAAATAGTTTAACAAATAATAGTCCATTTTCCATTTATTGAAATTAAAAATACTCACATAAAGCAATTAATACAGGAAAATAAAGTATTTTAACGAAGACTTGTTTTTACTAGTGATTTTAATTTATTTTACAACTGATTTAATATTAATGACGTCTAGTCTTAATTGTAAAAAAAATCGCGTACGTTAATACAGTTCCTCGACTTAATCATAATAATTGTCTTAATTCTTTGATCGTTGTTTTTTTAAAGGCCGTTGGCCGAATATGTTTCTTTGTAAGATCTACACAATCTTTTCAATGAATTTACTAGGTAGGGAGTAGGGCATCATATCCCGGGATCCCGTTCAATTTTCTGATCCCGAAATCTCGGGATTGATATGGTCACGATCCCGGGAATTTGGGATTGATAAATTTTGAGGAAATCCCGAAAATTTACACGAAATTGTGGATTTTAAATTCGTCGGTGAGCTAAAAAAAACGAGCTTCTGTGACAATCTGGGGAAAAAGTATACCAAATCGGGGATTTCAAATTCCTCGGTGAGCTAAAATATAATAGGGAATTGAGGTTTTTAAATTCCTCGGTGAGCTAATCCCAATCCCGGGATCCCGGGATTGAAAATTAATCAATCCCGAAATCCCGGGATTGGAAAATGGCTCCGGGATTGGATACCCTAGTGGAGAGTGAAGACTAAGAAGATTAAGGTTTCAGTTAAAACCCATTTGAAACTACTTATATCTAGTTTAATTACTTATTTATGAGTGAAAAAATCCTGGATGTGATTGAATCTAATTTTTGTTGTTAATATAATAATTTTCCACCAAGAATTTATTATTGTTTTTTATTTCTGTTTTTTTTTTCTTATTATAACGAATAGTATTTTTACTAAAAACTGTTTAAAATTTTATATATTGAACGAAATTTGAATGACAGTTAATGATGTAATACGTTATTTTTTTGGAAAACAAAAAAGGAATATTATAATAAATTATAAAATCGCCTTTTAAATTATTTTATTAAAATATATTACGTACAGCAAATAAAAAAAACTTTTTCATATTCCTAGCATAGAATTTTATGTTTGAAAGAATAAATCTCTTTAATTTATGACTGTTTGCCCGTTACATCACTTAAAATAAAAAAAAAAATGTTAAACATTTTGAAAAATAGTTCAAGTTTTAAAATCGACCAAAATTATTATAAGCAGGATTAAAAATCATTCGATGAAATCATGCCTGTAAATAAGAAATCCAAATTTAAATAAAATTAAAGAATATGTTTCAAAAATTATGAGTGTATTTTTATTGCTATTATAAATCAAAAACAGTATTTTTATATTCGTTAAATTGACTCTTATTTATGGAATGGATAAGCGATATTTTCTTGAATATTTTTTATGTACAATAAAATAGTATCAGAAATAGGCAACTTAATATTTGAAATTTAATGATAAAACCACCGTGTGATATATATTTTTTTATGAAATTAGTAATTCCAATATTTATTTAGTAATTAAGTCAGTACTTTTTTTATATAACAATAACCCTTTTTTAATGCAATTCTCAAACAAGAATGTAGATTACGTTTGCGTGGTGTGACCATGGTCTCAAATATATCACAGGACTCTGTCGTACATTGTTTTGTGTTAAAAATCATCAATGTCTATAATGTTTTCAATCCTATCTACCAACCCACTTAACAATGTCGATATAAGACAATAAGATATTACGCCTCAAACAATTTTTTTGTTGGTACTATCCTAATACGTGCATATTAAACACGTGTCCCGCTGACATATTTGTGCGGCCCCGCACGATAGGTTACCAGTTTTATTATTAATTAAAGTAAGAATTACGTAAGTGAATCAGGAAAAATATTTATGTAAGTACATTTATTCTTGTCAAACAAAATAACATCTTGTATTATGTGGGTATAACGGTTGGTTATAAAACATTTAAAATTCAAATTTTGAAAAGTAAAATATATTTATGTTATTTATTTATAGCAGTTTTTGTACATTATATTTTCTTTGCAACATTCTTGTATGTGTACGATTTGTATTTTATTACTATAAAACAGTGGCTGTGTGGTCGAGAGGTCAACGTCAATTACTATGGTTACGGAGGTGACGTACTCGAATCCCAGTACAGACAGTTTTAATATTTTTTTTTAAATTGATTTATTGATTTCTCCTAAAATTCATTGATGTATGTGAATTTTCTCCCACCCATCCTATCCTAAAACGAGTGTGGCGATAGTGATTAGCTTACCACTAGGTCTGTCCCGGTCACATCTTTCTATTCCTATTCTCTCTGAAAAAAGAGGTTTAGACAATGAGTAACATTGAAAGAAAAAAACTTCTTTTGAGATACCTATATTCGTAGGCCATATGCTCCACATTGGGATTTTTTTTCCCAATGTGGAAATACATTTCTTTTTTTCTTATAATTAGTTGCGAAAGATATTTTTCAATATATTCAGATCAATGAAAATATTGGAATAACAAAAAAAGAATAGATTAATTCTTTCATACAAAGAAAGTATCATTATTGTCAGCACCACATAATGAATATTTCAGTTATATTTTTTATGACGTTTTTTCTCAAATATTAATCATTTTCGAATGGAAGAAATTGATGCACGCGTGCCAACGGTCGCGTAGCTGTAGAGAAAAACATTATTAACACTATAATAAAATAAGTATATAATATTTCAATTCGGATGGTATTGTCATGCGATAATTTAACAAAACCAAATAGCTGTTTTGTTAGACATCACTATTTTTATTTTTCTGTATTTCGACTTCACCAGAAAATAAAGTCAATAAAAAAAATGCTATTAAAAACATAAACCAATTATTTACTTAAAGATGAGCTTAAAATAAATATGTGGAATCAGTACAAAAAAGTTATTCGTTTATATAATGTAATGCATATCTACAAAAAAAATCCTGAAAGGCATTAAAATTCTTCGATATTTTAAGGATTTCTAAAACAAAACACTTCATAATCACTCGTTAGAAATGATCATTATTACGAAAAAAACGTAGTTCTTTGCGTAAGTAAACTCGCCACTGGCAACCTATCTTTATTGAAATTTAAAGGCTAACCATTTAAATTACAATGAAAAAAAAATATTAAAAGAAATACTTAAGTCAACTAAGATGTTAATATGCAGGAAGCTAGATTAGCACACATTTGTATTTCGAAAAAATCGTTTAACTATTTTTTTCAAGTTACTATTTGATTAACACCGGAAACTTTTAATTAAGCCTTATATACATATTACCAGTAATAGAATTTTTGTATGGAGATGTATTGGTTTATGAAGTACATACATATTTCGATTTTAAGCCACCCGATTTTTTTTGAATTTCTACATTATTCAACAGTTTCGAAATAAAATTGAGTATAGTTATAAAAATTTCGTAACTATAAATCACTAACGATTAATATAAAACATTCTATAATATATTATTACCATATTATATGTTAGTACATATATGCACTTGAAATATTTTTTTATACCTTCAATTTGTCTATAATTTAATTATACCATTATTTGTCTTTGACGAAAGTATTGATTCATTTTTTTTGCAATTAAAAATTATGTAAATTCACTTTATTATTACCGGTTTTTTCTTAAATATCTCAATTATGATAATTATTAACATAATATAAAAAGGCCTTGTGTGTTTCAATAGCCGTCGAATTGCACGATTTACACTGAAATATTTCCGGAAACTATCGTTCGCGAGTGTCACCTGAGTCGCCATATTGGATCCTAGTTTTTTATCAGTGCAAAAATTATCGATCCAAAATCTACATCATCGGTCAGAGATCTCCAAGGGCAGTAGAAGGGGCCACGTATATGACGCGACACTACGTATGATCGCGTCGTCCCTTTCCGCCACACCGACCCGTCCGTTTGTGACAAGGTCGGTAACTTTTGAATATCCCATAAGACAAAAATATACAACGAGTCAACCTAATCTAGAACTAATCTAAATTAGCATGGCTATATGTATATGCAAACGTGAAAATTTGGCAAAACGCGTGAGCGTAATGTCCGCGTAGTATAAATAGGCAAAATATCTACGATAGAGTATCAGTCAACCGAATTCGGTTATCTAGTGAACTTGTGTCAAAAGTCGATAAATCAACACAGACCACGATGTTCAAGTTGGTGGTGTTGTCCGCAGTTCTGGCCCTTGCCGTCGCCAAGCCATCCCTCCTCCACGCCCCTGCCTTAGTGCAGTCGGCTTACATTGCCGGCCCATCCGCCGTCTCTCACCAATCCCGGGTTGATGTGCACTCTTCTCCAGTTGTCGCCAGCTACGCTGCCGCTCCTTTGGTGTCCACCTACGGAGCTGCTCCCCTCGTCTCCACCTATGCTGCCGCTCCAGTCGTCGCCCAACAAGTCATCAGAGCTTTCCCAGCCGCTGTCTCTCACCAATCTCGCGTCGATGTGCACTCATCTCCCGCTGTCGTAGCCGCTTACTCCGCACCTGTGGTCTCAAGCTACGCCGCCGCTCCTCTGGTCTCCAGCTACGCTTCAGCTCCCCTCGTATCTAGCTACGCTTCAGCTCCCCTGGTCTCCAGCTACGCTTCAGCTCCCCTTGTATCCAGCTACGCTTCAGCTCCCATCGTCTCTAGCTACGCCGCAGCTCCCCAGCTCGTATCCAGCTATGGTTCCCTTCCTTTGGTATCCGGCTATGGCGCCCCCGTTGTAGCATCCAAGCTCGCCCTCGCTCCCAACACTCCCGCTGTCGTTCTCCGCGCTGACGGAAGACCTCTGGAGACCATCGATGTCGTCGCCGCCAGAGATGCCCACTACTCCGCTAAGCTCGTTGATGCTTACAACCTCCACTAAATAATTTATTCGAACTTGCAGCAGTTATTAATTATCCTTGCAAAATGTGATTAATTTAATTAATAACAAATTTTGGGGTATGATTGCTGAAAAAAAATATTTTCTGAACCGAACATCGGGATCAGGACACCGCGACTGACACATTTTCAAGTTTTGAATGACTGATTAATGTAATTCTTTTGGAAATCAGTTTTTTTCTTACCTTGAACCGGTATGAAATAGGCTAATCAAAATTACGAAATAAAAACCTAAAAATTACTTATGTATTATAATTTCGCTCCCTTTATCCACATCTTTTATATATGCAACATTAAGAAATATTTTTATAATCGAAATTATTTGCTAGTAAGTGAACAGATTTTGTTATTGAATGCAAAGTTTTATTTATTAGCTCCTCGTATAGAAAAATTTATGTATATAAGCGTTGGGTGTGCTGTTACGAATTTTAAGTACATATATTTTTTACTTACACAAGACGTGAGTTTTGTGTATAAAGCCTGTTACTCTGTCAAACTAAAACATTAAAGAAAACAGTGAATTTATAAAATTCACCAAAGTATCTGGATAATAATAAAATAAACAATATAATAGTTTGGTACCAGATTGTTTTTAACAAGTTTAATATGAGAATAATAGGCATATATTTCAAAATTAATTTGTTTCCAGAATGATTACAAATAGATAAGCTACTAAGAGGCGTATTAATAAAATTTTCAGTATTTTGGATATTCAGACTTTGCCATCTCTAGGGCTTCGAGGATAACAATATTTAATGTAGCAATGCTAAGAAACAATCAAAGATATTAGAATAACTAATAATATTAATTTGACAAAAAGATTATAAATATATGTTGAAAATGTATAAAAGTCACTCATTAAAATTCACGTTATGAATTGATTATAAATACGTGAATAATTTAGAAAGTCTTAATTTGATTTATAGTACTAAACTGAAATCGATCTAATATTGTTAATAGATAGAGGTTATATTTAGCACTCTTAGTTTTATGAGCTTCAAGAATACAACTTTGTATGCAAGATTAAATGTTTTTATATAGTTTATTAAGCTAATATATTTTCATCTTATATGTTCATAAGAGGGCTGTAAAGTCGGATAAAAAAAGACAACTCCGACTCCAAATTTCCGTTCAACTTAACATACATTTATGCCATTAGATCATTCTAGTTACTAAAATAATACTAGTAGATTTCATCAAACAATAGACTAATAGTTTTTCAACATCCATGAATTATTTTTCTCTGGTTTTTTCAACTGCATCTCCACCTCCAGAAAAATACTCGAATCCACGACTATGGTCAGATGTGGTTGCAAAAGACATTATAATATCATGGAATTCAATGAATTAATTACCAAAAGATATTTTCATTTCACCCAGGAATGATGAATTTTCTCAAATTTTTAATTTGTTAAATTCATTGGAAGGAGAAAAGTTTGAAGACTAAGACAATTGTGATATCGAAGAATTTTTTACTGTCTTAATGTTTAAATCGGTTGATGAATGTGAATCCTTCAGTGAATCTGTCTAACTATAATTATTTACTGCAAAAAAATATGAAATTCAACAGCTAGCAAAAGAAATGAAAGAAATTGAGTTAAAAATTGCACCAAATACTAAATGTGCTCTCAAATTCTAAAGAACCTGCGAAATACTTGGGCAAAATATGAATTAATTTATATACAAATAATTTTCGAAAAATATAAAAAAAATCAATTATCACGGATGATTTAAAAAAAAAACACAACATCGATATTTTTGCTTATCCTGGAATTGAATTGACCAGTTTTTGTAATGATGACGAAAGCTTTTTTGCACCAGTTTTAAGAAAAAAAATGGTTATAATATTGAAAGACAGCAGCAAAAATAAATAAAAATAATTTTTAGTTTAGTTTTTTTTCTAGGAAAAATTGCAAATATAAACCAATACTAAATGTTTAAATAGAGCAAAAAAATACGTCGAAATGGAATCTCAATACTGGAGGAGTAAATTGAAATCGATATTTTATGTACAATATCGTCATTAAATAATTTATTATACATAACCATAATCGCGTGCTTTTGATAAACAATTTACTGTTTTCTAAAAGAATAATCTACCATTAAAAAAAGTCATCGATACTGAAACCTGTCAGTATTGATACAACTCTTAACAGATTTTAAATATCTCAATTCATCGCGAACATTTTTATTAAAATATGTGATGAGTTGTATATATATAATATTCAAAATTCAGTTTTGGTTATTTTTCAAAACCGGAATATCTGTATTTCTGCATTTAAAAAAACGGTGTTTCGGTATTGAAACAATACCATAAATACTGGAATTCCGTTTTCGGTGATACCGGTATTGCGATCTCTAGTCCAAATATCAAAACATCGATAAAAACAGAATGTTGTGCAATAGTTAATCTTACTGTTTACTTCAAGACTCTTTGAGAGTTTAACTCATTGGTTGGAATTATGCGGCAAACGGTTTTAAGTAACGATGATTTAGTTAAAATACTATAGTGATCGAATTGTAATAAATTATGATACTATTGACCTAAGTCTTGTTAAATAGTCATTAAACTAAAATTAAAAATAGATTCACGTTTTTGCAGTCGTATTTATCAGAGAACTTCTGGTGTTTGGTTTCATACTGTCCATGGTGAAAGAACGTTATGTATTTTGAATATTCATCAATACTACATGTTGATGATTGATCAAAATATTATGTGCAAAGCATAAATATGAATATATGACGCATTAATTGGAGGAACCTTGAAGTGCTCTTTTAACTAATGATAAAAAAACAAGATAATGCGATCGGTCATAATCACAAAACATAATATAATACTTCACGATTCAGTGGTTCTAAAGTGTTTCTTACTTATTAAATATAATTTTGAATCATTTAAATGTTGTGTCTTTATATTTGTCAAGTACATGGCGAATTGGCGTAAGCTGTTATGTCATGTACTATAATTTTAATTTTTAACAATAAATAAAATAAGTTTATTTTCATACGTCAGTCAAAAGTGAAACAAGAGCTGTACATATTGAAATTGCATCAAAAACTTCCAGTCAAAATTTTAAGTTGTATTTAATTTATTTATGAAAAATTGCATTAATATTTTGTTACATCCAAAAAGCCATAATCCTATTATATTATTAAAATTATTTTCATCATGAAAAGTTAAAGTATTTCTTTTCAATTTGAATAAATTAAATTATTGATAAGTTTTGTAGACGAATGTAAAACGCCTTTTTTTGTTGATTGAATGTCGGTTTATTTAATATTTTAATGAAAAGATACAATTACTAAATTTATTCTCTTTGAGAAGTATTGTGATTTAATACGATCAGTAAAATAAATTGAGGAATGAATACTTATTTTAAATTTTAGGAAGAAGAAGCACACTTTTCAATGAAGAAACTGTTTTCTTTAGTAGATATGTATCTTCATTAGCTTTACAAGTTTACTTCTAAATGAAATGAAATGTATTGAAAATTTAAGTTAATAACATATTAACTGCTAAAGATGTGGCTAATAATGATTTCATTGTTTACCCAAATGTTTTTGTCGTTACCGTCGTCAAACAGAACGGTAGCGTGACCAGCTCGAGTATTTACTTTATTGTTTGTTCTTCAGCTATATGTTGGTGATATCAGTGACGCGCGTAGACTTTTTTTACCAAAGGTAAGCAGTGAGAAAAACCAAAAATAATAACTAAATACCAAAAATATAATATTCTTATCCGCACGTTTGTGAGCTGAGACTCATCTAATAGTTATTACTCAGTAATAATCATATTATTTACAAAAATATAATACTACGGAAAATTGATTGAGAAACATTGATTAATATTTTTAGCATATGGTCAACAAACTCGTTTTCTATCATGATTTATTTTAGATATCATGACATTGTTCATGAGTAAAAAAAAACCGTCTCCATAGCAATCAAATGTAGAAAGGTCAGTTACTTTTCAAACATCTTTGTGAGGGAGGAAAAAAAAATTACACATTGAATAAGGTTTACGTGCAGAGATAATAATAATTATTGTTGTAAGAATTCATTATTAAGCAAGTAGCTGACTTCCGCATGGTATAAATAATCCTCAAATTCGTGAAGGAGTATCAGTCAACCGAATTCGGTTATCTAGTGAACTTGTGTCAAAAGTCGATAAATCAACACAGACCACGATGTTCAAGTTGGTGGTGTTGTCCGCAGTTCTGGCGCTTGCCGTCGCCAAGCCATCCCTCCTCCACGCCCCTGCCTTAGTGCAGTCGGCTTACATTGCTGGCCCATCCGCCGTCTCTCACCAATCCCGGGTTGATGTGCACTCTTCTCCAGTTGTCGCCAGCTACGCTGCCGCTCCTTTGGTGTCCACCTACGGAGCTGCTCCCCTCGTCTCCACATATGCTGCCGCTCCAGTCGTCGCCCAACAAGTGATCAGCGCCTTCCCAGCTGCTGTCTCTCACCAATCTCGCGTCGATGTGCACTCATCTCCCGCTGTCGTAGCCGCTTACTCTGCTCCAGTAGTGTCAGGCTATGCTGGCGCTCCTTTGGTTTCCAGCTACGCTTCAGCTCCCCTTGTATCCAGCTATGCCTCAGCTCCTCTTGTCTCCAGCTACGCTACAGCTCCTATTGTATCAAGCTATGCCGCCCCCGTCGTAGCTTCTAAGCTCGCTCTCGCTCCCAACACCCCCGCTGTCGTTCTCCGCACTGATGGAAGGCCCCTGGAGACCATCGATGTCGTTGCCGCCAGAGATGCTCACTACTCTGCCAAAATCGTCGATTCTTACAACCACTATTAAGTTCGCTAATAATGCTTAAATTTGGTCCCCTTCTATATGTATAACCTGTGATCCAAGATATCAACGGTGCGATGAAATTCCCAACCTGAAACAGGACGCATTGACTGACATAACTTCAAATTTATAAATGACTGCCATTCTTTTGAAAACAGTTTTTTTCTTACCATGAACAAGTACGAAATAGGCTTATCAAAATTACACAATAAAAATAATGAAAATTACAACTGTTTTTAAAATACTTTTTACACCGAACCCCTTTCCCTTATTTTGGTAGAGAAAATAATGCAGTGAAAAATAACAGCAACTTACATATATAATATGTAAAACAATTAATTCATTACTGTTAAAAGCTAATAATCAAATAATTACATACAAAAGCTTACTTGGAATAACTACTAATATATACAACAAATATATGAATACATATATTCCTAATCTTACGTAAAAATAATATAGTGAACTTCTACAAAATTACCGCCGAATCCATCGAAAGACTTACGTACACAATTAAGGAATTTTAAAAATAATATTATTTGACCCTCTTACGTCAATTTGTTGACCTTAAAAAATGCATATATTCTGTAATTTATAACTTAATTATAAAAATCATTTTTTAAATTATTCCCTGCGATGTTGTCTGATGATGCTTCTCAGAAGCAAATCACATGTCACATATTTTAATACAACAAGTGGAATACAAAAATATATCAAATTTAATTTTATGTTAACAAAAACTATAATTGTCCCTGACAGATATACAATTATAAAAATTGCCGTGAGACATTCATCAAATAATCATATATTTTATTTTTTGAGGAATATCATTTCTCCGTATGGAACAAGTGATATTTGCTTGATCCCTCTTGTCTTCGCACCAGTGTTCCCTCTAAGCTGTGCGCGTGTGCGCGCGCACACAACTTGCCGAGCGCGCGCACATGCATAAGAACAGAGCGCACAAAAGTTGCTCCAACTATACCAACACCAGAATAAATTAATTGTCATTATGTATTGTTGTTAATTATTAAGTAACCATTTCGTTAAGTAGGTCTAAATACCGTTATGTGGCGCAAAATTTTTGAAATTTCCTCTCAAAGTTGCACAGCCAATGTATTTTGCGCACACAACCTTCGGAAAATTAGAGGGAACATTGCTCCAAACTGGAGTTATTTTACGCTGAATTAATATTGGAACATTTGGAACATAGAAAAGAAGGCTTTTTCTACCCAAAATTAGTGATATTATTATCAGTATTAATATTTTATTATCTTCTCATTTGTTCTTCAGAATGACCAAAAATAACATTTTAAATTTATAGACCTCAAAATTTCGGTATTATACTTTAAAAAGTAATTTGAACTGTAATTATTTAATTATTAACATAAAAACACTGTTTACAAAACTTACCATAAATCCATATTAAAGAAAGTGTTTTCTTAGAAGATTTGGAATTATATACAAACTATTAATATTTTTACGATTTTATATAATAATATAAATGGCTGTTAAGTACATCCTGAAAAAAAATACCATAAGATCATAAATTTAGTCGTGCTTGTCACAAATAGTCATGTCAATATATTATACGACTCGTTATTGTCATTCTATAATTATTTATTTCAATAATTAATCTTTGCTGCGTAGAGTAGGGTGGAATACAGACTTTTAGATGCCACAAGCACTCAAAGATTTTGGTGGACCTAAAACAAATATGGTTTTAAAGAAATTACTGTGGGAAGCTTAATACTAAACAAATCTTACTATTTGAAATTGGAACTAAAGAAAAAAAATATACTGAGATAAAAATTATAACCGTAATAAAAACATATAATAATTATAACATTAAAACATTTTTTTTGACATGTACAAGTACCAGGCTTGTAGAGTCGGGGTCGAAGTCGTGGAGTCACGGTATTTGGGCCAGAGTCGGAGTCGTGAAAAATAAGCGGCTCGAAATGTATTTGAAAAATATATTTAATGGTGTGTATTTAAGCAAAATAGTCCAAAGTGTTGGAATTGCATGCTTGGCTGGCTAGTGATGATTTGATGGAATACATAATGAATTTATTTTTAAAAAATCCTCAGAGTCGGGAGTCCTCTTTTTTACACGACTACACAGCCCTGACAAGTAACAAAAACAAATAAAACTTACTAATTCTCATAACGTTTACTTATCTGGCTTTTTGTTCATCAGGAATAATGTTTAGCTGACCTCAACACAAGAAAAATATTACTGCGCTTCAGAGCATTCTATTTTGTAATCATTAATTGTTGGATTAATTGAGGTAACAAGAAGAAATATGGTTTATTGTTCAACTATGAATGGAGAAAAAAATTGGCGACCCCTTTTCTTGGCATCCTAAGCACTTGTTTAATGTGCTTAGGCTTAAGTTAAATATAATTAATATGATTTATCGTATTTTTTGTCTACAATTTAATGTTAAAAAAAAGTTTCACTTAGTGAGCAATTTAAATGAATTCAAATTAGTTGAGTCATATCATATACAAACGATTCTTATTTATCTATCATATTCTAGTAAATACAACTGTTAGCGTTAGACAAATTTGTCGCAACCATTCTAGAAACTATTAACAATAAGTTTTTGGAAAAAAAACGTTGTTCCAACATTCATAATGAATTAAATGGTAAAGTTGTAGATGACACCATGTTAAAAACAACTGTCAACCATGAATTTTTTTCATTCGTCATGTTTTATTAAAACAATATACATATAATAAAATAACCTCATATAAAAACCATTATCAATGAACGCTTGCTTATTATTATTAAACTAGTTTTCTATCGTGTTTTATTTTGGTGACAAAAAAGCCGTCTCCACAGAATCGAGCATAGAAAGGTCGGTTACTTTTTCAAACATCTTTGTGAGGGAAGAAAAACGTACACATTGAAAAAACCGTATGTAAAATCATATTTATCCATTACTAACGCAAGTCACTGCCACCCGGGTGGTATAAATAGCCATCGAATTCGCGAACGACTATCAGTCAACCGATTTCGGTTATTTAGTGAACTTGTGTCAAAAGTCGATAAATCAACACAGACCACGATGTTCAAGTTGGTGGTGTTGTCCGCTATTCTGGCCCTTACCGTCGCCAAGCCATCCCTCCTCCACGCTCCTGGCTTAGTTCAGTCGGCATACATTGCTGCCCCATCCGCCGTCTCTTACCAGTCCCGCGTTGACGTGCACTCTTCGCCAGTTGTTGCCAGCTATGCTGCCGCTCCATTGGTATCCACCTACGGTGCTGCTCCCCTCGTATCCAACTATGCCGTCGCTCCAGTAGTCGCCCAACAAGTGATCAGCGCTGTCCCAGCCGCAGTCTCTCACCAATCTCGCGTCGATGTGCATTCATCTCCTTCTGTCGTAGCTACTTACTCCGCCCCAGTTGTTTCAAGCTACGCTTCAGCTCCCGTTGTATCCAGCTACGCCACAGCTCCTTTTGTATCCGGCTACGCTGCCCCCGTCGTAGCTTCTAAGCTCGCTCTCGCTCCTAACACCCCCGCCGTCGTTCTCCGTACTGACGGAAGGCCCTTGGAAACCATCGATGTTGTTGCTGCCAGAGATGCCCACTACTCCGCCAAGATCGTCGATTCTTACAACCTCCATTAAATAATCTTGTGATGTTTAAATATCTTATCCTGTAAAATATTTCATCTGTAGTCTAATACGATACCAACGATTGTCCGTCGATAAAATAAACCTGGACCAGGACGCAACGGTTGACACAATGTCAAATTTACAAATGACTGCCATTCTTTTGGAAACAGTTTTTTTCTTACCATGAACAAGTACGAAATAGGCTTATCAAAATTACACAATAAAAAATACTGAAAATTACAACTGTTTTTGAAATAAGTTTTTCCCCTAATTCTGTCCCCTTATTATTTATTGTAGTGAAAATGATGCATTAAAATTGAACAGTATATGAAATATTATTTCTTCATTCTAAAAAAACATTCTTTTGTACTAATTCCACCTTTATTTTATATGATCAGGACCGGATTCGCACATGACGAGAATTATTAACTGATAAGAAAATACATTAAAACAGTACTATCTGTATTTAACTGATCTAGATTAATGTGTTTTGTAATAGGTTGATAATGCTTGTTATAAGCAAAACCAGTTCTGACATATAAAATAAAAGTGAAATTAGTACAAAAAGTTTTTTTTTCTAATATAATGCCTTTTCACCAAGTATTGACAGTGAACACATTAAAAGTGATTATTTTGCACTAAATACAATCGGTATTACCTCGGATTAAGTAGCCTAGTGTTAAACGTTTTACACAGCATTCCGAAGGCTTCGACTCACGGCATTGTCAATATCAAATAAACTTAACTGATTTTAAAATTACTGAATAAAAAAATGAATATCTTTTTCATATAATGTCATAGATAATGATTCTCCTAGAACTTACGACAATATTTTTTGTTACATATTATTTTATACCTAATATCCCAGGCATTGCAGTCAAGCGATAGTTTCTCCACTTAGCGATAAGTAAGATATAGGTGGAAGTTCTGTTCAGCATATAATTTAATGATACTATTACATATGTATATTTTTAATCTAGAGTATTATTGTTTATAATTTCTTTGCTTTCATATTCACATCGAGTGACTGTCCTCTGATTATTTTAAATACAATATTAAATTTATATAATTTATGTAACGAATAAACACATGAAAAAACAAGGTAGATATTTCTTTTTGTTCACAAGTCCTTTATATTAATTACTTAATTATTAGCGCAGCATCCGAATTCAAAGTAATTTAGTTTGAAATAAAATTGCATTTAATATGCTTATAAAAAATAAAAAATAGTTGTATACTATTTTGATGTGAATGAAAAATATTTTGTAGACATTTAAAAGAAACGTATGCGAAGTCCATTGCTATTTTTGACAACTTTGTAAAATGATATAAGATTTTTTTTGTCAATGGCGCCACTATTAGACCTTGAAAATTGATGTGACTGGTTACAAAGCAGTAAATTTTTTTGATAGCATTTTTTAGGACAAAATAAACACAAACTTATGTAATATAGAGTAAACAATTTTCGTAAATACAAAGCACGACTAAATTTGAAATTGTTTCCAATATTTTTGAAGTAAATCTGAGAAAAGGTACACTACTTAAAGAGTGCTTAAAGCTAAACAGCGTTATCTACGAAAAAGTGTGTTTTTTGTTGAAAATGATATTTTTCATTTTCATTAAAGGTACTTACTCAATAGAATTTTTTAAATATTTTTAGTGTAATTTTTTATTCTACTTGATTTATGTAATATGTATATATTAACCCATTATGGAATGCATTACATTACATTTGTCAATCGATATGAATGTTGCCCATAATACAATTACGTTCATTCGTTAATTTGGATGATTGGTATTATAATGATAATAAGATTTCATAATTATTTTAGGAATCATTTTCACGAAAAGGAATATGATTCAGTGTGGTATTAAATTGAAAAAACAATTGTAATTTTTAGTATTTTTTATTGTGTAATTTTGATAAGCCTATTTCATACTTGTTCATGGTAAGAAAAAAACTGTTTCCAAAAGTACTGCAGTCATTTGTAAACTTGAAATTGTGTCAGTCAAGTAGTCCAGGTTCCTTTTATCAACGCACAATCGTTGTTATCATTGATCACAGATTGAACATATGACAGGATAAAGGAATTAAACATTTTAAAATTATTTAATGAAGGTTGTAAGAATCGACGATCTTGGCTGAGTAGTGAGCGTCTCTGGCGGCAACAACATCGATGGTTTCCAGGGGCCTTCCGTCAGCGCGAAGAACGACGGCGGGGGTGTTGGGAGCAAGAGCAAGCTCAGATGCTACGATAGGGGCAGCGTAGCTGGATACAATAGGAGCTGAGGCGTAGCTGGAGACGAGAGGAGCTGAAGCGTAGCTTGAGACCAAAGGAGCGGCAGCGTAGCTTGAGACAACTGGAGAAGAGTAAGCGGCTACGACGGCGGGAGATGAGTGCACATCGACGCGAGATTGGTGAGAGACAGCGGCTGGGACGGCGCTGATGATCTGTTGGGAGATGAGAGGAGCTGAAGCGTAGCTGGATACCAGAGGGCCTGCAGCATAGCTGGCGATAACCGGAGAAGAGTGCACATCGACGCGTGACTGGTGAGAGACGGCGGATGGGCCAGCAAAGTAAGCCGACTGCACCAAGGCAGGGGCGTGGAGGAGGGATGGCTTGGCGACGGCAAGGGCCAGAACTGCGGACAACACCACCAACTTGAACATCGTGGTCTGTGTTGATTTATCGACTTTTGACACAAGTTCACTAGATAACCGAATTCGGTTGACTGATACTAGTTCGTGAATTCGATCGGTATTTATACTAAGCGGAAGTCAATAACTTGCCCATGTTATGATTTTTTATAACGATTATTATTATCTCTGCACATGAACTTTATTCAATGTGTACGTTATTTTATTAACTCACAGAGATGTTTGAAAAAGTAACTGACCTTTCTTATTTTCATTGCCGTGGAGACGGTTTTTTATTATTATTAATTATCGAGAATGTCCATCATATCACAAAGAAATGACAATAGGAAACGAGTTCATCGACAATAATCAACTATAGATTGGTGACCGATCATTCATTACAAAAATTCAATTTATGTCAAACTCCAATTCGTAAACGTAAGTGTGTTTAGTATATTATAAATTATACGAGTTTAAAATAACGAAACCAGTGCGATTGTTTACACTAGAATCTATTACCAATATTTATAGCGATATTTAAATATTGTCAACAGAAAAAATAATGATTTTTTTCAGAATACATGCAATACATACTCGTTAATCTCCAAGCACAAGTATTATTAACATTGTGGACTACTGAAATAAGAAAATTAAATCAACAAGTTGTTTGGTAAAATACGATTAACACTTTAATAATTTTCATGACTTACTAATAACCAGTAATATATTTATTTTTATTTTTATCACAACAATTTAAAAAAATGAATTTCATTCATTATATTATATTATCTCAAAAAATATAAATGTTTGATAATAAATTATAAACAATTATTTGAATCGGGCATGAGCAGACCGTTTCAATAAAGCATACTGAGTATTGTTTATATAAAAAAATACATACCGCTTCAGTACCGTAAGGCCACTGGTGGCCGCTACATACAAACGGCGTGAATACCGTAAGGCCACTGAAGACCACGAATGTAACTTGAAAATATTAAACTATATATATCATTTTATGAGTACTCTCAATATTCATAAATTCAGTCCTATTTTTTAAAACTATTCAAAAAATATTAAAAACATGCGGTATGTATATGAGTGAATGTTTTTTTGCTTAAAAAATCACGGTACTGAAAAGGTATTAATACTTAACATGCTAAATATATATTTATTTCACAACATTTCCACAGCATTTGGTTTAGAATTTCATGAAATATAATTATCTTTTGAAATCCCGTAAAGCATGGGACAATAAAATTCTAAGATAAACTGAAGACTAACTCCAATGTCGCGAAAAATTATTTAGTTCACCAAAGAATTCAATTAAAAATGTTTCAAGAAAAAGAATTTTGAAAATTCACTGAATTGTTTTTTGAACGACAATTTTTATAAGCGTATCTTGTCATATTTCCAAAGAAAACTGTCTTTTTAATTTGATAGAGTGTATTTGGTAGAACGAAACGTGAAATGAAAAGAAAATTAAATAAATATGCCACCAAAAATCAATACGGATAATTTTGTGACCTTTGATATTTTATCTTTCAATTTGTATGTTATTTATCACTCGGCATTCAAAGTAAATTTATCGAAAAAATAATATTTTTAATACACCCAGCTGTTTTTATCATATTACGTTATAAACAATCAAGTTAATCATATTACACTGCAAAAATCGAGGGAAGTATCATATTACAAAGATATAAATTCTCTACAAGTTTTGTTCATTTTTCTCATCATATCAAAATTTAATATATGGGGCTCAATATAATATTTTGACGATGGATATTTTAAAATACTGTGCTTGATCTTATTAGGAGAGTAAATATAACAAAAATAGTAAAATAGTGACAAAGAAAATTAATTTTCAAATATTATGTGACTTGGCTCGAAAAGCACTTGATTTGTGAAAATAGCGATAAACTTTATTCCATTATAACGAATTAAAATGTGCGTAAAGTAAGTCATGGAGATTATGTCGACTGTGGAAAGGACGTAACCCACACATATAAAATTATACAGGAGGCGCAAAAAACGTGTTTTGATGATTTTGGGCAATATGCAAATTGTGGGGTTACAATGCAAAACGTACTATTTCCAAAATGAGCGATACTGAGTTAGGTATGTAGATAGGGTAATTCAAGCCTAAGGAATCGACTGATCATATTGGTTTTTATATGAATTTTTTAAAAGACTGTCATTTTCAAATTGGAAATCATATTATTATGCAAATGTTATTTTGTTAGTGTTATTCGTTATAGTATTTGACATCATTGAAAAGTTTGAGTTTTGGAAATAGTACGTTTTGCATTGTAACCCCACAATTATGAATTATACACAACGTTGAAGTGCTCGGAGACTTCTAAACTGCTGTTTAATTGACATAATCTAATATTAATTAAAGAAATTATCGAGGAAAAACCTTTCTTTCAGTCTTTTTTCTTTGTTTTAATTTGTTACAAAAAGCTAAATTTAGATACTAATTCGGCATTTGCAGCTTGCATCCTTTTGATAGATCGTGTATCAAGTTTGATACCTTGTGATTATCGAAAATAAGCTGTTTTGAAAAAACTGTGGGTTACGTCCTTTTTCCTTTCTACAGTCGATATAGAATATAAATGTTGTATTTAGATGACATCGTCATGTTAAATGAAGTACTGAAGATAGCGTGACTTAGCAAAAGCCTTCGATGAATTTATTTATTTTTTTGCTCAGAAACATTGCAATTGATGCCTTAAAGACAAAAGAGTACCAATGAAATTTATTTTTCCGGTCCATGTTTGAATGGCCAACGTTCTCAAACGTATATTCATATATAAGTGTCGTTTTAAATAAAATTATGATGATTTGTAAAAGTCACAAAATGTTTCTACACAATCGTAGGTTTCGTCAATCATAATAAAACCTACTTTGGCCTTTCTAATCTTATCTTTTAAAATATATTATTCTTTATTAATATTTTATATAACTTTGTCGGGTCCTATGGCGCAGCGGTTAGCGTTGTAAGCTTCCGTGCCGGATCTTACGGGTTCGAGTCCCAGTACGAACAGCATTTTTCTGTCGATTTATCGATTTCTTTTCGAAGACATTGGTGTGATGTCTGAAAATTCCCTTCCACCCTTTCAATCCTTAAATAACTGGGCGTAGCGAGAGCGATTACTTAATCACAAGTCCTGTCTTAGCCGTATCCTTCTATTTTACTACTATTTTTGGAAATGGGAGGTTGAGCGATTAAGTAACAAACAGTTATCGTAGAAAAACTTCTGTTGAGATACCACCATTAGGAGGTCATATGCTTCACATTGAGAGCGGATATAGATTTTAAAAAGTTATTATACATTGTTGGTGATTGCCGTCAATAATCAAACGATGTTTTTCCAATGTTATGTATACACAACGTCAACCACTGTGCAATGTTTATTCTCCCTGACATAACATGTAACAATAAACCTTTCGATGGACAACAACGAATATTCATTATTTTATATTATCTATGCTATAGTTCTAATCGAGAGTTCAAATCGAAACGTCAAACAGCTTAGTATAATAGAAACTCATCGATAATTTATTTGTGTTCTGATATTATTTAGATTAAGTAATTTAAGTGATTTAAAATAAAGTTTTATAAAATATATGATATGGAATAAAGTGAAAAATCTTTGATAAAATTAAGTGTTTAATTTCATACACAATCTATAATTGTGTTCTCCAACCGGTGGTCCACGGCCCAGTGCTGGGCCGCAGAGACTTTCCGCCGGGCCGCAAACAGTATGCCAAATTTCTAGAAATTCGCCATGCAAAAATATTGAATATAGGATTTTTATCGCCTGCACGTTTTCTAGTATTTTTAGTTATTGATAAATAAGAAGACATCAATAATGCGGCTTCGTATTTTGTTTCTTGGCCATTTTTTTTCGGTCACATATTACTCATACTTCTAAAATCCGGCTTTTTGTTTGAAATTTGTAAAGTTTAGTTTATTGCGGATAATTATTCTGTTGTATTATTTTTTCTGTATGCGACACGATGGTCGATGGTTTTTTCAGAATGGACAGTCATAAATATTTGCTCTTCGATAATGAACCCAGATGCAAAACCCTACCAATAATTTCATAATACATAATTGTTTTCACTTTTAGGGTGTTCACTGTGAATACTCGGTGGAAAGGCATTATATAAATAAAAACACAATATTCCTTTGTACTTTATTCCACTTTATTTAAATGGTCAGGAACGGTTTCGCTCATTGCGAGCATTGTCAACTGAAAACAGTTGTATAGTTATGTCCATTTGTAACAATATAAGATTTAAAAAATATTATATAAAAACCATTTTTATTTCATTACTAGCCGGTACCCCGCAAGCGTTGCAATGCCACTTGAAGAAAGAAAGTGTTTGCGTTTTAATTGTGTTAATTGAAGTGCATGCTTTATTTTTGTCTGTTTGACGTTTGCTGCCGATTGTCTATGATACAACACACGCGCCACCTACTGTAATTTAATTGATAAGATTAGTTAGTGGTCCGCGATTTTTTTTCCTATTTTTACCGGTCCGCAGGTGTAAAAAGGTTGGGGAACACTGATCTATAGCACCAATAAGCAGTAAAAGATATTTGATAAATCTTGAAATGAAAAAAAAAAAAAAAATTGTTGAATGTATTTTTCTATGGATATTATAAACTAGTTATGGAACACTTTAACGTCGCAAAAAACTCCGTACCTAATCTTTTGTCACTGACATTGCAGTGACCAAAGAGGTTACAAAACAAGAAATAATAAATTTTCGAGCCAGTTACTCGTATGTTTTTGGTAAATGCGTGGGATACACTGATTAATTGACGTAACACGGAACTAAAAGTTGTTTTTACTAAGTCTGGTACAACAGTAACTAAGCAATCTGATGAAATATATCACGCAACAATTAGCAAATATTACAATGTTTATAATTTGAATATACTTAGTTTATTTAAATAATATTTGCCACGGCATCGTAATAAAGCTTAAAAATTGGTATAGACTCACTTTATCAATTGCTCTTTTGCCTATGTAAGGCTGTGGAACGGCACCTTTTTATTTTTATTCATTTTTTTTTATTATTTTGCTTTAACTCGTCGTAGCGCTTTTTACACTTTCCAATCCTTTAAAATGGGAGCCGGTAAATTGCTCGAATGCAATTGCTCGAATATCAATTGCTCGAATTGCTTGGTTATTTAAACGATTTTAATACAGTTTAGTGTTTATTATATAGTAGTTGATCACTTGGCATTTTATTACACAGTATGTACTCTTAGTTTGTAAGCCGAACTTTGTATCAAATTTATATTATTGCTGTACTATTTATCATTGCCTCTATAATTATTATTTTTTAGATAGACATTTAAGAGATACTACCTATGTAAGTTGATCTTAATTCAGTAATATAGAAAATCAGTATTGTCTACTTTTACAAGGAGAGACCAAAATCACTCATAATAAAAATGTTTATAGATAAGAGGTGTAACGTCTTTGTGATAGCGGTGGTAACTGGCATAATATAAATTATCGAGTAAATATCCAATATGCCGGTTATTATTATTTTTAAATTTATAGCTGCGTCAATAAGTTAGTAATATTCTTAAAGAAAATATATTATGTGTGATTTGTAAAAGTGGAAAAAATAAATTTTTCGAGGAATTTGTAATTCGATCATTTGACGTTCGAGCAATTGGTTATTCGAGGATCTTGTTATTCGAGCAATTTCCATTCGAGCAATTGCATTCGAGCAATTTACCGGGAATCCTTTAACATACGTTGATCGGCGGTAACTCAGAGGAAAACGAGGCTTCCGTGACGGATCTCACAGATTCGTGTCCTATTATGAACAGTACAATCGATTTCTGTTTGAAGGCATATGTGTGATATCTAAAGAAAATTCCTCCCTACCAATCTTAAAATAAATGAGGCAAAGCGAGAGTGATTAATTGACCACTCGTTCTGTCCTAGCCCTGTCCTTCTATCCGCATTAAATAAAAAAAAAACAGAGAGGTTAGGTAACTGAGTAACAAACAGTTCTCGTAAAAAACTTTTGTTTAAATACTTCCATTAGGAAGCCATATTCTCCAAATTAGTTCCGCAACTTTTTTTTTCAAAAGAAAACACTGAGCTTATATCAATAAAAGTATTATCGTTGCAAATAATAAAAATTTCCATAACAATTTATCCTAAGCGTTAACTATAAAGTATAAAGCAATGTAAATTTATGCAAGCCCACATGGATCAGGCCTGTAGTAGTGTTACCAACGTCACTTTCTACAGTCGAACTATTAATTGGCTTAAATGACATTGTGAATTTTCAAATTCATGTGACGTCTAAAATACTTCCTACAATTCCAAAAAATTAAATAATGTTCTCGTAAAATAACATCTCTTAAAATATCTTGATTAAGATGCAATATTTTATCAATTTGTCCAACTAACTATTTTTTTTTTACTACTTCTACAAATTTGATCAAATGTATAATTTAACATGTTTATAAAATAAAATGCATAAAAGTATTTCAGTAAATCGTCAGTTGATAACGCTTGTCATGGGCGAAACCAGTGAAATTACAAATTAGTGTATAATAAGTATGTCCACATATTTTTTGTCAAGTATTTGGCCGATTAAACGTGCTTCGTTGCCATATAATTATTTACAGTTTCAATTACAATCTTGTTTCTAGAAATAACTATAATATAATTCATGCAACTATATTTCATTAAACTAATGACTTTCATGACGTTAAAAATCGTAGAATTACTATTATTAAATAATCAGTTATCCTTCTATTAACATTTACCTTTCTAATGTACAATGAATCACAATATCAACTCCTTCGTCATCAATCATTATGAGATAGGAACGCAAATGTCTTTATGTGTTATAATTATATGAATCTATGCTGCTGCCGCTACCTGTTTTCGTCTTGTCACAGTAACGTGGACCGAGACAACCTTGGACCACGCCTCAGACGCTTAAAAGAGCAGATCTGCAACTACCTCATACTATGCTCTACATATAAATAATTATTTGCAAATTTTCTTCATTTAAGTTAATTTGGTGTTAAAGAATTTTAAATTAATACTATTTTATTTTATTTTCTACCCATCAAAGGTATGTTCGATCCCAATATGACTTCTAATAGAGTACAGTAGTAACTAGTAAGTTGTTATTCAGTACCACCATCTTGACATTTTTGAAAACAGTAAACTAATACAGAATGATGAACCTAGGCCACGCGTGCCTAAGTAAGCACATTTAAAATTTTGTTGTCACGAGCGATTAAAAATTAGTTGTTTTACAGATTTTTTTTTTAAATAACATTTTTTAAATAAATAAATAGCTTTTTTATAAGATTAAAAAAACAATTAAGAACTTGTACACGATGATACGTATATATTATTAAACTGTAGTAAATATGGTAAACATATTTTTTGCTCGATAGGCTGTAACGTTGGTTAATAATATTAGGGATTTTTGTCCATTGGACTAAGGCAATGCTAGTAGTAAATATATCGCTTTATTTTGAAATTTGTGAAGGGGGTTTTAAGGTTTCACATTATTACGGAAACCCTCTTTTTTGTTAATCGTAGTCCAAAACCATATTGATATATACAATATTTAACGATATAGTGACTGTCAGTACTTTTATGTAGGTATACCACGCGTAAATTAGATATTGAAATATCATAAAATTGGACCGTTTTGAAATTAAAAAGGAATTGTCAACATTTGCTTAGCATTCACTCAGTCATAAATCTTTTAGCGTGAGAAAAGGAGTTGAAATATAACATCAAAAAATTGGGAATCACAAATTATTTTACTTTGAAATTTTAGAAATAAAAAAAATAGTTACTTATTTTCAACGAATATGCTTCCACATTATTCCCATTTCTTGCACCCTTTACGAAAGATAAGATATTAATAATCGCCCTAAAATAATTATGAATTTATCTAGCAAGCATTTGGATATTTGTAACATCATACCGCTTAAAATCTGCAGAAGTTTCTATGTTATGTTTCTTTTTTATATTTACCAATTAACTTTTACCAATACTCAATACTAAAACAATCAACAGATTTTGTAATATTATATGTGTAAATATTTTACTATGGACATCATTGATATCAAATACGTAATGAGAACAATTTATGTCAGACATCATAAAGTTTAGACTAAATACAAAAACAAACATTCATTTCTTTATATGAACGATACAAACTATTTACTGACCGTCAATTAGAGTTCATACGTGCGCATATTTGCCTGAAAGTTTCGAAAGAAAAAATCAAAATCAAACGTGTACTTAGTAGTGAGGAATGATGAGAGAAGGTACATGATACGATTACTTGCATGATTGGATTAAAAAAACATGATTTTTTAAAAATATTGTTTATTTTTTTATATTTTGTAATTTTGATAAGCCTATTTCATACTTGTTCATGGTAAGAAAAAAACAATTTTCAAAAAAACTATTAATCAGTCATTTAAAATTTGAAAATGTGTCAGTCGTTGTGTCCATTAATCGATGTTATTTTTGCTTTAATATAATAATCTAAGTCATACACATTTCTTTAATATTTTCATCCCTATCTCCAATGACTAAAATGAAGGTTGATGAAATATTAAAGTAAATACATGAAAAGTATGCTACGACTGCAAATTAATGTAAATTATTTAGTGGAGGTTGTAAGAATCAACAATCTTGGCGGAGTAGTGAGCATCTCTGGCGGCAACAACATCGATGGTCTCCAGGGGCCTTCCGTCAGCGCGAAGAACGACGGCGGGAGTGTTGGGAGCAAGAGCGAGCTCAGATGCTACGATGGGGGAAGCGTAGCTGGATACAATAGGAGCTGAGGCGTAGCTGGAGACGAGGGGAGCTGAAGCGTAGCTAGATACAACGGGAGCTGAAGCGTAGCTGGAGACCAGAGGAGCGGCGGCGTAGCTTGAGACCACCGGGGAGGAGTAAGCGGCTACGACGGCGGGAGATGAGTGCACATCAACGCGAGATTGGTGAGAGACAGCGGCTGGGATGGCGCTGATAACTTGTTGGGCGACGAGGGGAGCTGAAGCATAGCTGGAGACCAAAGGGGCAGAGGCGTAGCTTGAAACCACTGGAGCAGAGTAAGCGGCTACGACGGCGGGAGATGAGTGCACGTCGACGCGAGATTGGTGAGAGACAGCGGCTGGGATGGCGCTGATAACTTGTTGGGCGACGACTGGAGCGGCAGCATAAGTGGAGACGAGGGGAGCAGCTCCGTAGGTGGATACCAAAGGAGCGGCAGCGTAGCTGGCGACAATTGGAGAAGAGTGCACGTCAACGCGGGATTGGTGAGAGACGGCGGATGGACCGGCAATGTAAGCCGACTGCAGTAAGGCAGGGGCGTGGAGGAGGGAAGGTTTGGCAACGGCTAGGGCCAGGACAGCGGACAACACCACCAACTTGAACATCGTGGTCTGTGTTGATTTATCGACTTTTGACACAAATTCACTAGATAACCGAATTCGGTTGACTGATACTCTATCAAAGTTTCGTTGGTTATTTATACTACACGGAAGTTGCGTACCTTGTCTACAAAATTTAAATTTAGCATTGATTTTTACAGTAATTGAGACAACGTAGACTGGTTTGCTTGTATTTTCTACCTAGCATTTAAAAATCTGACCTTAGCTGTTAAACTCACGGTAACTTTTTTTTTGAATATGAATAGGTGAAAGTGAGTCATACTGATAATAAAAGATGGAAAAACTAACGTTAAATAAATAGTTAAAGCTGCCAAATAATGATTATAATGTATATAAAACACTTTTTTACTGCTTTGAAATCCTGAAATTATATAACTGAAAATACTAGGCTTTTTAAGCTCGCATATTACACAAAAAAGTTCGTGACCTAAGAACTATAATACATATAACGAAGTTTTAAGTAAAGATTTGTAGTGAAAAAAAGTAACAATGAATATCATTAATGATACATGGAAAACTACGTCATTGTTACTTTATGTCGCAAAAAATCTACACTTCTACTTACTTACACACCACACAGAATCGTGTAGTGCTCGAATTACAAACTGTGTAAAACATATTGTTCGGCTTCCATAGAAATTGAAAAAAAAGTTTGTAAGGAGCGAATGTACAATATTTAACGATATTTTATTTAAAACTGTTACACCACTGAAAATAAATCTATAAATTAACACTATAATTTGTTTATTCGGAAAAAATGGTGCCCTTAAAAAACAAAAAAGATAATGGCCAGTTAAAGCATTTAGTTTTCTCAAATATTTTTTTATTATTATTCTAATGTATGAGACAAAGTTCAAGAATATGATTTTTTATAGCTGTTATATTTTTTTAATAGAAATTTATACTGTAACGATACAATAATTATAAATTGTAAACTTATAGTTAATATACAAAAAAATACAACAAATATAGTTATGAATATCATCCCTACTAGATTTATTCATAACAATATAAATATATTTATGCACTGTCTATAAGATTAAGAATATTAAGAAAATGAGGAATGAAGCGAAAAAAACAATATTGTATTCCGCCATCATAATTGAGCGTAGCAACATGGCATTTCAAATAAAGCTCCAAAGCATCCCTAAATACCTTTATAACCTTTGGAAATAACAACCTTGCATCTTGCAATATGGTGCTGTTATCATTCTCGTTAATATTTTTTTGATTGTGTCTTCATATACACTTTGCAAAAAGGGTTTTAAAACAGACGCAAACAATTCGCCGAAGGTTTCAATTTTTTCTTCTAAATGTCAGATGCGTACTTTTGCTTTATTATTAAATGAACTGCATATCTTGTGCATGAAGCAAAACAGAGTGATCATTTCACAAGATATGTCAAGTATCATACAAATACCTTGCTATAATATGAATAGACTTAAAAATATTTAACATTTAAATTGATTTACTTTTTTTATATATAACAATGTAAGTATAATAACATATATATGCAAATCCATTGCTAATTGTTTTTAATATTGAAATTTATAAGCAAATGCAGGATTTAAGCTTTTAGGGACTATTTTGTGAACATACTGTGCATTGATTAGTGGTTATCAAGATTTACAAAATTTATGTTAGTTTAATTCTCCTTGAGGGGAATATAATAACATAAAATAAAACGTCGTTCCACATTGGTTTCATTATTAATGTGCTCATTAGCGGTGAAGTGAGCCAAGTTGTATTTTATAAAAAAATAAGATGCATTGTAATATTCTACACATCTTAAAGTATTGTAAAAGTGAAATATCCTTAGTTACATTGCAATAGTGTTATCTCCGTAAAATAAAAATATGCAATCCACCAAAACTTACCATTTGACTAGTTGGCTCACTTCACCTTTAAAGAGCCCATTTTTAAAAAATAATATGAGAACATTACTTATGATTGTTTTAAAGTGTTGGAGGATAAACACCAATCAAAACATAATTATAGATGTTTTAAATTTAATTTTACGATGTCGGTGTTTCAAGAGAGAATTTAGATAATTTTATTGATCGTTTGTTAGACAGAGCTTTTAAAAAACTTATTTTTCTCCGATTTAAAGATTATATATACGTTGTACAATTGCAGCGATACAAAACTATCAGTTGTATGCTGAATAGTCAGACTTCACCTAAGATTCGTATGAACACTTCCACGAAAAGTGTTTTTTGTTTTGTTTAAAATGTTATATTGCATTAAAGAGTGGTTGTGTGCAAAAAATCTATTAAAATATATGAATCGAAATGGTTTTTTTCACAGAGAAAAATTACATTCAACTTGTGTGATTTGACGTTTTTTCACTTGTTACGCACGTATACAAAAAGCAACAAAAGGATAAAAGTCGTTTTGTGGGTGGCGAAACAATACCTAAATCGACATATTTTAAAGAACTGGTTTATGAGTATACAATATTTTTATATTATACCATTCGATTTTTTATGTTTTGGGGACCTGATGATGGTGCTAAACAAGACCTTTGTGTTTCATATTCTTAAATGTTTATATTTTTTTATACTTTTACAGCTGCCAATTGAACAACAAGAGATTACCAGGTGATAGTGTCACCTGTCAAAATTCTTAGACGTGGTTAAGTCGAGCAATATAAATTATTTGCATATAAATTACGATTAGAATTTTAATATATATATTTGAATTCTGCAAGCGCTGGACTATAGACTTAAATAAGCCTTATTTTTTTTTATATTAAGCTTGTATTTCGTGTTATTTTTTTTTTAATTTTTACTTGAAGGATATATTTTAATTAAGTAAAACTATTACAATATTTCAATAAAAACGATTTTCGTATTTCATATCTTCACACTATATAATGTAAACGCTTTAAAAACAGGAACATAAATAATTAAACATAAAAGAATTGTAATAAGTTAATATCAAATTAAATACTTTTTTAAGAATGGCGAAAAATTATTGAAAGCTAATTTTAAATAAAAAAGAAATTTTCTCGGCATCTATTTGTTTTTTCAAATATAAAAATAAATAAATTTATATCAAAGATGATGCGCCATTTCCACTTGAAAATGATTTGTATTTTGATACATTTTTATGTTTTGTCGGGTATTGATAATTCAATAAAATTGTGGACTAAGTAAATACAATAAAATGTGTGCGGTTTTTATATAAATTTCATGTCATTTTATCAAGAATTGAAAGTTATGTAAATTCTTCTAATTTTCATCAATGATGTGATCTGGAAATTTTTTCAAATAGTGTTATATTAATGATGAACAAAAATCTGAATTTTAATATACTGTCTAAAAATTAAATACAAGCTTAGAAAAAAAATATTCATACTTGTTATCATAACTAGATAATTAAGAGTTGATTACCAAATTGAATTAATGTATTTATATTCTTAGCCAGTCATATAAGATCAATAATACACTGAAAAATTATGCTGATTGTAAATATCAAACTGGATTTGAATAATTATTTTTATATTGTACATTAAATATAAAAACAAAACCACTTTGATAATTTTGTGACAATACATCACTCTTTTTGTGATAATGTTTCGATACTTTTAAAAATAAGTGTATGTAATTTATCGCTAGCCAATAAGTTATTATCTGGCAAAATACGTAAAACAAACAAACACCGCAGATAATATTAATGTCATATTTTTTTACCAAACTATTGTAAGATTGTACGAAGAGCTCGAGTTGGTATAATTGAATTCCGTACGTAAAGTTCAAGAACTCTCGGCCGAGTGGACTGGCCGAAGCGAGAAGCTGGTATCGCAGACTCCACCTTCAGGCTGGTAATTCCTTTATTCAAGGTCACACTACCTTATATAATTGAACTGGTATTGAAATAGATCAGTGTACACGAATACGCGTTGCGAGGGCACTATCAACGTTACGAAGATTGTATGTTTGTATTTTAAACCATATTTAAATAATTACATTGATTTATTTTCCTATTGGCGTATTTAATTATATACGATTAGACATTATTATTGTATGTACAAAATAAATTTAATTTAAATTAAATAACAAGTACTTAAATTCTTTAAAATCATTATTTTTCACGATGTAATTTCGTAGTAATTGCGTACTATTTGATAATTATTAAAAGACCATTGTGTTTATTTGTGTATATAAATTTTAGTTTCTACGTTGACGGTCAGACTAGATATTGTAAAATACATTCCCAACTATTACGTATTGTGTTTATTTACACTATTTTTTGTGTTTGAAATGAAAAAAATGATGATTAAACGTTGAAATTGTCATTCACTTATCGGAAAAAAGAACCAATATTTTCTATGTCTGTAGCTATGATATTTATTTTTTTTGTACTGTATGACTTATTTTAAGCCTGTCATTGATTTTATGTATTTTTAATGTTTTTTTTGCAATATTCAAACAATTACAGCATTTTTTTTATTAAATTATGAAACTCAAATATTGATCATTCTTTTACGCCATAGTCAGAAAAAAAACAAACATCTGAATAATATCGTATGTCAATTGTCTTTTTTACCGTAATATAGTATATTTGTGAAAAAAAAAATGCAGTACTGACACATCAATCCCAGTTTCATAACACAAGTGTAAATTTTTAGTAATATACTGAGCAAAAAAACAGTCCCGATCATATATAAAAAAATACTATTTTTATTCAATTTTAATTTAACGATTTTATTTTTACTTGTAGTGACAAACTTTTTCGTCGATTACTAGAAATATTTGAATGAAGTCGTGAATCGGAATGATTAGTAATCATGTCAACAAGATTTAAAAAATTAGCACGTATTCCTATCAATACGTTAAGCATTACTATTATGTTTGAAAAAAGCAGTACCATATTACGTAATGGAAGTTTTTCACACACTTAATTCGTATTTAAAATAAGCCATCATGAATTATTAAATCAGTACGTTCAATAAGCAGGTAATTTGTAAGGTAACACAAAATAGTTATTTCAAGTGCTATTATCAGTGTCATTGCTGAGTATTATATAAGATAATCTGTAATTTGGTATTACTTATATTGATCGATGCGTGAGATATTAAGAATTTGAAAATGACCACACGGTGACTATTTCTGTCATATAAATTAAATGAAGAAATTATTCGCTGTATGACACAGCTCCTAATAGAACGCTCTAACGTAATTTTTGTTTGTAATTGTGAAGTAAATCTGTCAAAGTATTAAGTTTTAATATTATTGTAACATATAATTGATAGCTATTTCGGCTTCATGCGTTACTTAAACTGAATGGATTTTAGTTTCTCTTTATATACAAATAACAAGTGATAGATACTTTAAAATCAAAAATTACTATTAAATTAAAGTATTCAATGCAATAAGTTTGGTCTAAGTTGTCATAAGAAATATAAACGTGATATTGAAAATGGAAATAAAATAAATTATATACCATGAATCATTCTTGTGAAGTTACGTTGGCAATTGGTTTTTGTTTCAATGTTGTTGGCTTCCATGCTGGACTTCACGAGTTCAAGTCCCAATATGAACAGCATTTTTCAATAGATTTATCAATTTCTGTTTGAAGGCATGAATTTTTGTGATATCCTAAAACAACGGAGTGCAGCGAGAGTAATTAAAAAACCAATAGTCCTAGTAATTAAAAAAAAAACAAAAAAGTTGTACAAAATTAATACCGCTAAAATGTTTCGTTGATTTTCTATCTAGTTAACCCTCACTTATCATTCTATATCTTAAATTAAACAATAAATATGAAATTATCTGTTTAATGAAATACCATAGTAATATATGTACATAAAAAATATGTTCATTTAGACGAGATGTGTTCATAAAAGAACATTCATATTTCAAATAAAATTATTTCAATACAATTAATATTGTTAAAAGCGCTTAGCAGACTGATACGTAAAGAATAAGTGCCGAAGATATGTTTCAGTATAGGACGAAGAAATGTTTCTCGATCAAGTATCAAGAAAACTGGTAATGGCAAAATGTATATAGCATCGCAGATTGTTTCTACAATCTTCTTAAGTTCTTTTTAAAGTGCTGTAAAGATAGCAAATCACTAAAATTGACACCCTTATAACATTTATCACTCTCCAATGGAACGTGTTATGTAATATGATAAGTAAATACTTTGTCTGTAATATTTTTTTATATAATGGGTAATATATCGATTTAATTCTGTCATATGTATATGAAGGTTTTATCAACTAATTATGTTTGTAACATGTATTAAAATCAGATTACTATAAAGATAAGTTTATGATGTAAGTAATTTACTGTATGAAAAAGAGAACAACGAGGAAGCGAGACAAGTAAATTAGAAATTTACAAAAATATATGTGCACTGCATAAATAAAATTCGCATAAATACAGATATTATTTACAGATAGATGGTGTGTTAGTATTTTTAACACAGCAACATCACTTATACTCTCTCTGTCTGAGATTCTTTCGCATTAAGCTTAATGAACGAAAACTACAGGTAATTCATAATTATAAACAAGTAATGTTGAAATACTATGATCGTAAAAATTTCAGTAGCGTTATGAACACAAAATCTGATCTCAAATGAAATCATCAGTTCATAAAATTTGTATATTTTCAAAATAAAAACATTCCTATTTACGATCGTCATCGAGAGGACGAATTTTTTAAATTTTTTTTTGAAATTTTGCAGATCGAATTTTTAAAAATCATAAACCCTGATTAAAATAAAGGTATCTGAAAAAATCACAGAATTTAAATCAGTAGTAACCATACAATGAATGCTTCGTATTAAAACTTTTATGTTTGAATTAATATATGATTATTATTTAAAGAATGCTTTGTCAACATATTATGAGATAATAATTTATTCTAGACCTTAGCTATTACTTAACTAGAATTGTCTATTCCAGCGATGAGCAACACGCGGTTTGCAAAACAACAAAAACAAAATACAATAAATAAATACAACAAAATCACAATTTTTAATTCTGGTTGAGAAGTATTATTAAATTAGGTATTTTGAGTTTGATTAAATACGCCTTACTAATCTTAGCTTATTTTACGTTGATGTGTCTGAGTCAGTTTGTAAGATTCATTTATCAAGGCCACAAGCACGCGTAATGTGGGTTAAGGGGGAGATAACAATTATCATTGATCGATATATTTTAAAAATATCTGTAGAAAAGATTTACATAACTAATATAAAACATGAACATAACAAATATTTACAAAAAATCTGGTTCGAAAAATTATATCTACATACATAACTAACCCCATTTCACATTTATTGAATTTTCTTTTTTTTAATGTTGCAGAATAAGATTGCTCATCACTGATCTATTGAATGAGAATCTTATTCATACCTCTATCTGGTTTATATAATTATTGCATAATGAAACAAAACACTTTGGCAAAGCATTGTTTGAAATTGAGAATAGATGCCGATGGAATAATGTCATAAGCTACATTGGTTGGTCTTTATTGGTATCTCTTGTTCGGTGGGGAAAATAGTTAAACATGATTACATATCAATGAAACTATAACAACCAATTTAATATTGTTAACCACCTTTTTATTATTGCAGGAAAGACTTCGTATTAATAAAAATAAAATAAAATTTTAATATAACTTTCCAACAATCGAAAATTATACCTTCCTAAGAAAAGTCGGTTGTGATCATATAATTGTCATTTCAATAGCCTTGTAATGTTAAATGGTGAAATGAGCAGTAACAAATGAGCTTTCTTACCAGTCCGAAATTATTAGAGATTATTTATATATTCAGCTATTTAATATAATACAATTGATAATAAAAAATTCAATAAAAACTTTTAATTGCTTTCTTGCTTACACCTTTTTATTTCAATTTAACTTGTATAAATAGCACTGTTTAATTTATTTTCCTTATCAGTTGATAATGCTCGCGAGGAGCGAAATCGGTCCTGATCAAATAAATTTTATGTGGAAAAAGTATTAAAAATCTTTTATTATTTTTATTATAATGCCATTCCACCAAGTATTGACAGTGAACACCTTAAAAGTGAAAAAAAAATCATTACTGTTATTTCCAAAGAATATCAATACTCTGCGTTACGTATTTCATAAATTTCAATTAAATATAAATGAGCAGTTTCGGTCAGCGACTGAACATTTTCAAATTATAGAATCTTGAAATTGTGAAAAAAGTTCTGTGATTTGTGTATTATAAAAAATGAAAAATTCTCCTATCTGTTCGCCATACAAACATTTAATAAAATATATGAACACAATTCGAAAAAATGTGACTATTTTCAACCCAAATTATTAGTTGAATAAAATAAAATCAAAATTTCACTTCTGAAAGATAGCGTAGAAACTAGGGTTTCCAATCCAGGGATCCCAGGATCCCGTCCAATTCTGCGATTCCGAAATCGTGGGATTGTGACAGTGCTAATTCCGGGATCTCGGGACATCTAAAGTTGAGCAAGGGGTAAAAAAAAAGGTTCCAAATTTTGGGAAATCCGAAAATTCCTGGGTTTTTTGAACGCGACATAAAATTGTTTAAAAAATCCCAGGATTTTAAAATCGCCAATAAAAATTTCTCAATCCCGAATCCAAATTTATACACGATTTTATGTTAAATGTTTTATTTTCGGGATTGAAAAAATTGTCAATCTAGAAATCCCATCTGGGATTGGATGCCCTAGTAGAAACCTAGTGTTTTTTAAAACTATAAATAAACATTTGGATATAGAATTTCTAGTAAATATTTTGTTTACCCTTTCGTTGATAAGTACGTAAATAAAAATGTAGACATAATTAAATTTATTCGATTCATCTCCCACACTTTTCAATAAAATATATTCCTTTTATTTTAACGTTTACGGAGGCGACGACCGTATCTATAAACACAGAAAAATTTCAAATATTTGTATCAGAAAATAAATTTGAGTTCGAAAAATACACGCAGGATTGCTGCCCACAAAACTGGTTCAAATCGTTGGTATACACGTATTACACTATATTTATTTACATCGAACTTTCGCACAAAATTTTTGCTTGCAATATTCTTATACATGCCAGTGAGTTGGACGATCATGAAATCTAAAATATATAAATTATTCAAAAAAAACGGTATATCACATTTAAATCTTCAGTCATTTGAAAGTGCTTACGCTCGACTAATGCGATAAATTAAAAAAAATCGGCTGACAAATTATTCAAATAGATATATTCATTTGTCTGTCAATATTCCTAAGATTATTTATTTGTTTCAAATCGTCAATTTGTTATATTATATACATGTCTTGTTATCATAGCGATAAACTACAAACTAGTCTCTTCTTAAAATAAAGCCTAAGATTTGTATGAATGGTTTATTCGTTATTAATTTAAAACTATATCCGATACAAATGTGCAGTATATGTGACCTTAATAAAGCAACTAAAAAAATAAAAAAAACTTTCAAATTTTTACCTTTTCTGAAACAAAACCATAAATATTTGTATGAAAATTCTCATTCAGAAATTTATAATTGTTATTTAAAAAACAGCATTCGCAACAAAGTTACCACATGGGTTTCCATTTTTCCACTCGGCCACGTCGAATAATTTATAAAATATAATTCGGGTTGTAAACTGACATGGCTACAATTTTGTTAATATAATAATAACAATATAAACAGATATCAAATAGTTTTGTTATCAAAAAATATTCATTATGGAATATGAACCATGGATTGTTTTTTTGGAATTAAAAACGTTAATCGTAAGTGTGACAAAGTGTACAACTAATAACTTAAAAATAATATCACGTTTTGCTCTCGGGATATCTACTGGAATGTTTACAACGGTGCACAATTTATAAAGCACACCAAGAGTTGATTGTTGATAAGCAGTCCAGTTTTTATTTATAACTTAGTGCAAGTGATCTTTGAATGAAATATTAAAATATCAATATAAACATTGTATCGTTGACATTTAAAGACAATTTTCTACAGGATATACTGTTCCTATGGAAAATAATAATATAATTTAATATTGAAATATAAATAATAGCATTTATGTATGATTTACAGTTAGAAGTAGAAGTTAGATTATTAACGTATAAGGTGTAATAAAAAGGGTTAGAATTTGCTTACACCTTTTTATTTAAATTTAACTTGTATAAATAGCACTGTTTAATTTATTTTCCTTATCAGTTGATAATGCTCGTGAGAAGCGAAACCGATCCTGATCAAATAAATTTTAAGTGGAAAAAGTACAAAAAATCTTTTATTATTTTTATTAAAATGTCCTTTATACAGTTAACACAAAATTTTAGTATTTGAGAACGTACTTTTGTAATTTCTTAAAGCGTTGATTCGACTGATACCTTTTCTCTATAACGTATAATATAATATTATATATGGATTACTATTATTTTGGTATATTAAACCAATTTTTCATTATGTCGATACATATTTTTTTTAAAAAATAAAAATATATAAAATATCACGCTTATACTAACTCCACATTATTTATTACGTTCAAGACCGGTTTCGATGATCGAATGCATTGCCATTAGATTTTTTTTTGAACTCATTATAGGTGTCTTTCTTATTAAAATGATTTTTAATCTATCTTTATTTTTCTTGCAAACTAGTAGTGTTTATTTGTAATAAGCCATAAAAATTAAAAATATATTACAGATAATTTAGTGTCATTCATTTATGATATGTGTCATGATATATAAATTTATTTTATAATTTTTTTATTACACCTTGGTAGAATTTAATACTTAATTTTATATAAATAGCCCTGTATTAATTTTTATTTTCGTCAATTTATAATGATATATTTTTAAATATGTACAATTTTTTTTTCTTTTGATATAATACTTACCACCAGCGGTGGGCTGCAGAAAATCTAAGAAGGGGCTCGCTTAATATTAAAGCTAATAACAATGTTCCGGAGAAGAACAGTATACACAATAATTATTAAAGTAATTTTGTATACTAATATTATGTTTCAACACGCAATGTTGACATTTAACCAAGGAATACATAAACATTATATTGAAAGAGTAAAGAGTTCCAAGATTCAATCAGAAATATGTAGTTTCTATATTTTCCGATTAAATTTCATGTTTAAAACGTTATACTTTAATCGTCGTAGATAATATATATATATCAGTGATATAAAGTGTACACTACTACGTTCTTTTATTTAACGCACAAGTCTGAGAATATTGTTTTTCTTAATTTAACAAAAGTTTATCGCGAGCCCCCTTCAGCCAACCCCTGCTTTCCAACAAAAGTTGACTGGACTATGAACAAACCTTTAAAGGTGAAAAAAATGAGAACAACTAAGTTTGCGATCTATTCAGCGATGAATTCGTTGTAGATATTTTCAAATATAAATATTTTATTGATCTACATTTATCATTAACAGTTACAGATTTAGCTGTAGTGATAAAAAAATTAAGAGCGCAAAATCACTGAAAGAGTGATTATTTCTTTTAGGGTAACTGTGTGAAGGTTAATATTATACAATCATTGTAATTTATTTCACTTAATCTTATTTTAATGCTTGAAAAAGAAAAAGTCTTTGACTAGACATGTGTTATTTTATGCTGACATTGTTACATACACTTTCAAAAAATAGCCTTAACAATATGTAATACAAAAAAAAAGTTTTTGCTTGCTGAGAAAATATTTAGAATGCAACAGCAAGGAATAATGATTATGCAAGAGTTTATAAGTTCATTAAACGCTAGATGTTGCGCCTACGTTTGCGGTGTGCGATTAAAAAACTGGATTTCTCCTGGTTTTTAAAATGTCACTCTCCATCATAGTATAAAAGGAAAGGATAATCTGGGATAGGCCATTTGTTTTCTAGTCTTTCTTTGTGAATCCTTCAATACTTTTTGTACAAAACTATGATTAAATTGGTGGGTGGAAAATGATTAAAATTAGTTAAAATGATGTATAATTTAACGCGATTTATTTTTGGGTGATTTTGATTTTACGCGACATTATTGGACGGCACCGTTACGTTTTTTATTTTATTGATAGTATATTTTAATTCATATAAAGTAGTGGAATTAAATTATAATTAATGTTGATTTAATTATACTTATTGATTATTTTTTACAGGAATATTACTAGTTTGATGTCGGTGAAATATTATTTAAATTTAAGAATATCTTCATACGTACATATAATATCTTAATATGCTATATTTATTATTTAAAATTATGAGTTTCTTCCAAAACAAAAATATAATACTTCGGTGTTTTTTTGGTTTCAAGTTCATTGGAACATTATATTAATATGGCTATATTTATAGACAACGTTATCCTAAAATACGACATTTTTGTAGGAGTAAAAGATCCGATAAAAAAATATTTATTTTCGCAATCCAGATAATATTGCTGGGAATAATAAGCCTGAGCAGGAGTGCTCCTTCGCTCCTTCTGCCGGGGGATCTGGCTTTACCGCTCGCCTTGCAGTCTCCGGCAGACACGATTCCTACAGTGCATGTACCTGCATATCATGCATTTCCTGCTCATGTATTCACACTGCAAGCCCCGTTGCCTTATCAAACAAATTATATCGTGAGTTCATTTGATTTATATTATTATCTGATACATTCTCAATTAAGCTTTACGTTTTGTTATTAATTTCCGACATTAGAAAAAAGACACAAGTAATTAATGACATTAGTGACGTATATGTATTATATAGCAGAGTAGAATCAATATTTTTATTTCATTTTGATTGTTGTTTTCTGAAACAAAAAAAGGTGCTTAGTCTCATAGCTCACATTCTTCAAAAATCGAGTTTAGAGAAAAATGCGAAAAATTACTGAAGCACAATTTTTCATAATTGAAAAGAATTACTATGAATGTAGTATAATATAACTAGCATTTTTTTAAGATGAAAAATATTATATATTACAGCACCATGAAAAATACTGATCGCCGATTGCTTTTTTCTAACCACATCATATTATTCATTTAATTAAACATATCAACTTAGACACCGATTGTGATTTTTGGCTTGTTTAAAGTAAATTTTAATACCGACACATTTTTTGTTATTTGTAGTGATGCATTTAATTTTTTTCGCCAAATTTATCTTAAAAATATCAAAAAAAGATATTAATAGTTTTGATAACAAGCCCCTCAGATGATTTTGAATATATTTTTTGCTTATTTAAGGGTGTTAAAACATAATGAGATTTTTAAAAATAGAATCATGTAAAACATGTGTTTTTTATTTTTCAGGGTGCCTAGTCATCACGGTATAATGAATATAACCCAGGATATGAATCAGCAACTTTAAGATAATCAAAATTTTTCACTTTCGAAAGAGGAAATTACTTGAAAAAAAATGAATATCACCGTAGATAATTTATTTTATAAAATAACAATAAAGTGGTTTTGATCAATTGATTTTTTGTTTTCTTTATCTCTGTTTGCTGGGGATTTTCGACGACCTTTTGCTTGTTGATATTGTAAGTATATAAGAAAAGATGTTATATACGAAACCTTGGAAAAATTCATGTACACCAGCTGAATCTCAAACATCAAACTAATGCAGCGTGGAATTGCCACGTTAGCCTTCTCATTAGGGTATCCAATCTCGGAGTCTTTTTCCAATCCCGGGATCCCGGAATTGGGATTAGCTCAGCGAGGAATTCGAAATCCTCAATTCGCGACCATGTCAATCCCGGGATTTCAGGATCAGAAAATTGAACGGTATCCCGGGATTGGATGCCCTACTTTTCATACAAGGTACAAACAAATCTTTAACTAAATGAATACAATTATGATCGTCATTAATGAAAATATTTAAAAATAAGAAGACAAACCACTATTTTACTATTCAAAGTTTTTTTACAGTTTACACATTTTATTTAAGATATTGACCAAAGGTGCTGTGTTGAACTTAAAAATTCATTTATATATCTCAAATTAGCCGCCTGTGTGGCCGAGTGTTCAACGTCGTTGGCTTCGGTAACGGAGGTCACGGGTTCGAATCCCAGTACGGACTCGATTTATGAATTTCTGTTCAAAGGCATGGATGTATGTGATATCTTGAATTCCCCCCTTCCACCCATCTTATCCTATGAACGGGGCGTATCGAGAGCGATTAGCTAATCACTAGTCCTGTCCTAGCCCTATCCTTCTATTCCTACTCTCTTTAGAAAAAGAGAGGTTGAGCAACTGAGCAATAAGCAGTTCTCGAAGAAACACTTCCGTTGAGATAAACTCTATTAGGAGTCTATATGCTCCATATTGGGAGCGGACATGGTAAAAAAAAATCTCAAATTATTTTTCATTAGTTTTGTCACTAACGAACCAGATTTTGCTTTTAACTTCTTCGGTTATTCAAGAGCATGGAAGAACTTTACCCGAAGCTTGGTAAGTTTTTATCGTGTAATAAAAATACGATAACTATGTAAGAGCTTTATTGATGGCGAACTGGACTGATTTTAATTCAGACCGCAATTAATAAGTAGGATTAATTAAGTGTACTTGAATACATTTTTATATGTATAATGTAAACAATGAATACTATTTTTAAAAAATACATTTATTTATACGTGGAGTTGTACTGAAATAACTTTTTTCTGTTTTAACATTCAACAGAATTGTTATTTGTATGCCATTAAGCCGGGATAAACCAGAAAACAAAGCATTCAAATGAAATATTACTTTTAGTATGAAATCTGTGACAAAAGCTATGATGGCTGAACAAAGGAAATGTTATCTATCGTTGACCGGCCACTGGCTGACTGAATAAAATGATGTAATTGCCTTACATTATTTCATTTGGCATTTATGAACAAAATATTACGAACTGTCAAACTATGTATTTTAGTAATACGTGTACAATAGAATTGTTAGCTAATATAATGTGGCTGCAGAAGCGTAATTTGAATGGTTTTTGTCTTATCTGTTAAATAGATATTTTATTAGAAGCTAGAAACTTATTCCATCAATATTTGACTATGCTTGTTGCAATCAAGCTTTTAATGTTTTTAAAAAAAATTGTTTTAAGCTTTACGATGCAAAACAAAAAAAATATCAGTTTTATTAGTGTGTAGTCGGGTCCGTAGTACAGTGGCCAAATTTCGTAATTTATCTCATGAAATTATTTTTTTTAAATCGCTTTATAGATTTGTGTTCGAAGGCATAAATATTTGTGATATCTAAAAACTTTCTCACGCACTGACATGAAAAAATCTATACAATTTTGTTTGGACTCTCTTAGTACTAATCAACTTTTTATAAATAATAAACCATTGGCAATTAAAAAGCTCTGCTGATGTGCAGTATTCAATACTGTATATTGTATCCAATATTAAATGATGGTATGTGTATACGATATAATATAATTCAACAAATAATCACTTTTGACGACATAAGAAAAGAATGTATAAATATTAACCAATTAGTCATATATTTAAGCAATAAAAATCAGTTTTTGGCTGTTAATAAATATATTACTTATACATAACGGAACCAATTGACATGTCTAACGAAATTCATTGAAATACTCTACCCAGACTTAAAAAGGAGCTGCAGTGTAGGGTATTTATAAAATTTATAGATGTTTTTTTTTAAAATAAGATCAGATCTTAGAAAAACAAAAAAAAAAAGTTGATGGTTTTTTATACCTTTCATGTTGGATGTAATCTTACATCCAATGTAAGATTTACAACGAGAATTGATATCAAAGCAGATGCTTAACCCACATATGTTTTCAAATAAGTACATATATATTATATATATATATAATTTTTAGGAAAGAACTTGTTTGTGTCGGGTTGTGCGTTGTATTTTCGCTTTCAGTTTTCTGGATTAAATGTGGATGAAAAAAAATACACCCTTCGAATACTTTTATTCGTATGAAGAAAAATCCATAAATCGATATATAAATATGTTATATCAATGTGTCAAAATGTTTATTTGACTTTGATTGATCAAGACGAAGGTTCAATAGCGTTTAAATAAATAATTCCGCAAAAGGTGCGAACATTAGATATAAGGTAAAAATAGCAATATATAATATTTAGTTCCACAAGCATTATAAATTTATTAAAATATTTATTATAATGTAATTTGTAAAATTTCGGTAAAGTCTGTCTCAGACTCAGACGCCCAGAAAGGCATCCAACACGAAAGAGAATCGACATCGAGAGGCTACAATCTCCTCGAATTCGGCTAGACTTTGACGTCGCTGTGAGAAAGAACATCGTCGACTGTGCTAATGACCGGCAAAGTCCACGCCGCGACCCCATTGAATTAGAATGGTCCAGCATAAAGATTGCAGTCGCGTCAGCCGCACATGGAGTGCTTGGAGTCAGAAAAAGTACCCAGCCAAAGTGGATGTCTGACAACACGTGGAAAAATATTGTAGAGAGAGCCCGGCGTAAAGCACTGAGGGACAGTGAATCAAACCCAAATCGAGTCGAGGAACGTCGGACTAACTATCAACTCCAGGATAAGGTAGTCAAAAAGTCTGTGCGACTCGATAAACGCCGATTCCTGGACAAGAAAATTGAAGCAGCAGAGGCGGCATCACGTAGGAATGACACAAGGAGACTTTACAAAATTACACGTGAAATTTGCGGCAGACGGATGCCAACCGCGGGGCCTATCCGTAGTCCCAGCGGAACAATAGAATCGAACGTAGAGCGAGTCAAAAATATCTGGAGAGATCATTTCTGCGGGGTGCTTAACCGCCCCCCTCCCTCGGACCCATTTGATATACCCAATGAAGCCACAATTACGGAAATTCCTCGAGCGTTAAACATTCCTGACTATGCGCCGACACATGCTGAGATTTCCTCGGCTGTGCGGCGCTTAAAAAACGGGAAGGCGCCGGGCATGGATGGTATACATCCAGAGCTCCTAAAGTACGGCCTGGAGGCACTTCTGCACCACCTGCACCAGCTTCTTAGTATGGTGTGGGCGCAAGAGCGCTGTCCGAGGGACTGGGTTAATGGCGAGGTAGTCACAATCCACAAAAAAGGTGACCCACTGTGCTGTGACAATTACCGTGGCATAACGCTGCTCAGCGTGCCTGGCAAGGTTCTGGCGCATATAGTATTGGCGAGAATAAGGATTCCAATTATGAATATCCTCAGGGAAAATCAGGCCGGGTTCTTACCTGGCCGATCCTGCGCGGACCAAATACACAATCTTAGGTGCCTTCTTCAGCAAAGCAACGAATACAACAGCTCCCTGGCATGTTGCTTTGTAGACTACGAGAAGGCCTTTGATAGTCCGCACCGGTCCTCTATATGGAACATATTAAAATTGTACGGAATCCCAACCAAGATTGTTGCCATCATCAAATGCTTGCACGAGGGGAGCGAATGCTGCATAAGAATCGGTGATATAACCACTGAATGGTTTGGGGTCTCAACCGGGGTCAGACAGGGCTGCGTCTTAGCTCCGTTCCTGTTCATTATAATCTTCGACTTCATTCTGAGGAAGTCAATTCCACCTGACCGAGGTGTGACCGTTGCCCCCAATCTAAAGCTATGCGACCTCGAGTATGCAGACGACGCTGTTATATTTGACAAATCTGTCGAGGGTATTCAAGATACAATGGATAAACTGCAGAGCAACTCGTATCGCATCGGTCTTAAAATCAATGCGAGTAAAACCAATGTACTCTGCAACAGTGCCTGTCCGGACCCACACTACCCTTTGACGAGCGCCGGTCAAAACATCGAAAGAGTCGACGGTTTCAGGTACCTGGGGGTACACATCATGGGGGATGGCAATCCGTGTAAAGAGCTCGCGATCCGATTAGGGATAGCTGGAGCAACCTTTAACTCAATGCGGAAAGTCTGGGATTCACGGCTGTACTCGGTCAGAACCAAGTGCCTCCTGTTCAACGCATGTATCTTGACAGTGCTGCTTTACGGTTGCGAATCATGGCACCTTACGAAAGCGCAGAGTAACCGTATACTGTGTTTCGAAAACAGATGCCTGCGGCGAATGCTTGGAGTGAAATGGTCTGACTTTGTCAGGAATACGGAGATTAGAGAGCGGACTAACCAGCCTCTAATTACGTCCAAAATAAAGAAGCGGCGGTGGTCCTGGCTTGGACACGTGTTAAGGATGCCTCAAGAGAGCCTGAACCCTGCCTGTCTTATCCAACCGGATGGATACCGGCGTCGTGGAAGGCCACTGATGACCATTCTCAGGATGTACTCAGCGGAGTTGCGGGACGCTGGGATGACCTGGGAGGAAGCAAGGAGACTGGCTGGAGATAGAGAGTCATGGAGGAACTTCGTGGTGACCATATGCTCCGTATAGGGAGCGGATATGGAATAATAAAATAATAAAATTGTAAATCATTTTCATTGTAAGTAGTTGCTTACACCTTTTTATTACAATTTAACTTGTATAAATAGCACTGTTTAATTTATTTTTCTTATCAGTTGATAATGCTCGCGAGGAGCGAAACCGGTCCTGATCAAATAAATTTTAAGTGGAAAAAGTACTAAAAATCTTTTATTATTTTTATTATAATGCCATTCCACCAAGTATTGACAGTGAACACCTTAAAAGTGATATAAATCTATTGGTAAGAGAAAAGTATAATACCTGCCATTATAGATAAAGCCAATGCACCATGTAGTTAACAACAAAAACAAATCTACAAAATTAAGAACAGAATAGGTAAAAAATATGAACATAAACATTCAAAAAAATAATAAATTAAAAAAAAAAACAATTTTTTTGCTGAATATACTCATCTCTTTAAGAAAGTCGAGTTTATCTTTTTGTGAAATGCATTGATCAGCCAAACGCTCCTTGCACTGGTAACACCTCACTCACTGTGATCTAGTAGGTTAGAGCTTGCTCTACCGAATAGGTGGGTCTGGGTTTGATTCCCGGTAAGGTCAATATCAAATTTAGATTTTTCAATTTCAATTTGAGACCTAAGACGTGTGTGTTTGTGATGCCAATATACTTAGAGTTAATCTTGAGTGACTTACAATAAACTCTCAACGAGTTTTTCTCGTATGATTTTTCACTTTTAAAATATTTGACGCATTGACATTACAGCTGTAATGCCATTTTTTGTTGTTGCTGAGGAATAAATTCTAAAAATATATGTTGTCAGTGAATTTTGTTATGTACATAAAAAGCAGAAGTATTTTAATTTATAGTCTTGAGAACATAGGGATTTTTTTTTAAAAAAAAATGTTGAACTGCATTTGTTTTTAGTATGGTGCGATGTCAAAAGAGTGATGAAAGATTCTTGTGAAAATAAACATGTTGCTATTTCGTACTAAATTACAATCAAGTTTTAAAAAGAATATGCCTTTTAATTATAGTTCTAAATGAAATTATAAAAAAGAAAATTTTGCGTTATATATAAAAAAAAAATGAAGCGCTTCATGAAGTCTAATTTTTCAGCTCAAGTAAAAGCTTATTGCCATGCGATATTTTTTGTGTCAATAATATAACTGATATAAATCGATAAAGTGGTTTTCAACATGTCGCTATGCAACTTATTATTCGTATGCAAGTTAAACGTCCGCCACGAAGGTACCAAGTGTACTTACTTCCAATGCAATAGGTTCAAAATGCAACCGGATTTTGTACAAGATAACCATGAGACTAGTATAAAAAGCCTGAAGATCTTCACTGCTGCATCAGTCTTATCCGAGACATTTTGTAGTGACTTACTCAGTTAGACAAAAACAATACAGACCAAAATGTTCAAGCTGGTTAGTATATCTATTATAATTTACTCTTTTTCTCATTCATTTTTAATTAACTGTAAAATTTTCATCAATTCTACGGTTGCTTTATAAAAATATTTTCTTGATTATTGTTTTAGTGTTTGCTGACTAGAACACCATTTTAGTATTTCCTCCAGTTTTTGGCATTTTTTCCCGTGAATGAAATTGTCAACTAACCAATTGACAGTATTAAAAAAATCTGAAATTTTCTTGATATTAAAGTATTTTCTGTTTCTTTTAATTTGAAATAATGTAGAATCGTGAAATATACTACAAAAAATATAATACGCATACATCCTACAGAAAAAGGATAATTTATAAAATTAAATATATTTAAAAGAAAAGAAAACTTGGTGACTATATTTTGTCATCTGAAATAATATGATGTGAAACTAAAAAAAAAACATCTTTTAAAAAATGTCATTACCACCCTTTAATAATAAAAATTCATCATATTATTTCATATTATTTGCAAAATATTTATTTAGGTTTCTGTTTGTTAATTCTCTTTTTTTTCTTTTGTTAAAAGCACTCCTGCTCTTCGTAAATTTAATATAAAAAATGAGAAAAAATCCTGTAAATATATATTATACCATACAATATATAAATTCTTATTAGTAATTGATGATACTAATTTAAACGAAATTACAATTATATTATTTCATATTATTCTGTACGTACGGTTACAAACTGAGAACATCTAACTGGAATAGAAACGTTGTCAATCACAATCATAAAAATGAAAAAAATACATATTGGCTAGAATATTTATTTATAAGTTATAAACTTACTTGATAAGCAAAACTGGTCGTGATATTCATGTTTATCTTAGACATATTTTGCAGATTATATATTAATGTTTCAGAATATACTGAAGTAAAATTATTTATTAGTTTCAGTGTAGCAAAAAAACAAGTTGAAAATTATTGAATTGGCAAAATTAATGTAGAATATTTGTATGATAATGCCATACAATTAAACAATGTAGTTTAACATTTATTATATGATCATATTGTCGTAAGATTCAATTGAAACAAAGCTTTTTTTTTAATTAAATTTTTGCACGGTTAGTATTATTAATTTCATTTTTTTTGGTGTAAATAATACAAAGCATGACCTTTTTGACTTATACTTAAATTAAAACTATTTTCATTTAAAAAAAAGTAATTTGAAAATAGTAGTAAATATAACGGTAAAATCTCTAATTAATTATTTCCACTTGTATTTTGTGAACAGTAAAAGAAGGCCACATATGTACTTACACTTGAAAATTTCTGTGCTATGTAAAAAGTATTTTTGTACGGTTATAAAATTTACATGAAATTAAATAGAACAATATGATCTAGGATCATTTTGTTGACTTGTTGGAGTGACATGAGTTAACTTATTCATAGTCTGTACAACTATTGGTTACAGAGTCTAATTGTTTTTCTACTATTACTAATTTACTTTTAAGCGTTATTTAAATGGCAATGAATTGTAAAGCATAACATGCACAATAAAAAAAGTGAACAAAACAAACATATCCTAATACGGATTTAGAATTGATAATTTAAAAAAAGCTGGAAAGTTTTTTTTATGACAGTTGTGTTCCACGTTTAAAGATGCGATATAAATATAATAAAATCAAGATTTGTACAATTATCTTTACTTAACAAAGTTATAGACTAATTTTGCATATTTATATTATAACAAGACGCTTTTAAAACACAGAATGATATTTTAGGAACATAAAAAATATTATTAATCACATATGATGTTATAAAAATAAATTATATTAAATATGTTTCATATTTAAAAAAAGTTATTTTTTAAATATCTACATATTTTGTTAGAATCAACAATTACGAATAAAACGTTCTTTTAAAGTGTTATAACAATTAAACACATATTATTGCATCATAATATTATCTAAAAGCATATTATATATATTATTATATTGATTAAAATCACTCACGAGGAATGGACGGTAGAAATAACAAATTATTTATTGATTCAAATGCTATAATTAATATATATGTTTGACAATTGCGTGATGCTGAAATAACTATAAACTATATTTGGAAATCATTGCCGAACTAGCTTAATTGCTTTTTTAATGTTTCTTAAATAATTAATTACAGTTGTAATGAAAAGTGAACTTTTTAACGATTGCCAGCTAAATATTATAGTATAATTTAAAATAATATTTTTCCTGTTATTTTTCAGGTGGTATTGTCTGCTCTCGTAGCAGTGTGTGTAGCCAAGCCAAGCGGTTTAATTGCACCTTTGGCTTATGCCGGTCCATCAGTGGCTGTCCTTCACGCGGCTCCAACCCTATACCACGCACCTGCGCTGGTCCACGCCCCTGTCATTGCATCGATTCCCACATCATACTCCAGCCAATCCAGCACCGTGGTCCATGGATCTAAAGCCGCCCTAGTAGCTGCTCCATGGGGATCACCGATTGTCACAGCGTATCATGGCCATGGATTAGTGGCCGCTCCTATTGCCGTCAACTCTTGGTGATGATACAAACTATGGCAGGCAATTGTTTGATACAGATGAGGAAATAGTGGATGCTTTTTGATGTGGATGGTTGTGTTAAAAGACTAAATTTTGGAAACAGAATTAAAAAGAAAGATCAAAATTGAAAACGTTGTTTTATTATTAATTATAATTCTCTTGTGTATACATCTTGTCGTTTCATTTTCATTTCTTTAATTGCCATCAATACTCTATTTCTAGACCTAAAATAGTTTATTTGCAGTGTATTTGTAAAAAGCTCTTGGACTCAAATTCTACTTGGTAGCACTTTCAAAAAGTTCAAACCTCAAACGGAAACATTCATATTATGTAAAATATTGATTTTTTAATTCAAACTCGTCTGATTAAATGATGTGTGATGTTTTCATTATTTTTCAACCACCCAATAAGAGATACTTTTATAATTTAAACGCTTATTTTCATTTCTGTGAACAGTAAAGTTGATCAGCTTACTTACAGCTTTAAAACAAAACTCCTGTTCAGATTCTCCCTTGGTTTTTAATAAGCCTCAAAAAGCGGACATTGCTTAAAAAATCTTCATGTGTTATGCTTAACACTTAAACTAGCAAACTATAATCACAATATTAAAAAAATCTAAATTTTCTTTAACGCCTACCGCTTCATTTTAAAGTAAGTGCGAAATATTTTTTAGGGCGTGGAAGGCTAGTAAAAAAATGTATCATATTTATCTCATACATTCAGCTGCAGAGCTCAATCATTGTTCTGTCAATCCTTGAGCATACTTAGAGAAATATCCGATGAATTATTTTATACTGTTATTACTCAAAAATATCTATACTATGCCCAGATTTCCTCCGTCAATCTTTAAGCTTCTCTATGATTCGCTCCTCCGAAAAATACATAATTACTTATGATGGTCGCCTTTGGCAACGCGTTGCTTGGGTAATAAGTAGGGAATCTAATCCCGGGATCCCGTAGAGTTTTCGATACATTTCAATCCCGGGATTAGAAGACATGATCCCGAAACTTACGGGACTGATTTCCTTATAAAACAAACGTGTTGGTTTTCAAGCCGAGCGGCTGTTTACATTCTTTGCGATAAGACTTACCACATAAAAAAAAAGTAATTGGATCCCTAACATATCAAATTTTCTTATCGCATTTATTTGAATGCATTTTACAACAGTAATAATTTTTCGGTACCTTTGTTTTCTATATCTTCTTAATGAATGTTATCAGATATCAATCGCAAGTGTTTTTTTTTTGCGTGCTTTTATGTTTCTTTTGTTCTATTAACATTAATTATGTAATAAAACACGTGTCAAGTAAAACATATTTCGGTTAGCTTTCTATATGAACAGTATGATTAATATCAAAGACGCGCCGCCGACTTCATGCGACTAAAGTCATCAACAACCGCATATACAAATGTAATATTGTCTACATTTTTTTTCGACTAATATTATTGCAAGAGTTGGAAATCAATTCTCACTTTGACTATTTCTATTGAATGTTCTTATTATTTTCACTGTAAAAAATGATCTTTCTACAAAAGCACTTGTCGCCGGATAGTATATATGTATAAATATATTTTATTGGTTCTTTGCACAATGAAACCGTAGACTAAATGGTGAAACAATTGATGCTCAGGTATCAATTTCGGGCATATTTTAAAATGATAATAAAATTACTTGGTGCAGTGGTTTCCAACCTTTATGTTACTGCGCCTCCCTTTGAAGAAAAAAATCTTCGCGCCTCCCCATCCTTTATTTCATATAGTAATAAAGACACATTTTAAAGGGTAAATACATATTTTAGGCTGTTCGCGACTCCTATTGACATAAATTATTTTAAATTATATTGCGTATTTTTACATACTGTATGCATATTAATTTCGTTTAATAATTATGATGGCGCATATTTGTTTACGAGTTATTAAAAAATCCACTCATTTACCTGTACATCGCGAATAACTGAGATTATGAAAGCTTTTTTCTTACGTATTGGCAGCCCCCAGCTGGTTATATAATATAGAATAAATTGTTTAATGTTTTTTTCACCAATATTATAGTACTGATCCCGGGACCAGTCCCGGGATCCCGGGATCGAAAAATTCTAATCCCGAAATCCCGGGATCAACATTTTGGCTCGGGATTGGATTCCCTAGTAATAAGTTGTTATTTTTTCAGATACAAGATTCCTTCTAGATTTTTCGACGCCCGTATTGGTAAGTAGTTCTTCCGCCACATCGTATTATTGCATTAATTTTATTACAAGTATTTAAAAAATGAATATTTTACATAACTCATGTTTTGATTCGTATATTTCAATATATTGAATGTAAGTTATGTAATTAAAAAAACTGCAACAGTTATTTATGGTCTTAAGAAATGAATTCGTTATTTGGCTGAATAGAAGCTCAATTAAAATTATTTGTTGGGCCAAATTTATACGTGTCTTAGCTAATAATACAAAAGTATAAGCAAGCAATACATATACTTTTTAAGGGGCATATTGAACAAATTTCTCAAGATTTCCAAATTTGTGTCCTTCGAAAGAGTCGTCTCACTCTATCTCTGCAAATTAGGGTGAGATTTGCTCTACCTTGCTGAATCAGCTAATGCTCTCCCGGATAGCACTTACATTACTACAAAAGACTGCCTGTTGCGGGTATACGACCACCCACAAATAATTCCTTTATAAAAAGATGTAAAATATATTTAAAAAAATGTAAATATCAAAAAAGCGTTAAAAAATCTTCTATTGAGTCACATGTGAGATGGAATGGCTTAAGACAGACATGGGCAACCTTTTATAGGTCTGGGGCCAAATTATCATTTGTCTCCGAGTCAAGGGCCGGACCAAATTATTAAAAATAATAAAGTAATATTAAATTAAATAAAACATGTTGATATTTATTATATGGTGGTGATAGTGAAATAGTCGAGTGGAACCACTGCAAGCGTCCGTGCCATCTCCATTATTTAATCCCTCTCTGGAACTATTAATTTCTTTTTCTAATACCTCGCCGACATGAATCAGGGCTGGAAAAAATAGCTCGGCGGGCCGGTGGTTGCCCATATATGGCTTAAGATCTATCATATTAGCATGAGTCTTCCACTTGTAGACAGTAAGAACCAAGTTGATAAAACACTGCATTAAATCGTGTTTAAATGTGATAAGAACAAGAAGAAGATTAATGATTATTTTCAAAATAAAAAAAAAGTGATTTGAAAATGATAGTGATTTTAAGCAGTCTGATGTTAGTTAAATTGATTCAATTGAACAAAGCGAGGATACCGAAAGTAATTTATAATTTTATAATGAATTTTTAATGCCATACAGCAAAGAGCGTATTAACAAATGTATAATCAGTGATTTTATTAAATAATTGGTACATTTTTTACTGAATAAAATAGGCAATGATAAAAAATCTTTTAATTCAAAATCACTATTACCTGCTAAAATTATTTTACGTAATTTGTAATTAAAATCATGTGATTTTTTCCCCTTCATATGTCATTGAACCGAATGTTGTGTTTTGTGTAATCGAATGATTGAATGTCAAAATTAATGATAACACGACAGTAGTCAAAAATGATTCGCTACCTTAGTTATCTAGTTTTAGATTTTATTTGAGAAAAATCATACTTTTTCTATGAAAAATTTCATTTTCTTAAAATGTAAACATGTGTTTGATGATTATAGTATTACAACAATTAAAAGACATATGTGGATAATGTCGAAAAATGAATGTTTTGAGTAAATTAAGTGTTGTGTTTCATTGGTAACTAAAGCTGCTACAATTTTATAAACTAAGATTTATTTTGTTAGTGTTGGAATGTATTACTTCATAAACTGTGAAATAACTTACACCTTTATTCACTTATACTTATATTTAAGAATAGTTAATGCTTAATCATGACTTCAAACACTCAAAAATGCTGTAAGGACTTACCAAATTAATCAAGAAGTAAAATTAATTCTATTAAAAAAACAGACTTAAATATGTTGTTACATTAAAAAAATGAAACGCTCTTTTGCTCTTGTTCCACATTTATTTAATTTTATCAGGACCGATGTTGCTCATGATGAGCATTTTCAATGCTTGTCATGAGCAAAACCGGTCCTGATCATATTAAATAAATATGTAATCAGAAAAAAACAGTGTTCAATTTTTTTTAATATAATGCCTTTCCATCAAGTATTGATAAATGTCACTTTAAAATTGATAAGCATGTTAAAGTATTGTGTACAAAAAGGTCATAAAATAAAAACGCAGATTTTTAAATATTTTTTTATTTATAATTAATTACAGACATACAATAGTTTATAATAGTTTTTCAGTCACTTTTGAAGAGTTCGTAGTATTTCTTGCCATTTCTCTCGCTAACAGTTCCCGTAAACGCCGTATTATTGACGACGTAAAAGGGGATGCAAATCTTGCCATTGTTATGTTTTTATTATCAAAAGGCTTACGACTTGGATAATAATCATTGAACAAGTCTGCATTTGAATCATTTAAAAAAACGGAAGTAAACCCTCCAAACCGTTGATCAATAATAAAATTTGGTTCTGTTGTGACTGGGATTGGGGTAGTGGAAGTTGTAAGGGCTGGAGTCGCAGATGTTGCATTCGATATTGTATTTAAAATAGGTGTTGTATTTAATTGTCCTTTCGTAACATTTTTAACGGAAATATTGGTGACCTTAAGTAAAGGAGACTTTACAGAAATATCATTTAAGTTTACTGTACGGACAGTAGTCGATTTTAAATTAATATTTTTTTGTTTTGAAACTAAACTGGTTTTTACAGGTGAATTATTCAATGTTGGTGAGGGTTTATTATAATTATTGACAAACATAATTGAATTAATATATTGTATTAAAGTTTTAGGTAGATTAGCTATGGCATTGTCGCTTGTTGGTCTTACTCTCGGTGGTATAGGTGTTGCAAATGACTTAAACACGTTAAATGGTTGTTGAAATAATGGTGAGTCGTAATAATGTATAGGCGAGATGGCATATGGTGAATAGTTGAACAAGGCGCTTGGGTCAGCCACTGAAGTCGCAACGAAAACCGAAAACACCATCTAGTAAAAACAATACTATTGTCAGTTTTTATTTTAAAGACAATAATAATAAAAATGTTTGTGTATTTATTGGAACGAACTAAATCACAGATTTTATGTCAAGTGAAAAAAATGATAAATGTGAATATTATTTTAAACATTTCTTGTCAAAAAAATCATTCGTTGTACACGAGAACCAGAAGATGTTATTTTGTAACAATCTTTTACTTATATTTATATCAGTCATCGAGATCATTATATTAAGCCTATTACTCTCATTATTACTAATAAACATTAATATACGTATACATATATCAATTATTACGCCTTACCACGTAGAAACGAAAATCCAAAAAAAATAAAAAATATGATTTAAATGTATTTATTTGGTCAAGGGTTGATTTATAAAAAAACACTGATTTTTATGCAGAATATTTCGAAGATATTGACATTCCCATCTCACAAGGATTGATAGTAATGACTGATTGCATAATCATAAAGTGCAATGATGTATTCACCCCGTTGGATTTTAACAATGTCCCCGAAGCACTCAACATATAAACAAAATCTCCAGTTTATTAAAAAATACTATACTACATAGATGAAACCTCTGTGTTTGAAAGGAAGTGGGAATAGTGTTTCAAAAACAAAAAGTGAGTTATGTAACATACGTATGAACAACTAAACGACTTTCAAATACAACTTTGTGATTTTTTAGTATGTCATGAGAAGGAATCGTTGGTGATTCTAAAAATATTTCCTATGATAACATCTAGTATGGTGGCCTCGAAAGGAATTTACACTAAATATAATAAAATATTATAATAAACTTTAATATTTTCTTATTCCACTTACTATGTCAATAATAATGTCTGATACCATCGTTCATTTTCTACAACCTCGTATTTCAAAAAGTACAAGTTTTCAGGAGACTCTTACGTGTACTTTATTCTATCGCGATCGCTATAGCTTTTTTAGCTATAAAACAGTGCTTCTCAAACTTTTTTATGCAACGACTCTCTTTAGAGATTTATCTGATTTGATTACTCAAATTATTATGTCCTCAATATCTTTGAGAAAGTTAATGAAGAAGAAAGCAAATAAGTTTCCATCCATGGCATCCTATCATTCATGATAAACATAGAACATGACAATATTATTTGCCAACTTTTTTGTATTTTGTTAAATAAAGCATGCTACAAATTAAAAGAATATCTGTGTAAATTTGAATCATTCAAATTATGTACATTCACACAAATTTTGTCACTAACGACCCAGGTTTCGCCTTTCGGCATCTTCAGGCGTTCAAGTGCACGGATGAACTTGAACTGATGCTTAGTAAATAAACGTTTCGTGTTTATATAAGAAATAAATGTATCATTGAGTTTAAGGCCATTGCTGACAAAAGGCCAATACCTGTGTATTGTATTTCTGAATTCATTACAACAAAGAATATAAAACTGTCAAAATTTGAAATACGTGCATGTAAAAAAATTACGACGATATGTGTTTTGATGAGAAAAATGATTTATATCCTAGATATTGATTTGACAAATGTAGCTTCAAATGTAGAAAAACCCGTTTCGATTACGTTACACTGCAAATGAAAACAAAAACTTAATTTCCATAAAATAACAGCCGTGTCCAACGAAAATAATAAATACTTCTAAAATTACTTATGAACTTTAATATAACATACACATTACCAGTAATGTCATGGAGCTGTTATTCTACCGTATGACATAACTCAGGTTTATAAAAAAATGTTAATCTTGTTATATATGTTGTTCAATATAATATTTCAGAGACTTGATGATTTAAACTAGAGTAAATATCCGTCACTGTCTCTCGTGGCCTTAACATTGAATAAAATGACTGACATGTAATGTTTAAAAATAACTCACATAAAACTTCTGAATCAAACTATATATGAAAAATGAATGCTACATAAAAACTATTCATAAACTACAAATTATCCATAAACAAAACACTGTTATTTTTTACAAGTTAAACTGAATAATACACCAACCACCAAACTAAGAAACGAAATGTTTTCTAAATACTTGTAAAATGTTCATCGTATCAATAATAAAAATGTACACGAACCAATTTAAACATTTTGATTTGAGCGCTTTGTCTGCCCGAAAGAGGCGCTTTAATACACATATTCCAAATAAGACTGATCTGTAAGTACATTTTTTACGGTTTAAATACCTTGCTTAATTTAAGTCACGGGTTATATGTATGACTTTACTCTTATAATGTTACCATTGGCAGTCTTTCTCTAAAAAACTTGCTCACGAGCAGTGGGTATCGTCGAAAAAAATGCATCTCTGGTGTTGGGGAATTTCTGTTTATGGCTTTGAAAAAACACACACGCTGGCAACATTTGCACCAATTTTATTATTCAAGACTAATTGATAATGTATGCCAGCTCAAATTACACGCAAATTATTTAGAATAAGTATGTATGTAAAATGTAATAGTTGAAAAAACAAAGACGTTGGCAATATTTGAATTGTAATATTTAAACAGAAGTAAATGTAAATGTTTGTATCGTATTACTAGAGAGCTGGTCGGTGTCTAGATTAATTTTGTAAAGTTATCAAATTACATTTCAACATCGATTATATTTTACATTTGTAGAGTTTTCTGTTTATCATGTGAACGTTATGACGACAAATGAATCACTTCCGTGTTAATTCTGCAGAATAGTCTAATCTCACGTTAATGTTTCCTTCGTTTTAATTACAAATAAATATGTTAATTTACAATCGTTAAAATTCTTTTAAAAGGTGCTTTGCTGCCTAAACAATAATAAGTTTTCTTCTAAAATTTATACATAATATATTCGTAATTTTATAGAAACTAACAAAACCAACAGTTGCCGAAAAGTAATGCTATGTCATCGCTTTAATATAAATTATTATTGTTAGAAAAAATATATTAATATAGGGATGAAGAGGCAAAATTTTGGTTTTCTCAGAACTACTATATTCTATGGTATATTTTATTTAAAAAAAAAAAGTTATCGTAAAGTCATAGCATAGCTACATTAATTTATGATATTGATCATCATATAGTTAGTCAAAAAGAATTTGAAGACAGGGCTTCAAACAGATATATTTTTTCATTACGGATAAATAAAATAAAAAAACGGTTCTGTTCGGTTAAGTTTTTCGAGTGAATAATTGAAAAGTTATTTTCTACCATAAAAAATGAAATTATTATATAAAAATGCTTACGGCAAACTGAACTAAATCATGTCAAGGCACGTGTTTAAACATGTGCCGAACTGTAAAAACCATTTTATTGAGATAAGTTATTCCAACAAAAATCATGGTTTTTCTGGTTTTTGATTCAGTACCGGTTAAAAACCTTATTTGTAGAAATGAAAAAAAAATCTTTTTTTTAACAATATAATCAAATAATCAGCACTGCTTTTGTTTTTCGTGAGCTCAAGTACTGAGCAGCAAATTCTCACGATAAGGCAAACTAGTACATTTATATAATAACATTTTCAAAATATTAATGCATTGTGCTGAAAATACTAAATATACTTTAAATTTTTTTTTTTTTGCAATGGTTGAATTTTTATATTTCGTATACAGTAAATACACACTTTTGATATGTTTGCAACTCTTATTTAAAGTAAATTAGTTTTAAATATATGTCTATTATATACAGAGCTTATTATTCAAGTTTTTAATGAAACTGATATAAAGAATATATTTATTGCACTTTGAGACTTAAAGATTTAAAAAAAAAATACGAAAAAATAATTAAAATTACATCGGTTCATATAGTTTGAAAAAAATGAGCGATCGCGTGGATATGTTGAGTTGGTTACAAAGGAAAAGTTGTGAGCCATGGTAATATTCAAACGATACTGCAGATTTATTTTATAATGCGACAAGGTCATCGATCGACTTTACGTGGGAGCATATTATTAAACCATATAGAAATAAGTAATCATAGATATTCGACGTACACACGTACGTGTAAAGTATAATAGACGAATAAGTGGTCAAGAGGTAAGATGCAGCGCGTGAGATTTATAACAAAAATAAAATTAAGAAAGAATGACAAAGAAAAATATCACCGTTTTCGAAAGAATAGTGCATATTTAATTAAAAAAATAGTTTTTAGTTATTCGATTGCGTAAGGTCTAATCAATTAAAAAAATTCACAATGTAAGATAACTGGTAAACAACGAATATTTCATTTTTTTTCACTGTCAATTATTGACAGAATGTCATATATTTATATTAAAAAATAAAACATTTTTTTACATATTACACGCTTTAAATAAAGTTCTCGATCAGCTTAATTAACCATGAGCATTATCGACTTATCAAAATATAATATGATACAGGCATATTTATTAAAAATATTTAATTAGACTAATTACACGGTGTAACATGTATAATAGTTATAAAAGAATATAGGAAAATGATTTACAATTTGTATAATTGTTTTTAAATTATTTTCTATTACCAATTGTTTGGTACACTTTGTTATAAGTCTTACTCAATTTTGTATCAATAGCAAGGATCAATAGCCATCGATTAATATTTTTATACGTTAATAATACCGGTCCTAATCTTGATCCGAATAAAAAATGTACAAAAAGTTTTTAATTCTTTTATGAATCATGTTTTATTTTATATACGAAATATGAAGACTTCTGTTTTTTGACCAATCTTTAAACAATCAAAAACTACGAGAGGTAGTCTAGGCTTCTAGTAGGGTTTCCTTATGCTAAAAGTTTTTATATGTCGAGTTTCCATAAAAAATACTTGTTGATTCTATGTAAACGAAGCTTCAAACATACATAAATATTTCTACATTTATATTATGAAATACTGGTGTGTGTTATTGATTTAATTGGAATAAATCAATGAAACTGTAATCAGGTAAAGGTATCTTCTGCATCAATAAATGATGGCTCTAAATAATTCTTGTTCAATTAAAAACTTTGATTATTTATCCTTATTAGGTTACTATTTTAGATGTTGTATTGTAACTCTTTTTTGTAATATTATTCACAAATCAATAAAAACAATGTATATTATACGCAATGTAATGCTGGATGTTTTACTTAACTGTTAAGACTATTTGAAAGAATAATTGTTTGGGGATGTGTCTTTAGTAGGGATTCTGTGTCGAGACGTCCCGGGACAAAAGTCCCGGGACTTTTGAGCTTTTTTGCTGTCGTAAGTCCCGGGACATTTAACAACAAAGTCCCGGGACTTACGACAGCAAAAAAGACAGCCAAATTTTACATTTTAATTTTGAAAAAACCATTCTAACAAAATAAAATTGGATGCAAGCAATCGCTAATGTGACCTAAAAAGTTAATTTTGATTTGAAATAAATTTACATTGGTGTCTATCCTCGAGATCAGTTTTGAAAAAAATGCATTATATTCAGGCTAAGGATTAAAGGCCGGGGTTTTAACAAAATTAAGTATGCATATATAAAAGGGACCTTATGAAAGAAACAGCTATTTAGATTTATAATTGTATAAGTTTCAAATAACATCTATTTATATATTGTAATACGAAACAACCATTTTAGATGGGTAGAGACATGCAGAAATACAAAAAAACTTAGACACGTGTTCGCTTAACTCAATAGTTCAACAATTTGAAGCTTGGGGATTCACAGAATTCCAAGAAATAATGAAGCCGATAGTTATTTCTCGAAAATTATGTTATAAATCAAGGCGGATTATAAATGTTTTATTATCAACAGTTCAGCTGGGACTAATTGTTTTTCGAAAAGAATAAAAGAAAGATCAATGTTTTGGAAAAACAATGTTGCAACAACGTTTATTACAAAAATAAGAAATCGGCTGTCTGATTCGTCATTAAATTCATTATTATTTTTAATATCATATTTTGATAAGCAAAAATAAAATATTAACTTTTGTGTAAATAATACATACTGTGTATGATTTGATGTTCTGATTTTATTATTCAATTAATTTAATATTTTCAATATTAATAAATAAGTGTGTTCAAAAGATGTATTTATTTTAATAACGCATACTTTCGGCGGCCTTTTAAAGTACGTACGAAAAGAGAATACGTTTAACTGCGTAAAAAACGCTCAAAAAAAATAGTTTAATCGAAACAAAATATTAAAAAACGTTTAGGAGAAAGATATCTCCTTTTATGTTATTATAAATTTGTTTAAATCAATTTATATTCGTATAAAAAATATAACTGTAGCAAAAACAAATTACAAAATATTGTAATTAAATGTTCATACCTGATGTTGTTTTATTTACAAATGTTTTTCACTATTTTTCAGCTGTATTGTGATTTGTGAAGTAACGGTCATAATTTTACCCAATTCATTGTTATTTTTTCAATACATGTATCGTTATCATCCCTTTTTAGTACATACATACAAATATTTAATTTTAATAAATTTATAATTTTATTGAAGGGGAAATAAAAGTCCCAAGTCCCGGGAAGTCCCGGGACTTTGACTTTATCACGTCTCGAGTCCCGGGACTTTGAAAAACCCGAGACTTCAGAATCCCTAGTCTTTAGTTAGTATTATGGTGTATATGTAAATAAGTATATTGAGGCATCGATTAACAAAAGAAGATAAACAAACACTTTGTCAAATTCGATAAATAAATATGTGCGCATTGTACAAAAATGAGAAAATTCATGTTTCAAAACTTAAAATAAGTTTACGAAAAAAAATATTTCAAATCTTAATTAGCAATATATTAAAGTATCAGAATATTTCAAATCTAATTGATTCTCGTATCTGGTATGTATGCTCTTACTTTGCTTATTTATATTCAATTTTATGGTTTATCAGCTAATGGACGCTGCTATTTTTTTATTTCAAGATTTAATAGAAAAGAAAAAATAACTTAAACCAAACAATTTTTGTTTGAAAAATAAAAACCTTGTTTGCGGTAAATATTGAAATACTTTTTACAACTAGATGCTTATTGAAGCTTATCAATATAAAACATGAGTCCTCGAGATGTGAAGTGAGCCAAGTAGTATAATGGTAAATCTTTTACATTGGACCTCTAACTACAATCACATCTTTAATTCGTGTTTTGGTGAATTGATTATTTTATTTTAAGGCGACACCACTATTGTAGTTTGCGTTTTCTGATCCCACTTCATTTTTATGTCACTTCATGACATGTAGAATATAATAAGGCATTCAAATATTTTTCCCCCAAATTAACCACTAGTCTGACTTCACCTCTCATGAGCTCAATGCGGTGTTCAATATGCATTGATACTATGAAAGATGAATATTCGAATATCGGAGTATTTATTAAAGAGAATCTCTAGCCTCCTAAAAATATGTTTTATAGTCAAAACAGACAGTAGAAATAGTATGATCGGTTTAATATTTATAAAAAATAAAGAAATAAAAAAGTTAAAAATACAGCTATGACATTAGTCTGATGAGTAACAAGTGGCAATGATGATAGATATTCTCGATTAGATTATAACATGCAAGACTTATGGGAAATTTTGACTCAGCCGGTTATAATTAAATGATTTAATAGTTTGGCGGCGTCAAATTGTGTGAGTTTTACCAATTTCATGTAAATGAGGACCAATATTTTTCGTCTTGTCACCCATAAACATGCGGAACTTGATACTGTCGAAGTCGTTTCGGTCGCCAACTATTTAAGTCAGATGTATCCTATTGGATGTATCAGTCTTCTCTGAGACATTTTGTAGTGACTTACTCAGTCAGACAAAAACTTTACAGACCAAAATGTTCAAGCTGGTTAGTAATGATTTTTTTAAAATATATAAAACATTGTGATAGATAAATGTGACAGTGAAATTAAACAAAAAGAAAATTGCTATTTTATAACCGTTTCTAATAATGCAGATGTGTTGTAATATATTTGCAATTCAAATTTTCATTGTAATAATCGATGATACTTGAAAATAGCGGTTATGTTTGTATTGTTTTGTGTGATGGCAAATTGAGTGTTTAATTATTCTTGAAACACAAGTAAACTTGTCCATTTTTTAAAAACATGTACAACTTAAATCGCTATTGATTTTTTGAGAAAAAAATAGTAATTATTTTATATATATTTCAATTCCAGATTCAATTCTTGTTAAGATATCGAAAATATACAATATGTTTTATAAAATTTCTGTGATGGTGCTTGGATGATAATTAACACTTTTAATATTCAATTAAGAGTTGATAGACAAGTTTTTACGACACATATTAATATTTTGTAGACATAATTGAATCACTTTTTTCTCTTACTATATACATGTTCCAGTTTTTATTAACAGATAATTTTAATTTCAAACATTTCACTAACCTCGTGATTTTTCATATTCATTTACATGGAGTTTATAATATATTAGCGATAGGTTTTTTTTTATTAAATCTCATATAAAATATTTGTTATTATTACAGGTGGTATTGTGTGCCCTCGTGGCTGTCTCCGTCGCTGCTCCGAGCGGTTTGATTTCACCATATGGCTACCTTACTCCACACCAGACGTTGGTTCAGTCAGTTCCGTCAGTCGCTGTCGTAAAGTCAGCAGCCTTGATAGGCTCTGTCCCCACATCAGTATCGAGCCAATCCAGCACTGTCGTCCACGGATCCGGTCCGTTAGTGTCATCGCCCGTCGTCCAATACAGCGCCCCAGTCGTCCAATACAGTGCCCCAGCCGTCCAATACAGTGCTCCAGCTGTCGAACTCATCAACTCAGCTCCAGTAGTAGCAACTCATGCCGTCGTAGGATCCGTTCCAACTTCAGTATCAAGCCATTCTAGTACTGTAGTTCATGATGCGAGACCTGTTGTCTCCACATCTGTGGTTGCTGCACCAGCTGTTCAAGTAGTCAACACTCAACCAATCGTCGAAGTCGCAAAGTCTATCCCAACGGTTCAGGTTTACAACCGTGACATAGAGCTTCTGCAGCCCTCTCGATACATCGCTTCCGTTCCTTCTTCAGTATCGAGCCAATCCAGCTCAGTAGTCCATACTGCTAGCCCTCTAGTCTCAGCCTACTCCCCAGTTGTCGTCAGACAATCCCCAGTCGTCCAGTACTCCGAACCCATTGTGCAATACGCTCCCGTTGCACAAGCTGCACCCGTACTACAATACGCCGCCGCTCCCTTGTCTAGCTACTCTACCCACGGAATTATTAACTCTGCTGGATACTTAGCTTCCCCAGCTGTTGTTCAGGATTGGTAATTTATTTAGATGAAACACAAACTGCATCGAAAAAAGAATAAAAAAATATATTAAACGAAAATATCACTCGAAAAATATAAATAAACTTATTTATCTCACATATGTGTTTTTTATTTTCAACTGTACTATTATATGTTTGTATGCGTTTATGCGCATTTCAAATATGATTGCCAATGCATTCGATGTGCTTTATAATAATTTGAAATAAACTTAAACTATTCATCAAATTCACTCGACCGCTATACTCGACGACTATAATAGTTAAGAAAACTTCCCATTATACGAGATCTCAAGTAGTTGATAACCTAGCCTAGAACTTATTCTCTAAACCTTATTTCGTTTGGCGCAATCCATTCAATTATAATAACAAATACATTCTTTTAAATACGCTGCTTAAAAAAATACAATCAATAAAAAAACATAGACTAATTTTCTTCTTTATTTTTTAATAATAACATATTTATAATTTTTTTTTTATCTATAGTGGCATAATGTAAATGAAAATATATTATTGACTGCGTGTTTTGAGAAGTTACGTTGCGAGCTTTTAATCATAGATGTCGTTGACTCTTTTGTTAATAAGTAAAAAAAAAACATATTTTAAAAGAAATGTTAGAAAAAAATAAACGTGGATATATTGTTTTTTAATTAATTAGCTGCTAATTTATTAAAATATTAATTCTAAACTAATCATGCGAATAAATTGCCAAATTATTTAAGTACATACATGAAATGGATTTAATAAAAATGTCTTATATGTAGCAATGAAAAAAAACTTACTTTTTAGTGAATACATGTATTCGTTTATAGCATGCATGCATTGAGTAATCACTTAAGAATCTATATATTAATAGTCGATAAGGTACGTTCATACGTTTGTTTGTTTGTTTGTTTGTTTGTATGGTCGCGATTACGGCTTTTCGATGACGTCAAGAAAGACGGTATGACGATATGTATTTGACTATGCATAAAAATGAAGCGGAGAAAATATGATTTTAAGCAATTCATGCTACAACAATTCCTCTAACGAACTAAAATGTGGATGAGACAAAATATACATAACTGATAATAGTTTACAAATGATAGCCAAAAATCAACCATTATAAACTCTTTTTTTAAATATAATGAATCTTAGAACAACTGATGGAAGTGAATAGTCAAAATCCTTTTAAAAGGTAAGTTAAAATACCTAGTTGAAATACCAATTCATAATATTTAAATAAGTTGGAAGGTAATATTGTTTTATGATTAAGGTAAAGAAAGGTATAATTTCAAATTAAAATTTCAAAATCTTACCTTATATATTTCTGAAAGAAAAAAAGTACTGTTAAGTTTTTTTTTTTTAAATATTTCATTATGACTGCTTGATTCTCGCGTGCCAAGGAAACAAATTAAATTTTCAGAATTTAAATGAATTTTTGGTCAGAATAAAAATATGAACGGTCAGAATAAAAATATTATACGGTCAGAATATTTTATAACAATTTTGGGTAGATTAGGTTAGGTTTTTTTTTTAAATTTCATTTAAATTATGACTATTTATTATGACCGATATATTATGAGCATTTAATATAAGTTCTGACTAGGGCTTCCAATTAACCGGACATTTAAACTAACCGGTTTTCGGTTTTTTTCAAATAAATAAACCGGGTAACCGGTTTAAACCGGATTTATTTAAAAAAAAAACTAATTTTAGTACCACAATAACCAATGTTTCAAAAAAAGTATTTTAAAAATAGTCAATAAGTGCATACAATTAGAAAGTAGATAAAACCTTTTTATGAATGTATGCTCAGATACTACTTTCTCGGAATGATAGCAATTGCATATGTTATACAATATTTAAGTTCCATATCCAATATTGTATTGTTAATAATTATAAATCATCCAACTTATAAAAATCAAATGAATAGGTGAAAAAAATGTAGATTATATTTTTTTATTAACTAATATTTAAATTGCTTTGTAACAGTACAAGTTCGGATATTTTTTTCATTTAAAAGATATAATGATGAACGTATTTATATGTATTTTTGGTTCAATAAGGTTCACTTTATTATCATTGATATTATGAGAATCTTTTTGTATTACAGATATTTGATTCAAAGCAGTATAGTTGTCCATGATTTCGACTACTTATTTGTTATTAATTTAGCACAGAAATTAAATAATTGAACAGTACAATACGTTATTATATTGTACTATTTATAATACTATTATTATATACACCATTTAAAAATATTTATACTCTACATATGAATAGTTTAATAAAAGCTCGTGGTGTTCAAACCAGAAAAAGGTTTATAATTAACCCGGTTAACCGCCCAAAATAAACCGGGTTTCGGTTTTTTTTAAACACCCGAAAAACCGGTTAACCGGTTTCGGTTTAAACCGGTTTGGAAGCCCTAATTCTGACCAATGCAATATAAATTCTGACCGGAAAAATACGAGCCTTTTAATATTACATTGTCCGATGATATACAGTTGATACACAAGTATAATAAATAAATAAACATACAAATTGTTTGATACTAGTTAATTACTAGTTAAATACTCGAAATTACTAGTTGTGTCACGTGTTTCGTGTTTGATGAGCATCTTTCGAACTATATGTAAAAAAATAATAACAACAATTTAAAATAAAAACAAATATATTCAACTATCGTGAAATTTTAACTAAAATTATTGTAAAACAAACATAACAAAGATATAAACTCTTTCAAATTCTGTTTATCAAGCAAATATATCATTTAAATTTCTATAAATCAGAATATTTTAATGGGACAAAAAGTCCTATCCGTATTTGGTATCCTGACTAGATAATATTATTGCAATATAGTTGAGTGCCTTGGATTCTATTATAGTAAATCAATGCAGACAGGCATACAGATAGGTATTGCAATAATATGGTTATTGTAATCGAACCAGTTCCATATTTTGAACAATGACCGCGTAACAAGGGTACGGACTTAGATTAGCTGCAACGGAATATCATTCAAATTGTTTTTGATGTTTGCGTGTTATGAACATTGATTTTTTATGTAAATGGGCATCTTTTTGGTTTATGTAAATGTTTGTTTTAATGTGTAAAAAAAAATTTATGGGGATATGTAATTGGTTTCATAAATGTAAAAGAAAAGTCCTGTTTATTTTTTGATAATTTATTTATTCAAACCAGCGTTTTAAGTATGGTTTGAATGAAAAAGTTAATTTTGATTGTCGAAATATTATTCAGTTATTCGAAAATTTACATCAGTCGTTCATTAATAGTCCTAAATCGGGAAGCTTGTCCAGTGGATGCCGGATAACTCTCCGTCCGATTTCAATCCTTAGGCTTGATAGCTCCTTGCTGATTTAGGCCCAACATGTCGATTATTTACCATGGGTGCACTCCGTAGGCGCGGGGAGCCCACAGGCCGTGAGCGGCGATGGGGCTGGAGTAGGCTGATACGTAGGGGCTGGCGTAGTGTGAGACCAGGGGAGCGGCAGCGTAGCTGTGCACTAAGGGAGAGGCGATCAGGGCTGGAGATGAGTGTACGTCAACGCGAGATTGGTGAGACACGGCGGAAGGAGCGACGACAGCGGTGTAAGCCAAAGGAAGGACGGACCTCTTCTTCAGATAATGATGGCCGAGTCCGTGGTTTGCCAGTGCATGGGCCTGGTAGTGGGCGGCTTTAGCTGCGACGACTTCAACAGTGTCTAGTGGTACTCCATGGGGTCCCAGAACGGCGGCGGGAGTGTAAGGTCCAAGAGCCAAAGGGGAAGCCCAGGCTGAATGGATTGGTGCGGCGTAGCTGGCGACAACGGGTGTGGCGTAGCTTGTGATAACTGGGGAAGAATGCACATCCACACGGGATTGATGAGAGACGGCGGAGGGTGCGGCGAGGTATGCGGTATGGTAAGCGGGTGCGACTACGGCTGAGTGCACCAGAGGGGCATGCAAAAGGGAAGGCTTGGCAGCGGCCAGAGCCAGGATTGCGGACAACACCACCAACTTGAACATTGTGGTCTGTGTTGATTTAGCGACTTGAACTCGAGATAATGACTCTTAAACCGAAAACGGTTGACTGATGCTTGAGTAAAATGCAACGGCCTATTTATACTGAATATCTCACGTACTTCTGCACAACCGTGAACAGAGTAGGTATTTGTAAAATATGGGTTCAAAGCGGACGCTGACCAGAGCAGTTGAGTTGATTCACTTTCGATCTTATCCCTCCTATAATAATTGTGCGGTATCCGCGTGCATTTTTCCGAAGCATATCTGATTTCCTTGACAAACGAGAGAGACGGAAAGTGTTGTTTGCAAACCTTTAACAATACCTTTATGACTGCTCAAATAAAAATGAAATAGTAACATTTGTAAAATATATCCGGCCGGCGAGAAAAACACCCGGGAGCTATGTTTTCGCTTTACAAACAAACTACGTCATTATAATTATTGTTTTTTTTTTAACTGAAACTCATGTCCTTGTCTGGAAATGATTTAAAGATTCTTTGCTAATTTATAATTGTCTTGCGTAATTGTGTTTTGAAGTGATTACAAATCATTTCCTGAGCGATAGCCAAATACTAAATACTTTAACATTTAAATACTAATAAGATTTTGTATACACCGAATTGATCGATGAATCGTTTTTTTATGCTGATGTGCGGTGCTGACTTTGTAGATTTTTATACACAAAAAAGGACTATTTCAGAATGACCGCTACTAGAAAGATTTTTTTTTCATGTTGTCTTTTACTTGCAAAATTAAACTTAAGTGTATTATAATCTTTTGTTTTTAATGAATCGATGAAGTACTGTTTAAATAATATTTTAGCAACAATTAACTTACGTTTATTTTCAAGCTTTTTTTTTTAAACCATGTCCCCGTCTAATGTTGATCATATGGACTCATATTGAAGTTTATCTTAATATAAATTTTTTACGAGAACTGCATGAAATTCAGTTGCTTAACCTCTTTATTTCGAAGACAATAAGAATATAATGATATGGCTAGGGCATGATTAGGAGTTGCTTAATCACACTCGATACAACTTGTTTTTAAGATAAAGTGGGAGGAAATTGCTAGAATAATGAACTATATTTAATTTATTATTCAATGGTACCATATTTAAAATTGAAATATTTTTAAATACATAGATTTTAATAAATATTGAGAAAAAAAATATATTTAAACGTAAAAATTATTGTATGGAAATCAACTGTCAGCAAGTGCGTAGTGATTAAGTTATAATGTGTATTTCAATCATAATTATAAATAGAAACATCACCTTTAGTATACAATGTATATTGAAAATGCCTGCTTTATCTCTTGTCAGTATAAAAGTTTAAATTAAAATCATTTATAAAAAACACAATGGAAAGATTGTATCATTAATAATGGAGTAATTTCAGACAATCTGCTGTCAATCATAGTTAAATGCCATATTTGAGTTGATTAATAACTAAAAGAATTGTTTTTTTGACCACTCGTACTAATTCAAAGATAGTTTTGTCAAACCATATATCACAGCATGAAACGGCAATTTTTTCGATAAACTTTGTTTACTTTTAGATTTACCGTATAGAAGCTTAATAAATATACACATAACAGTAATATTATTTGAAAAACATAACAAAAATACCGGATATCAAATAGCAATTATAGTTAATTTATTAGAAAATAATTTGGCTTTAGTTATTTATGTATTTTAGTACCCTTCAAAGTATTATATATAAATCACAGTTTGTATTTAGTAACCTTTTTTTTTTGTAACCGCAGAATGTCCATTTGGGCAGATACTAAATTCTCACATAACACATTTATTTTCGCTCTTGTACATTTAAATGAAATAATATATTAAAATAAAATAATATTTTATACTAAAAAGAAAACAAATGTATACTACACATTCCACAATACATTTTTAGTGAAAAACTATTCAATGGTCATTTTATAAAAAATATAAGCACACTAACGTATTTTTCTTTATAATTTAATTATATTGTATGAAATATTTACATTTTGGAAGTCATTCATATATGATGTCACACTATAATAAGGGAGTATTATTAGTGTTCCCGATTGAATATTCGAAGTGTATTATGCTTTTTTTTTTAAATATTCGAATATTTAATAATTTATTCGAATATTTTTCGCACATAATAATATGTATGTCGATTAAGCCAAATGAGTAAACAAAAAAATATCATTTGATGTCAATTTATATATTGGTATAATCTAATGACAGGTCTGTAGCGCAGTGGTCAACGGCGTTGGCTTCCGTGACGGATCTCACGCGTTTGAATCTATCACTAGGTTATATACATTATTGACATAGATAGTCAGAACCTATAAGATAAATATACTTACTATTAAAAGTATTTTGCAATAATTGATATAGCTTTATTAAAAAATGTAAAATTTATTACAAATTATTTTTAATTCGTAAAATATATTTTATGCTTTACATAAAGTATTAATTTTCCCAGCAAACCAATTCTTAATTGCATATACACCCCCGCAATCTCTTGAGATGTTGTGTGCAAATGATTTTTTAAAAGAATTTTACATCGTTTATGCTTTAATTTTGTCACGCAGAGAATGTGTATACAATTAATTGTATGCAATTTATAAGGAGGATAAATGAGAACAATAAATTCGATTTTGTAAAGACATCACGCCCCAAGTACATATTGAATTAATTTAATATGTTCATGATAAATAATATTGAATATCAAATAATATTCATATTGGTAAGTATAGCAAATAAAAAAATCAAAACAAATAAAACGATATGCTTTGTTTATTAAATGTTCGATGCATAAATAATCCGCTGGGCGTTTCATTGCTATGTTTTTATCCTTGAAATAATATAAAAGACATGCAAAATTATACACTTTATTTCAAAAACAATTTAACAAACAAGAACTAAAAAAAAATTGTCATCGTCCTGTTTGATTCTGCGTCTCTTTCAATCCTTTATAGTCTCATATGTTGAGAAGGAAAGAAACATATCTAGTCAAATTAGCAATCGATGGTAGGCAGCCGATCGGGTGACCTTGCTACATATTTTATTTTATGCGTTGGGTAGTGTGACCACGCATCAATATAATTTATTTAGACATTGTCTAGTTGAAAAGATTAAATACTACCCACAAATTAGAGCATATATATGCATTTCATAAATAATATATTGTCCAATTGAGAATATTCATTGTTAGCATTATAGGCGCTTTTGCCCTTTTACCAAAATTATGGAATATTTTAAAAAATGTTGGGTGTCTGAAAAAAAGCCTTGATATTGAATTAAGTGCTGAAAATGAAACGGCAATAATACACTTACTTATTAGTTAAATACAAAGATTTTTTTTAAATGCTGTTTATTTTACACTATGTTGATATTTTGGTATTTCACGTTATTGTCATTAAAAAAGAGATCATATTTATTATATACTGGAAATTTTTTCATAACTAATTTCCTTAATTTATACTAATTCTCTAAAATGCTTACCAACTCTGGAGCCTGTCAATATTGATAGAAATCTTAACAAATTAGGAAAAATACTATTTTTAATAAATAGTGTGATGGTTTTTTGAATGGTGTATGATAAATATATGAAATGTGAATTCGTTTAATTCAGTACTCTTCAACGTTTTTACAACCGCGGATTGGTACAAATTGTAAATATATTTCGCGATCCGGCGTCAACTGGATACCCATATTTCTATAGCCATTTCTCATTTCTTTCTTACGACTGACTATAAATTAGTAAAACTAGAAGTTCCAATGCATTACTGGTTTAGTTGCATTCTATTTTACCATTATGGAAAAATTCGTATCGAAAAATATCAAAATATTTCATTGCAAATGGTGAGCATCAATAAGAATGGTCTTATTCATATCCCTACCTGTACGATGTGCCACAACGACAGTCAACGGCATTTTTATCGACCTGACATTCTTAGTTCGCCTCTTCTCTTACTCCCTATCTGACCACTGCTAGTTATCAACTTATATACTCGTTCTTGTTCACCAATACAGCGTAAATTACATAGTCTTCCAGCATTGATTGATTGATCTGCGCTGACATCGCAGAGTCAAATGTTTTTTTTTTACATTTTCCTCGTGTTGCTGTCTCAGATGAGCCCACACAACGAAGGATTTATCTTTCGAATATACTTTTCGCAAGTTATCTTCGATAGTTTCCAGAATTATGAAATAAAAGTGAGCGCTGACTTTATAAATCATGACAGCATACTTTTGGCCCTCTTATAGATCAGGAGGAACTACAAATTTATTATAAGTGGAAATTAGCATTCATTCGTTGCTTTCATTTGATGGTTTCCATGGTGACGCTCGTTCTGTATGTTCATTATCTAAGAAAAATAGATTAAACTGAATCGTTACGAATAACGCTACGTCTTACGTCTTACGAAGTAGCTGCGAACACAATTGGCACGCGAATTAAAGCGAATCAAAATATCAAACAAACTGACCGCGGCGTGCGTTTTATCACGTGGACTCTCTATAGCGGCGGAGACTTTTTGATATTATCGTGCCGCACCGAGTCGTTTTGATTTCGTCCACGTGAAACTTTATGTGATTTCTTGAAATGAGAAAAAGACAACATTTTTTGCGAAATGGAACAGTCTTCAATTAAACTTTGATAATTGATAACGCTTATTTTAACAATAATCGGTAAAATATTTTTTATTATTACACGATTTAACAACAATATCGAATAAAAATTATTTGAAGAAAGAATGGTGCTTCGTTTAATGGATTAAATGGTGAGTATTAATTACGCCCGTTAACAATTAATATTATTGAAATATTGTTTCCATAATGTGTTCATATTGATGCGAGAATACTGAATGTAGTTTTTGTGCAAAGAACGGCATTGATTTTTTTAAATAATTAGTTTCTTCAATGAAACGTTTCATTGCGAAACAATGTAATAAATTTAATCGACGTTAAAAAATATACATGTTTATTAATGTAGTAAATTAATAACTTATACCGGATTTATTAGATTATATTATAAACAATGGCACCTGTTTTATACTGTTTAACTATAGTTAAAAATAGTCGTGATTAAAAAGGAATTAATGACATAAATTATGCGACGCAAGGTCGGATTATTAACATATTGATATAGTTAACACGTTAATGTATTTATTACGATTAGTTTATCAAATAAATGTTTATTATCTATATAATTATTTAGTTAACATAAATTTGTTTACGTTTATTATATATTTTTTAATAATTATCTAGAATAATTTCGGTTGTTAAATTTTGAATCTACAATATTATGATTGGGAGTGTGGGAGGGATTTTTGTTTTTTTTTATTACGATTGCGATGTGCGATATAATTCATCGAAGTTATTTATTTAAGTCAATCCTTTCTAATAATTATTCAATATAAAAAAATACGAAAGTCTTAGTAACCTCTTTTCCTTGACTTAGTTTAATATTAGACCTAGCTAAAGTTATGCAACTTACCTACAACTATGCCTCCATCAATTGAAAGACAAAAGTAATTTGCCCTACATTTTTTTTTTTTTTTAAGAACATGTTATAATTTTAAAGTCCGAACAAGAAAGATAGTAGTGGACTGAGATAGACGTGATACAACTTATTTCGATTTGTTTGCATTGCATTTCTAAGCATATAAGATAAGTCATTTTTTTTGTAATAATCTGATCCTTAATCATAAGGATATGACTTACTAAGCAATCTTTATCTTATGAGAAATGATAGTTTCAATGAATCAAAAATATCTGGATTACCTTAAACTAATCTACATACAAACAAATGTATTGTATCAAATCTAATATTATATTTAAGCCTAATGATATGAAGTGAAAGGTGACAAACAGGATTCATGATTTCTGAAGGCATTTGCAGGTTTTACGGCTGGCTTTAATGACTCTTCCAGACTACTGACGCTATTGAAAGTTCCTACATAAAACAGCAAAATGAAAACAAAAAATATAATTGTATGACGGAAAAGAAAAAAAAATGACACTTCAATAGGATATATAGGTATAAATAAGTTTTAAATAATGCCAACTACATTATATGATTATCAGTGCAAGTTAAAAGTATTTGAATATACATGTTTATCACTAATAAGATAAAATCTAGTCGAATATTTTTTACTTTAGTTAAAAGCATTTTTTTATTTTGATCCAATTATTTATACGTACATAAGATATCACAAAAAAAGATCGCTAAAAAAGTGTGTTGAGTCACTCTTTTAATGACATTACGATCAATAAGATGGAGTAATGGCTTCAAGATCAGATTTAACACGACCGTGACACTGAATTTTTCCAGACTGTTCAACCTTTGCGAACGAATTCTTTGTCAACAAAATGGTAATTGTATCATATTTTTTAAACAGAACGTTCCATAACTACTAAAAAAATATTGAATAATAAAACGCTTGTACTTTACGAACGTGGTATGGTTTTATACAAAATAAAAACAAACACGTGTAGGCAAAGTAATGAAAGATCTTGTTAAAGAAATTTTTAGCGAAGTTAAATGTAAGTTTGTTGAATGAACAAAAAAGAAGTGATCATATTAAGACACTCTATTTGTTAATTTATGATAAAGTTTTCTTAACCCTTTGGGCCTCAGACCGCCGATCTATCTCGATACTCGATATAGAGTAATTATGAAACATCTTCCACTACGCATCACCACGGTGGGAAGGGATTTTAAAAATCGCTTAAAAAATCAATTTTCGAAAGTATCCTTTCTGGAATTAGAGCACACAATCACTGCAAACGAATCCAATGAAGTTAACCACTCGGCTAAAAGCTGCCATTGAAATAAAAAAAAAAACTAAGACGTGTTTATCACTCTAGCGAATTCAATTCTATTATTATTATGAGTAAATGCTACTCTCAAAAGAGTTTCATAATTGAAGTGCTTCTTTTATCGATAAAGCATAATGTTTTTATTTAATGATATTGAGTATCAGTTGTCATTATTAAACAATCAATCCTTTAAATATTATATTAGTGTATTGACGTTAAAAAAATAAGTCAGTCATTTTTTTTAAATTATTTTACATGTCACAAAGTTATCAATATTTAAGTTATATTAAAAAAAGTATTTATTTGTAGTAAACGAATAATTTTTTTTTCTGGGAAATATTAAATAAATTAAAAAGTAAATGTTAGAATGAAATATATTTTTAATAAGGTTAAACTGAGTAAAATTCAACAGTGTCATTAGAAAAGATAACTCGCAATAAGGTGATAAGAATTGTATGCTGTATATTAAAGATTTAACATTGATTAATTTATTGTATACTGTTCGTGGTCGTAGATATTGTTTGCCTCATACATAAATAATCTTCTCGGTTTTAAATGTAGACCAGTTACTAACCTTTAAATAAGTGCATACATAAATTATAAAGATTTTGCAAGAAAGGTTATTGCAGTCGTACAAAAATACTCATGTTATTTTATTGCAGTAATAGTTTATTTTAATAATTTAGTGAAATGAAAGGTTTTTAAACAAACATAAAATACATTGGTTGAAAATAAATATACAAAAATAGTTACACGTATTAGTTAAAAGGAAAAAAAACAAAACGAAGAATGGAAATAAAAATGAATTAATTTAATAAATACGTAGATGCGTGATTTTTTCAAATATATAATTTCGCAATTAAATTCCAAATGGCACAAATTTGTTGATTCAAAAACATTAAAGAAATTAATATTCTTAGTCTATCAACAGAAATATAACGGCTGTTGTGAATTAGCTAATTTTGTATTGCTTAGTGAAGGTAGGCATGTCCAAAAGGAGAAGAATATGCGAGTGGTGCATGGTAGGCAGGAGCTGCTACGATGGGTGCGTGGTAGGCGGGGGCGGCGTAGGCGAGGGGAGCGGCGGCGTAGACCGGGCTCTTTAGGGCAACCTGTAAAGAGAAATAAATATTGGTGTTGAGAGTTATGTAATTAAAATTACGACAAATTGATAATTTGTTTGAATTGAAGAAATGTTTTCTTGTTTTTTTAAGGCCGAAACAAGTCACATAAATGGTTTCACTTTAAAATGGTTAAGTAAAATGTATATTGATGTAACAGATTAATCTGAATAAATTGTCAAGAAAAAAAAATAAAAATATATACATTGCCAGTAGGTGTTCCACAATAAATAAGAAATTGCAATTTTTATATCCAGTGGCATTAAAAAAGTTACCAGTTAAAAAAAGTTTAGAAAAGCGTATTAATAATTACATTTTTTTTCTTACATGAGTAAAAAGAAAAATAATCGTCAAAATTTTCTACCAATTTATTTTGATGTATGATTTTTACGTGTTTTTTCTGGAAAATATTTTCAAGTTTTCTATATATTTAACTTATCGTTCTAATAGTAATAAATCCCATACATTAATTTACGCGGGTAGTTTTAATCCTATCCGGCGCATAAATAAGCTTATTTTGAAGAAGTTAAAAAAAAAATACGACATCTTACGGAAAATTGTTCAATCAATATTACATATGACCGGACAGTGCCACTAGAATCAACTATGTGATACTTACTCAGCAATGTGCGTAGTGGAATGGCAACAATTTTTATTATTTTTATTTTACACGCATTCGTATTTAAACACCAACTGCCGAGTAAGAGCGAAACCTCATTTTGATAGAAGATCATTTATATGTACTTTTATGTTATACGAAAAAAAAATGATTTAAAAATTATTTTTACACAAATATGTATTAATATATAATATAAATTATAGAATTATACATATAGTATGATAAAATACAATGAAGTAATTCGAAAAAAAAACAAATTATAAATTTGTATTATTATACTAAACAAAATCTAGGTATATTTAAAAAAAACATAAAATATTACACAAATAGATTTTTTTGCATTATAAATGTAAATCAACAATCAATATAAATATATATTAGCCGAATACAAATAATGACAGATTTTTGTGACTTCTGATCTTTGTAGGACTAATTTGAAATGGTTCCTCATTTTATTTCAGAGTATAAGCAATAATCTGTTTCAAATAAAATACATACATGAAAATTATTTTGGAAACATGACTCATTGGTAAAAATATATTACAAATGATTCGAATGGCAGAAAGAATATTTTTAAAAATTAAAATTTGTATATTAAATCATGCATTTTGCGAATATTCAAAGTAAATTTAAATTTGAATACATAATCTTTAAATTAATATAATTTTTGCAGGAAATATTTTTTAACAGAACGGAATGTAAAAAAAGAATAGTTGTGTAAAAATTAAAATTATTTAAAATGTTTGCTTACTTTGTAGGTGTTGGCATATGATGTAGCAACGGGTACTGCAGCCTTAATGATTGGTGCACTGTAAGCAACTGGAGCATGGGCATAAGCAAGAGGAGCTCCAAGAACTGGTCCTCCAATATATCCAGGGGAAGCTACGGCTACGGCCAGCAGGGCGGAAAGAACGACCTGAAACGTGATAACATATAATTATAACAATACTTTGCAGATAAAATAAAAATCAAGACAGTCTAATATGATAGTTGATTTTCAGTCGCTCAGTCTCTCACTTTTTGAGAGAGTAAGAATAATTTTTCTTCTGATAATTATATCGTCACAATGTTATTGACCCATTTTTTAAAATTCATGTCCTCTCCCAATGTGGAGCATATGACCTCCTAATGGAGGTATTTCAACATTTTTTTTACTAAAACTATTTTTTACTCAGTTGTTCAACCTCTATTTTTTAAAGAGAGTAGGAATGGATGGATAATACTAGGACATTACTAGTTGTTAGCCAATTGCTCTCGCTACGTCCGTTTTAGGATAGTATGAGTGTAAGGGAATTTAAAACATCACATACATCTATGCCTTGGGATAGAAATCCATAAATAGATTGAAAAATCAATCTTTAAAATCTTTCCATATTGACACTCGACCACGCAGCCGGCTAAAAACCCAATGGTTATAATATATTTATTATCTGCCATTATCATTTCAGTGCTTAATGAAATCCTCCCCACATGTTTTTGTGTGTATTTTGGACACCAAAGTTCTAACTTAATATGGAAATTATAAAACAAAATTGAAAATAGTTGAATTAACTTATTATATCTAGTTTGAGTACAGCAACAAAAAATGAATAATACAATTTTTTTGATGTTTTATATGACTATTGAAGTAATGTTGTGTTAATAATATAAAATATATATATTATACTTACGAATTTGAACATCTTGTTTGTTGTTGTTTTCTTGTTCTTGGTAGAAGCTTGAATGTGCCTCCGTTATTTAATCCTTTGTTTATATAGTCTTTATTGAGAACGCCCTTATCACTAAATCCCTTCTTAAAATCCACTGCAGTTGCGTATACCCAGCTGCAAAGTTTACATACTTCTCGCAATATCTCTGCATACGAGAGGTATAAGTAAATTTATGCAGCACGTACGAAAGTGTTTCACGGGCAGAAAATCGGCAGCAAAACCAAGCATTTCTAAAACAAATGACTAAAGTATGTTGGGAAATTTTAAATCACGTTTCAAACAGTAATTTTGCTTATTGTATTCGATTAGATCTAAGAAAGATAAGATTTAAACACAAAGTTTATCGTATAATTGGAATATATCTTTGTAGATATACTGGAGAAAAATCTTTAGTTAGTAATATAATAAAAACGATACACTATATAACAAATATTTTTTAAAAAATAAATGGCTTAGAACATTCGATTGTATTTTAACATTTAATTTATAATTCACTTATTGTTAAGAGAGAACAGTTGAAGGCTTTGGAAAAAAGTCGGTAGTCTCCATCTTTTGTCGAAAATAAGTTTGTTATGTCATAGTGTAAATTATATTAACATAGCAAGATTTAATAAGAATATTTAACACTACTTTTTTAGATGTTTTATTTACAATAAAAGAAACGTTTCATATTGCTTTTAAAAACGTTGCCATTGTTTTCCAAACCCTCAATTAGACGCCCAAAGTTATTATTATGGAAGTAGTTATTTAATCTATAAAAAATGTTCTTATTAAATATTTCAATTTTTTTTTTTAAATCAATTAATAATTACAATTTACAATTTTATGGCATAAAAAGGGTCAATGAATAAGTAAAATATGACAAATTAAACCTAATTTCATTAAAACTTTATTTTAATTTGTGTTTAGTCCATTGAATGTGGTGGTAAATGATTTATTTTATAATATTATTTTTATAAATATGCGCCATCAAAAAATTGTCCACTGTAAGCAATTAATAAATACTATTTTTTTGGTTATATATAACGTCGCTTAGTAAAAATAACTGTGAATATTTAATAAAATCAACGTCATAAAGTTTTTGATACATAATGTCTTGATTTAGAATCCTGTTCGCCAATAGTACATTTCATTCAATCAATATGCGTCAAAGTAATTTTGTATCTACTTTACCCTACTTGCTTGTTAATATGCGATATGACGTCCACTAAGGCTTAACACTCTAGATATTTATCGGATTAAACACACATCATAGTAACTACAGACTAAAATAGGTGACAGATACATAGCTCTAAGACACTAAGACATTTATTTGATAAGTAGAAAGCAGTTTGTAATGTTCAACACGAAAGATTGTGGATACGCACCTTTATAATGCGAGAAATGAATCAAAATATTATTCCGAATTATTTGAAACCTATAAAAAAAAATTGACAATATGATAGTATAATTACTAATAAAGGACACAAGTATTACTGTAGTACGTAACTGGGAACCCGATACATTAGCACTTTTTTCAAAATCGATTATAAGAATAAAAAATATTGATAATTTAGTAATGAAAATTATGTTTATTTTATAACATTCAAATCTAACTAGCGGACTTTTTTTGTTCAGATTTACGCCACGGGTTGGCTTATTGAAAATGTTACACCTATTTTCGAATTCGTGATAACAATTGTAACTTAATTAATATAAATATTCTAACTCATTTTATATTTAAGTTTTATAGTGTATTGAATTAGTATGACTATTTCAAGGAGCTTTTATAATTGACATTTCGATATTTTTCCTGTTTTGATAAATTCGTCGGGTATTGCAATTGAAATATGGAGTTTGTAAATATGGAGTGGAGTTTAAAAATGTAATTTATACGTTATCTCGGCAAACATATGATAAATGCATTAAGCGATTTCTAGCTGTCGACTGAAAACACATTCGAAAGGAATGCGATACTTAGCGATGATTTATTGTAACTATAAACATTTTTTTATCGATCAGTGGATGATTTAATATAATTAAACACTAATTGTGTTATAGTATCGCATATGAATCGTTAACAGTTTGAGTTTATCCGTGTACTTGGATATTCTAAGATCTGAAGGTGAACCCTAGTTTCAATTCACAAAACTCGTGAAAGTATACAAATATTGACCAACCTAAATATGACATTACACTACCCACGGTCAATATTATAAATAACAGCAAAATTGATTTAATTATTGAATGCTTAAAAACAAATAATAATAGTTAAATTACTTTTTGCATTAGTTTTGACTGTGAGCAGTTTTCTTGAAACACAATTTTTATTCAGAAAATTATTAAATTTTTCATTGACCCCATAATGTATATTATAATGCCCCTACATGGTTTCAAGAATATATTATATGGAATAGCCTCCGGTGTCTGGCAAAGTCATTGTTTTTAAATCTTAAGCTGACGTTAAATAATTACGGTGACATTAATGTATGAGAAACGATAGCTTGTCATTTGATATAGTGCTTGTCACAGTCAACATACTCGTATATGAATGTAGCTATTGATTTTAAATGATAAACTAAAACTGTATTTTTCTCAAGGAAATTTTAAGTTTGAAATTTAATCTATCTATTAAAAGATATTAAAGATAGATTTGTCGTACGAGGTTTAAAACAGCTCTTTTGTAGTGAGATCAAAGCTTTATTCCTCCTTTTCAAGATCGGAAAGCCATTGTAGAAAGAAATGCTGTTAAACGAAATTTGCTTTTATTTTGTTTTAGAACATATAGTTGAAACCATAATGAACCATGTTAGATCAAAATTCAAAAACGCATTTGATAAGAACTTTTTTTTAAGTCAGTCAATATAAGAACTTATGAGGATATAAATATTGTAGATTGTAAACATTATTAATCACACGTATTCGTAATATCCCCAATAGAGTAACACGAATTTATCGTTCAACCACGTTTGATTTATTAAAAGCCCAGTGATGCTTCATATTGGGAGCGAATATAATTAACAACATACAATTTATAAGATCTGTCGTCAAAGAGTATAAAATTATTTTGACAAATAATTAATTACAAGGCACGAATAGGGAATGGAAATATGAAAAAAAAGCTAGCTTCCATACATAACATCTAAAATATGTCTTTTACATGAAGACAGATCGATTATTTTTTTACAATTTAAAATTCTTTAATTCAACAAAAAATATTAATATTAAAGTGGTAGCTATCCAAAAGCTTCCGTATACTACTTCTGAACATAATTCTTTTGGAATTAAATATTATATTGCTATAAATGAATAATTCAAGTGCTTTCTTAAAATATTATCAAGTAATTCAAGTATGTTTTTTAAATTTTTCATTAAATAAATAACAATTTAAGACATGAATCATGATTGTGTTGTAGAATTAAATACAAAAAACTGCATACCAGCGGACAAATACCCAATAAAATTCTTTTTTCAAAAAAGCCGAATTGGCACTTTTTTTTATAAAATAAAATGTTTTTCTAGTTATTCAAATATTGTTAAGTTCATCAAACTATTCGCGTCGTTTAAATTGTTACGCACGACTTATTACGACCTTCGTTCGATTACTAATTGACAGCGGCAGAAGTATGGATTGCAATGTCAGCATTACCAAAACCGGGATCCCGGTATTTCGACTGTTTATTTCAATATCGAAATACTAAGCATGGAACTTAAAAAATGTCGGTATTTTATTATTACGTCACTAATAATTATTTACTGTCGTCCATCATGCATTACATCAAACATCTCAGTGAGATAGGCAGAATCCGTCATAGTGAACTAGTCTTTTTAGAAATATATTTTAATTCAATGAGAAAATCATCCGACTATTTTTGTGAAATAAACCAATTTTATTCCTTTTGCGACTAGATACCTATTTCAAACACTATTTCCGCCATTATTTTTATTAAAACATAATCACAGGTCATACCATTCCACGGGGACTTGGGAAGATTCTTTGTGAGTAAGCATTTATGACATTGAATCAGATATTAATTTTTTATGTTAAAATATGCAACTGTAGCTTCTCATTTAATTATTTTTATAAGCTTCTTTAAATATGCATGTACGTATGAAAGTAATAATATATGCCAAATAAAGATTTTAAAGTCTAAAATATATTTTTTTCGGATGCCGTGGCATGAAAAAGTTTGGGAAACACTGATATAGATACAACAATAAATTATTATATGAAATGTCAAAATACCGGCATTGATTTATTCGTCCCGTTATGCGATGCTAATGAGCCATTTTTTTTTTCTTTGTTAATTTTGATATTAATTTTTATAATACCGATATCATTTTTTTAAATATCGGTATTGATAGATTCACCCGGTATTGCAATCCCTGGGTAAAGGTGATCCGCAATCGCTTTGAAATATGTGTGAGCTACCGTTGGTAAAGATTGTGGATAAATACTATAATTATAGAGACATTGAATATTGGCCGACAGATTTTTTCACCTATTTGCATATTAAATTTTAAAGCCTGACGTATTGTGGAAAATAAATCGTTCGTAATTGGTGAATGAAAAATAATACTGAATATTGCTCGGTCAATTATTATCATATTTAATACATTTTACGTGAACAGTTAAAGTAATAGCCCCGCGTCATTGACTATTCACATAATGTCACATATTAGCGGAATGATTTACAGTTTTAATTGAGAATAATTTTCTTAAAAAATATCAGGCTTACTTGATCCTTCAATTAGTATGACTCGATTCGCAAATAATATTTTTTTCTGATGGACTCGTAGGTTACTTAGTAGTAACAAGGGCTAATATATATATTTTTAACGAATTAATTGCATACTCATATTTATATGAAACAATGACGTTTTCAAGCCAAAAATTTAAGGTTTTTAATTGAATAATAGAAAACAATCAATATTTGTTCTAATATTTGAAACTGGGATAACAAGTTGAACTAGCTTTCGATTGTCACAAATTTATCTGAAAATCTGTTTTTAAAAATCGACAAGTCCTATTTGATAGCATTGCTAATTTAAAGCATGGTTTCTCAACGGTGGGCCATGTGACCCCCCAGGGGGCCACAGCGTGTTCCAAGGGGGCCACAGAGATTTATTTTTGTTTTGGGGAGCCACAACACATTTCAGGGGGGCCACGGGCAAATTGAGGATTTCAAATTCCTCGGTGAGCTAAAAAAAAGGTAAAAAGGTAGGGGGCCACAGAAAAATAAAGACACTCAAAAGGGGCCACGCTCCCAAAAAGGTTGAGAAACACTGATTTAAAGTATGGTGAAATAATTCGTGTTTCCGTTTATGGCGAGGAATTGTTGTTTTTTATTTTACGCCGCTTAAGAATAGAGGTAACTATAATAGATTCAACTTACTTTCAAATTACTAATTTGAGATTAGATGTAAGAAGATTAATATTTAAATGTTGCATTTATATATTTTAAAAATTCTAATGATCGATACACGCACCTATAAAAACTACTACGATTTATTTAACGTTTTTCTTAAATTGAAGATATTATTAATGTGCTTTAAAGAATACGATTTTAATATTATTATATAAACGTTTATAGGTTGAAATAGTTCTAGTAAAGTATCTAGTAAGTATCAGTAATGATTTCGGTCGAACCGAAATGATATTAATTATTGTAAAAATCATTTTCTAGCGCATAGCTATAAAGCCATGTTTCATGTTGTGATTCATAATGTCGAAATAAGCTTAGCTTTGTATGAAAAGAATTTTTACATGGAATGAAATAGTACACCGCGCTTTTCAGTCACGCCTAGAGCAAGCAATAAGGACAGTAACCAATAACCATTGCTCTGTTTAACCACTGTTATGCAAGAGCGATCAATACCTACGCGCGTCCAGCAAACAATAGCGTTTAACTCAATCATTATATAATCGATATGATATGACACTGGTTCTCAAATTCACGTATGTAATATTTGTAATTAATAATTTGCTAACTACTCGTCGTTTTGCGCAAACATGATTCCATCTGTATTTTTTCACAAAATGACTTTTTAATGCAGTTTTATTCGCATTCAAAATACGGTTCTATCTGCATAAAAAAATCAAATTCTCATTAATCCATCAATATTCAAAAGAGAAAAATGTTCAATCTGAAAAACATACGTATTTTTGTAGACTACATAAGAGAGAAGGAGATATAATAGTGTTGAGTGTTGACTGTTGAGTAAGTTAAATCATCATAAAGATTGTTTATAAAATTTAAAAGATGGCCGATGCCAAAACGAATTAATGTACCAAAGTTCTATCTGCAGATTTCTTTCAGCCATTTAAGAACATTTGAGAGCAAAGAATTTTTATCGGCAGTTTCGTCTATTATTAATATGCTAATATAATTACGACATTGAAATAATAAAATTGGGTCTTATACAATTAGAAAACTTATTTGCACGTAAAAATGAATTAATCAACTAAAAGTATTCACTTTTATTTTGAATACAAAAAAATATATCAAAAATATTGATTATTATTAATATTTCATAATATGTGTTTCACATTCCTGCTTTTAAATCAAGAATCAATCATAACATACTAAAACGTAGTTAATATAGTAAAATAAATAAAATTGTATTTGGATATATCACCAAGGCATCTTTAAACATGTTTTGCTGAGTAAGTGTACGATAAAAACGTCACCAATTTATTGTAATAGAAACAATTAAGTTATTTCAAAGTGTGTTTGGAAATGTTTTGTGTCTAAAAAGAAGCGAAAACATTTTACAAGGTCTGACATGCGGTATATTTATAGGATATGTCACCCAACGTTGCGAATTGATCGACTTAACATATCGTTGTGATAGAATTGGTATTCACTATGGCGATGACCCAAAACTTTCGTTATACTTTTGATAGTAGTTATAACATGATTCCATAATTAAATAAAACTTTGCAATATCTCACTCTCGATTTGACATAGTATTTATTTTATGTAATGTTTTATCGCTGTCATCAACCGCGAATTGTTACTTAATTAAACGAACGTAACCTTTACACTTGAAACTTTTTAAACTCTCAGAATCAACTACATAATATAATGTGATATCAATTTGAGTCTACAGAAATTCCATCAAGCGCTTTCAGCCGAATTGTTAAATTATATCAGGTACAATAACGCAGCGGTTAGCGTTGTAAGCTTCCATGCTGGATCTCATGGGTTTGAATCCCAGTACGAACAGCACTTTTTTGATCGATTAATTTATTTCTATTCGAAATCTTGGGTGTTTGTGATGTCTAGAAATTAACTCTCACTCTTTCCGATTCTTCAATAACTGGGCGTAGCGAAGGCGATTATACATTTTTTGAAAAAAAGATGCTTAGTGACTGAACAATCGTCAAAAAACTTCTTTTAAGATACCTCCATTAAGAGGCTATTTGCTCCACATTGGGAGAAAATGTGGATAAAAAGCCCATAATTTTTACGAGTATAAAAAAGTTTCTTTGTAGTTTTAATGAAACTTATGAGGCAGAGGCTATGAAGTTTTAAGCCTCCGTTAGTGACATATTATTTTTTTACTAAGCAATAAAGAGCGACTTATGGTGTGATGACGCACAAATCTTTATGCAAGAATATAAAAAAATCCTTATTTTTTTTTCTTATTTTTATCAGCACTGTGACGTTTATCAATACATATTCAATTTGTATTTATAAAAAAAATCACTTTCAATGTTGAGCATCTCAACACGAGTTGATTTGACGAGACCTGGTCAAAATTCACTTGATTAGTCAGTCTATTTAGAAATGGCGAGCGTAAAAACATGGAAGATAGAATTTTATTGAAATGATATCACGTCTCTCATACTTTGCGAAGCCGTGCCCAAGATCTCAAATGTTAAACTAAAAAAATCGAATAAACTGACGTAGCCAAGCCTCGAACCCAAAACCATCTGATCGCCTTCTGATAACTTCTTAGCTTCTACCGTTAGACCATAAAGGCCGATGTAAATACAAAGTAACTGAAATAGTGACCCTGCATTTAAAAAGTGATGACCCTGCGCAAAATCCTGTAATTTTGCCCTGAAACTTGTTTATATACAATGCATTTATTAAATCTGTATCATAGCACGTCATAAATTTTACCACCGAGAGTTACCATGTCAAATAAATGCACTCCAGACGTCCCGACAAATATTTTAAATACGAAGCGAAGATGGAAATATTATTTTTAAATTAAAAAACATTTATGTGGTGATGTTGTTGGCACGTACCAAATAAATACCATACGCCAAAGCCTAAAAAGATATAATTTATCAACATAATAAAACTAATATCAAACTAATAAACTGAATAATGTTGTATTTTATATATCAATATAAGTATAAAAAAATAACATTTCATACTGGCATATGAACGATTACATTTTTTCAACTTTAACGTCAAAGACATTAAAATGTGATTTCAATGTTAAATTGCTCAAGTGAAACAAACGACCTTTTACCGTCTCAGTAGGTAACCATACAATTCTTTACCGAGAACTTAGAAATGGATTGATCATTGACTCTTATTAATAAAGTTCTATGACCGATCGAACGTCAAAGAGATGACCAGCTAACTAGTTAACCGTCTCAAAATAATTAGAAATAGTTATTCTCTAATGACTCACTATTAATATGAACGATATTTTTGTAGTTACTACATGAAATTGATTGCAAACTTGTATAAAATATAGTATTATTTATGTGTTTATGCAGTGACATAAAAAGACTTCTAATGGATGAGAAGGGATGTAAAATGTAACACTTATCAGATTTATATGTAAAAGAAATTGCTAATATGACGAAATAAATATATGTATTTTTTTAACAAAAAAAAAGAATTTCATCCTCATTAACGGGTATATAAAATATATTCATTACGACATTACGAACAACTTAGATGAGTACTAAATATCAGTTTTAATGCGTGCACTGTCAATTAGGTAGAAAGGCATTATATAATGAAATACTCTTTTTTATTAATTTCACTTTTATTTCATACTATCAGGACCAGTTCCGCTTACCACAAGCATTTTCAACTGATGACAAAACTCATAACAAAAATCAGTTGAAAATGATCATGATGAGTGAAACCGGCCCTGGCGCAAATGAGTGCTTTATTTTTTGAATACTCAATATAAGTTTTTTTACAGAGTTTTAATTTTAAATATTTCGTATTCGACGTCATCAACTCACTGAAATGAAAACTCATAAAAATGTACCAACCATACGGGATATAAAGTTTTTTCTCTGTAAATAACTCAGCCAGGAACCTGAATGTTTCAGTAATTCAATTATTAAAAGGGTTCCATATGTTTAATGAAAAAATTCGGTTGCTCATTACTGTTCAACTTTCTCCTTATTTCTAGGGAAAATTATAAGAGAAATATGATACGAATAAATTGCACATCGTGTGATTAATAATTTAATGCAAAATGATAATGTATCAGCCTGTCCTGTCAATTCCATTACCTGATTACGCTGCATTACAACGTGATCACTTGGTAAAATAATTAGGGGGAATAATTAGTCTGCCCACAAGTATTTCGCTTTCAAAATAGATTGACCCTGGAATAATTATAGATTGGCTTCGATCTGTCTTGTTAAAGATAGTGATGGTACCTAATAGTTTTGGATGGTTTCAATTTCAAACGTTCTATTATTTTTCGTTGAACTATTATATTCCATTTAAAAATGACACAGAAATATTGTAAATATTCAATTTATATTATTATATATTTAGTGATGTGAATATTATTTTTAAATTAAAATTGCATTATGTGATTATTTACTCAGAAGCAACGTAAAGTTTTTCTTTATTTAATATCATGCGTCTATACCTTTCAAGCATTCCCTATTAAGACTGCTGGAATATTTGCACAAAGCTGAAAGCACAGAAGATAAATTCCATTGAAAACTAGACTCGTCTATTTTCAGTTGTACATTTTCGAATTTGAGCCTAATGAAATATGCAACAAAATTTTCCTTTAGTGGCTTAAAATAACTTTGCGTGGTAACTGGTCTATTTTGAGAATTATTTCTACCAAAGTTATGTTGTTTGGAGTAACTAGCAATTTAAGCATTTGCCGTGTGCATTTCAAACATTTTCCTTTTGTATAATAATATAATACTTTCGTAACCTTTTGCATGTAAAATTATTTCGTTGATATAACAAATGACTAGAAAGTTTTACAACCTATTTCAAATTGGCCAATAATATTTATTTACCTGTTTAAAATCATATACTTAATAAGATGTAAAATATGATATGAACAATATCTTCTACGTCCCGTATTATTTCATGTTAATCAAATACTGTCATATTTCACAATGTATGTACACATATTATAATATGCCAAGATGACACAAAAATACTTCTGATTGTTTTATTTGTTTTTCATAAGCAAAATCAACATGGCTTAAAGATTGATAATATCCAGCTTTTTATCAGACCAAGCACATGAAGAATTAATTTGTTTACTACGTAATGTTAGTATGTCTGTGTAACTGGTGACTGTGGGAACTTATTCATTTAGATTCAATTCAATTAAACATTTGTTTATGGCTGCCTACCCTTTTGACGCGTCTTATTAATTGTTAAACAGTTTCTGATATACAGTTATTTATAATTGTTTTTTTCTAAACAGAGCATAGCATGGATGTAATAAGAAGAAATAGAATTATTATATTTTGTGAGACTTTTAATAGTAACTCTACACGAAGATCAGAAAACTTCAGTTCAAAATCAAAAGTTATTTGTTGAATTTATTGTAACGCTTTATACATTCGTGTTTTTTACGATATATGTTTCAATTAGATCTTGAATATCTTTACCTTTTAAGGTTGTTAACTGTCAATACTGAATAGAAAGGCGTTCTAAAAAAATACTCTTTTGTACTTACCCACAATTATTTATTAGGACCAGGATCGATTTCTCTCATAACGAGCAATAACAACTGATAAAAGAATATATATTGATACCGAGGTATTTATAAAAAACAGGAAAGACAAATAAGAGTGTTAGAAAAAACTGATTATTTCTAGAAATGTAAAATGAATTTATAGTTAATAATACAAAATATAAATAATTTATAATATTTTAACCTTTTACAAATAAAGTTTTTTAATTTTTAATCACATTAAAAAATAATCAAGTAAGAAAATCATAGTTTTATTATGCACAAAAGTACATCAAATGAGAGAGAATTGAGAAGCATAAGACGAATTGGAGTGTTATTTGGATGCCAAATATTTACGATAATTTACTTTTATATATAGAAGATTAACAAGAATTGAAGATATCTCAATCTAAAAAAATCCGCAATCAATGCTTAACTCTGCAAGTAGCGGCTTCTAACGTTGTCAAACAACGCAAAGCCAAATTATTTGTTTGTCACTGTGCAATATTCGCGGTCAAAGTTGTAATAACAAATAATTAATATGCAAAGCTCAATTGGCATGCCAAATAAACAGCGGATGGACAACGTGATCTAGAATCACATAATTTGACAGTTACTAAATTCGTCTGGGTAATAAAGATGGTGGAGGTAAATGAAATTGCAAAACGATTAGTATAAATTGTGTGTGTCGCACTTAGATATCATCAACTAATTTTGTGACTTCTGAGAATAAACATTCAATACAAATCTTATTCAAAATGATGACTCAGTGCGTGGTGAGTTACAATATTTAAATACATATTTCATACGCAGTGAAAGCAAATTAAACATGAACCATTTTTTTGCCCACTTAATTCTTCAAATAAACCGGCATACTCGTAAAATTATAATCGTATTTAATTTGAGTGTCAAAGTGTTATTTCAGTCAAAAATCGTTTAACCAATAACAGTAAATGCTCAATTTATTGTGAATGTGAGTTTTTATCTAGGGTCTTAATTGAAAATTTGGCTCAATAATAGTGAATTTGAATCGTTCAAATTATGTACACTCCCACAGATTTGGTCACTAACGACCCGGGTTTCGCTCAAGTCAGTTCAAGTTCATCCGTGCGCTTGAACGCCTGAAGATGCCTAAAGGCGAAACCCGGGTCGTTAGTGACAAAATCTGTGGGAGTGTACATAATTTGAACGATTCAAATTTAATATTGAAATTTCACCAAGCACCTTCAGTCGAAATCTTAAATTATACCAATAATAATGGTTTAGTTAGTAACCCAAAAATAAACAATCTTTTTATTAAGTGTGTAATTAAAACAAATACTTTTAATATTGCTAAGTTATCATAAGATAAAATTAACCCTTTTTCGCCGTAATGCGTCTACAAAATGAATTCAAATTTTACCACAAGAGATAGTAAAACCGTAAGGGCTATTTCGCATCATTTTTTTAATATCACAACTATTTGAGTTTTATTTTTAAGTTGAGTTTTTTAAAATAAAAAAAATTACAGTCGTTGTCACGTTTTTCAAGTGCTAAAAGTTTATTTTGTGCTTCAAATATAATCGATACGCCATTAATACAATTATGAGCTTATTTGGAAATAACAAGTGGGTAACTGGTTGAATACCAAGGAAAAAATAATGATTGGCTTAATACCAAATAGTGTAGTGTACTCCAGGAAATAATTGTTTCCATTATAGAGTGAAACCGTGTAGCTAGTCATTATTTTTCGCATACTTAATTCTCAGTATTGTCGGACCATTAATTATTATAAAATGGATGTCGTCTACTTAGAGACAATTAAATATACTTATTTTTAATTATTATCAAGTTACTCAATGTCTGGATCGGTGTTTGATAAAAAACAATTAGAAAGAATAGCCCGTTTTGCAGACAAATAATATATTAATATATTTTTACTTATTTTCAGTATTTCATGGTTGTCGCTCTTCTGGCAAAATCAGCGACTGCCAGCGTTCCTCTCGCTTCATATGCAGTCTCACCGATCGCGAGCTCTTTCTCGGCTCACAACGTGAACCATGCTATAGCCGCTCCTTTCATCGCAGCTCCGCCACCAGTGTTTGCTGCTGCACCAGTGTTAGCTGCAAGAGCCCCAGTGTTTGCTGCTCCAGCCCCATTTATAGCACCAAGATCTCCGGTATTTGCTGCTCCAGCACCAATTTTCGCCCAAAGAGCTCCAGTGTTTGCTGCCCCTGCTCCAATTTTAGCCCAAAGAGCTCCAGTGTTTGCTGCTCCTGCCCCACTTTTGGCCCAAAGAGCTCCACTGTTTGCTGCTGCCCCAGCTCCATTCTTAGCCCCTAGAGCTCCAGTGTTTGCTGCCCCAGCTCCAGTGTTTGCGCAAAGAGCTCCATTGTTTGCCGCTCCAGCACCACTTTTAGCGCAAAGAGCTCCAGTTTTTGCTGCTCCTGCTCCAGTTTTAGCCGCAAGGGCTCCAGTGTTTGCTGCTCCAGCACCACTCCTTGCTCCCAGGGCACCACTTCTTGCCGCTCCAGCTCCTTTCGCTGCAGGACCTGCTCCTTTATTAGCTTCTTCTCCGTATGCTGCATACCCATATTCCTCTTACCCGTTCTTGCGTTAATTGACGCATATAACATAGTCAAAAATTCTAAATATAATGAGATTCCTGCTGTTTAAATGTGATCGAATAGTCTGTTATAAATCAATATTGTTATAATAGTTTTAGTGTGAATATTAGATTTTATATTTTTTATATTGTAAATAAACTACATTGTTATATTTCATAAATATAAACACAATTTAAAAAGTGAAAAAGTTTTTTAATGACCACGTGAAATGTTTCCCGATCAGTATCTCTTACAAAAAGTATTATTAAGTCAATCAAATAAATAAAACTAAAATTTGTTGTTATTTACATTAGATTCTCTCTATATTTAGTGAGATTATTAGAAACAAGCTACTAGACAATAATGATATTGTAAAATTATTTTCCACCACTGCTCCGATATAGACAGAAATTTAATAATTTTAAATTCTTTACATTATTTACCGAATTTATTCAAAGCCTTAATATTAATAATTAATGTATTTTATATAAAGAAATCGATCAATAACCATATATTTTTTTACCATGTCCGCTCCCAATATGGAGCATATGGACTCCTAAAGGAGTTTATCTCAACAGAAATGTTTCTACGAGAACTGCTTGTTACTTAGTTGCTCAACCTCTCCTTTTCCAAAGAGAGTAGGAATAGAAGGAAAGGGCTAGGACAGGACTAGTGGTTAGCTTATCGCTCTCGATACGCTCCGTTCATATAATAGGTTGGGTGGGAGGGGGAATTCAAGACATCACATACATCCATGCCTTTGAACAGAAATTCATAAATCAATTGAAAAATCAATTTATAAAACTGTCCGTACTGGGATTCGAACCCGTGTCCTCCGTAGCGGTAGCCAACAATGTTGACCACTCGACCATACAGGCGGCATTTAGTAAGTAAAATTTGATTTAGAATTCTTGTTTTACTGTTATAAAATCGTTTCATAATATTATATTTTCTAGATTATAATTGTGATAATATATAATGATATTTTTTTAACTACACATTTTAAAATGCATTACCCTTATTATTTGAAAATAAATTAATTGTTGCTGTACTTTGTCAACCTGTTAAGTGCTTGTTAATATGACGTCAATAGCGCGAGTTTAGACAAATTTAATAGGGCTATCCAGAGATCAGTTATTCACCTCACAGGAGTATGTAAATAAATGTGACTAAAATCAATCAGTAAAATGTATGTATAACGGATTTTAATAAAATAAGCGTCAGATTATATGACGTGGCTTAACTGTTTTACACGAGTCATAAGGAACAGTGTATTATTCCTCTTCAAATATTAGTCTAATGTACAAGTTAAAGTTACTTACCTAGGACTAGGGCATCCAATTTCAAATCTTTTTTGTGATCCCGGGATTGAGCAATCACTATAAAATCGTGTAAAAATTCTGAGAAATAAAAAAAAAATGCTCGATTTAAAAAACCCAGAAATTAACTGAATATCCAAAATGATTTTAGTTCTCACGCGCATTTATAAAATTTCTTCTGTTTGCCTATTTTCAACAATTTTTGGAGAATTTCACAGTTCTCATACTCAATTCCGAAATATTGAGATTAGTACTATTACGATACCGGAATTGGAGCCCTTGCCAAGAACCCTTCACATGGACCTTAAACCTGTTAATGTAGAAGTGTGTAAAGAATTAAAGAGACACCATATTGTAGTTTACTTTCCAAAAAAGGTTACGGATATATGATTCAATCAAAGCAATAAACAATACAAAGTTGCACTAACCATTTTAAATATGCAACACATATATTAAGAATAATTAATTACGAAATATTAATTATATTGTATGTTGCATATTAATTATTACCAATGCATTTCTATATGTGTCGTGTGTCATTTTCAACAGTAGTTACTCATTCATATTAACCCATTACCGCCCACCGTACTCGCTTGAGTACACCTATTCCAAGCGTGATTTGGTGTATTATTTCTTTGTTTATTTCAAAAGTAATAGCCTATTATGAAACTATATGATAGTAGTAATCTTTAAAAAAATACAATTTGGCAAAAATACGTACATAAATGTCAATTGTTTATCATCTAAATATTGGCTTAAAACAAGATGATTTAGGTTAGATATTTGAATTATTTTTTAGTATAAATAATAATACATTTTTAATTGTTTCTCATTATTATGTATACTTAGGCTCTACTTAAACATACTATATTTTAAGTATGACAATATTTTTCATCTACCGTGTGCTATGTTGCATTTTATTTCACTGTACTCAAGCGAGTACAGTGGGCGTTTAGCCGTCAAAACTGCGCTAATTCTAACAAAGACTACAATTGCAATCCATCACGTTTTACGACACAAAATAACTATACAAGACTCGAAGAAGCCTTTGTATCGATTATGTCCGATGAAAAATGTTTTTTCTTCTAGTGTTTGTATTTTCTCATAAACTCTCAACACATAAAAAAATAGTTTTCGCACGTGGTTTTCTTTTGGGCGTTAATGGGTTAATGTATTTTTCTTTTTATGCAACCAGAAAGTTAAGAAACATTTCTTGTAATTGTTGATATCATAAGCATGAGTGGGCTGGAAGGGGCTAGAAAAGACTCGCGCGAGCCCTTTGTTAAATTAACTGTCGCGGCTCGGAGACTAGAAAAATACTTCTCATCCGATGGGGGTCGTTTAGGGACCTCAGTGGTTTCCTCATTATTGGCCTTATTCTTATGAATTACAAAAAAAAAAAAAATCTAAGGGCTTTAAAATATCTCTCTGCATCATTCCTCATACATTTTTTATAAGAATCCGTGGTTTTAGAATAAATAATTATATTTTTAGTTGCGCGTAAAAAAGACGTCATCCCAGCACACATATGAAATTGGAACTGATGGGTTGAGCCCAGATATCTCACGAAAGATCGCTTATCGCGGGCGCTTACCGTGTTATCGCGTTATCGCGTATTTATATAAACTACAAAAGGTCCAAAAAACTATGATATAAGAAAACCTTAATTATAAACATTGTATCACCCATATTAAAATAGATATTTAAGAAAATATGGGTGTTGGGGTTGCATTTCTTGAGCTTAGAACCGGAAAAGTTAATAACTATCACTATTGTCAAATCAAATCATTAGCTACCTGCAATTTCTGACATATATTATATAATCTATGACGGTTTATGTACACACTACTACATTTTCAGCTATTGGTATTGTTTATTTTACTGTATAATTACCTATTGTTAATAATATAAGCAACATTATATAGCTTTAATAAATAAGCCTTATAATTGTATAATATAAGAGTGATATAAAATCACTTCTTCTCAGAACACCGTGGATAGCTCTGATATTAAGCGAGCTCCTTGTTAACGTATTGAAAGTCAATCGCTGATCATAAATAATATTACGGATGCGATTTATAACTTAAAATAATAAAAAAAACTTATTATATGCTATTGTAAAAAAATAATAAAAATCAAAACCAACAGAACTGATATCATAAGTCACAGTCAATTTTGTATAAATAACCTTCATTGGATTTAACTTTCGTCAACTATTATTCCTCGCGATGAATTTTATTTTAACCAATGACAACTTTGAGGCATTCGATAATTTTACAAGATCATAATAATTTCGAGAATACTTAACATCACTTAAAATAAATGCTGAGATTTTTTTTCTTTCCTGTTCTTTTCCTAAACACGCTTCCTAATCACATGGTTAAAAGATCTGTTAAGTGCAGATCGGTATCGGGTCAAGAACATGAGAAATAAATGTGTTTGTGGTGGGAGAACCAACCAACATGTAATTTTTTCAGATTGATTTTAACCATTCCAAAACATTGACTGTTATATTCTTTCCGGTGTATTTTATTTAATCTAAACTGGAAATGGATAATTATTTTAAAAAATGTATTGTATAATGTGAATGGAGGTAGATAATAAAAGATTTGTATCATTTGGAAAATATTGTTGTATTTTTTGTATTAATGAAAGTTTTGTTTCAATTCTTTATTATTGCTTTTTCAGAAAAAAAATTGTTAATGTTTGTATTATTTTTGATATTTTTCTGAAGGTATGGTCTATTGATAATTTGTACTCTTTTAGTCATCTTAGGATTTATTCAAATCCATTTATCTCACGTATGTTGCGTACGGGTAGGCTGAGTACGGGTAAGCGGAGTAGGGATAGGCAGAATAGGCTCCGAAATGTGCTGGGGCAGCTACGATTGGAGTAGCAGCAGCGACGACTGGAGCATGAGCAGCGACAAGTGGTGCGGCAGCGACAAAAGGAGCTGCTACGGCATGGTTAACAATACTCGATGAATATGATGAAGCTACTGGAGCTACGGCATATGAAGCAACTGGAACTATTCCAGCTGATACTGAAGAAGCCACGACGGCGAGGACGAAGAACATCTGAAAATAAATTGAAATTTATTTAACTTTTCCGGTTCTAAGCTCAAGAAATGCGACCCCAATACCCACATTTTCTTAAATATCTATTTTAATATGAGTGATTCAATGTTTATAATTAAAGTATTCTTATATCATAGTTTTTTTGGACCTTTTTTAGTTTATATAAATACGCGATAACGAGATAAGCCGCGAGAGTTTAAAAAAAAAAAAAAAACGTAACAATGTATGTGGGGTTGCATAGGTTGTAAATATTGTTGATATTTTTTAAATGATTGTTTTAATAATATCAGGATGACTTATTTGAATTCATTCATTTAACTACAAATACATCTAACGAAACCAACAATTTTGATCCATCAAAATGATTAAATTGTTGTTATTATTAAATAATAAATTTTCATTTTTTTGGAAAAAAATAAATGTTTATGTATATCCTATTCCAGTATTTAAGCACACTTTAGTTATAAGTAATTATTTGAAACTAAGTAATTTATCGATATTTACTATTCATTAAATTTGATTAAAATAATGATTTACTTCTTACTTGAAAACCTATTGTTAATTTCGTTTTTGTTTTTTACAGAAAATATATTTGAATAATGTCACAGAAAGTCAATATGCGTATTAAATTTATTTTAGTTAATATAAAAAAAAACAATAAAAAACCGGTTTCACGACTAGTAATTTCATCAATTGAAAATGCTCGTGATGATTGAAACTTGTCCTAATCATATTAAATAAACGTAGAATTAATAAAAAAAGTATTTTTTATTTTTTTAATATAATGCTTCTACTCCAAGTATGTATGGACAGTGAACATCTTACAATTAATTTTAATATTTCATTAAATTATTGATCTATTATATCCGTTTTTAACTGAATTTGACAACATAAACATTACTTTGGCATAATAGAGCAAATACACCAATTTAAGATAATTTTATATACGAATTACGGTAATTTAAATATAACGTATAGAATTTCATTGCACTTTACTGAACAAGTTAAAAGTCTTTTGAAAGATTAGATAAACAAAAACACCAATCTTTCGGGTGATAAAAATAAAGTGTTTTGTGTTTCAAAAATATTATTTGAAGTAAGTAAGCACTTCAATATACTAATTTGAAATTATCGATTTTTGATATATTTTTTATGGTAATCACAAGACACTTACTTCAAGCGATATTTAAAATAAAACTGTTAATATTGTATATTGAAAGGACGGTTCATTTTACATATAATGTTAACCTTTGAAAGAACTTCCTGTTTTTTTAAATTGTTTTTTTTTAATATGTGTAATAACTATGTACGTACCACACACTTAGTCATCATTTTCACTGATTGGTACTGTTGACTTGCTAAGAAGACTCTAAAAGAATTTATGATATTGATACATTATTTGATAGTATTTATAGTAAGAAGTACATGGACAAATATGACCCCACCATTGACGCTGTAAGCTGAAGTTCATTATATTTCCCTCACGCTTGCATAATTGGGTAACAGCTGACAAGGCTTCTTGCTGTTTCTCATTAAACTGTTTCACTCTCAAAGTCAACTTGCATTGCTTATATTCATTCTTGCAATTGTAGATTATGTAATGCGTGAAATCGTAAAACCATAAATTATAGCCCAACCATTTTAGTGGCTTAATCCGACGTTGTTGAAAGACATATTTTTTTATTCGCTCTAAACATAGAGAATATTACCTCTAATGAAGGTATCTCAACAGAAAAGAGTACTAAGGGTAGATGTAGAAGGATGGGGTAGGACGAAATTAGCGATTAGCTACGCACCGTTATTCAAGCATTGCATAGATTGTAAGGGATTTTCTAGACATCACAAAAATCTATGCCTACGAACAGAAAACGATAAATTGATTGAATAAAAATAAAATAAAAAGACATTTATAACTGATTTTTAAGGAGTTAACTGTCAATACTTGGTGATAAAGCTTAAAATATTAATATATCGATACCGTAAGTCATCGTAATTTGACAGTATTGAGTTAAGTATAAAAAATATTTCAGAATACATACATACTTCTCTATCTCTTCTAAAAAGCACTTGTTGCACTTTCGATACCCGATAGTGATATATTTTCCATGTACATACATGGAAAATACATGGCGAATGTATTTTTGTAAACTGTAAATACATACATGCAAGTATACCATGTATATACATACATACATGTTACACACCGAATATAGAGGATAAGAATTCCTAATGAAGCATATATTAACATAAGTGTTTCTACAAGAGTTGCTTGTTACTTAGTTTCTTAACCTCACTTTTTTCGACGTGTACAGATAAAGCAGGGAAAAGACTAGTGGTTAGCTAACCAATCTCGCTACTTACTGTTTTCAAGGTCTGATGAATGTGAGGAAATTTGAGACATGTCTTCAATGCTTTTAAAAAAATAATCCATAAACGAATAAAAACATACTTTATAAAACTGTCCGTTCTAGGATTTGAGTCCGCGAGCACTGTGACCGAAGACAACGACATCGGTCACTCGGCCATAGTCCCCGCTATAATATATATTACATGTATTAACTTTGGCATGGTTTGCTTGATATTTCTAGGCTGCTTATGATTCAAATTAAGATAAAATATTACAGTAAAGATTATACGATTAATGACTTGACGTATAACCGAAGCCAATAAATCATTGACAATTAATAAATCAAGATTCAGTTTGATGACTTGATAATTCTTATGCAGGTTTTGATTACTTGTTAAATACAAACTATTTTGATAATCTGTCACTTATAATTTATATCTCAAATTCTGTTTTTAAAATAACTAATAATATTTTTTATATAAGTTTACTATTTTATAAGTTGTCATTTTTTCGTCATGCTTGCAATAAATTAAAATGTGCCATTGGTTTTGACAATGATGATTTTTTAATGTTTGGTGTGTTTTCAAATACATATTACATGTTTTTAGTACAAATATGTATTTTTTTACATTTTTAAGGCATAAACAACATATACAGTAGTATATATTTTAATTAATTATACAAAACGGTAAAAAAGTGAGATTAATCTATATTATAATACATAATTTTACTGTATTTATGTAGTATTTTATCCTGAAAAGAATCAAGATGTTGAAATAACAGTATATTAAAGATATCTTTTATTTAACATGATTTTTTTCATTGAAATTGTACTAAAATACGAATGTCATTTAGAGAATAGATTTTCGATGCCCACAAAAACTGTCTTTTCAATAATTTAAATTATTAATGCCCCCATCTTAGATTTTGTTTTACTGCAATTCAATTATCATTTTTGTTTATTCAAAGAAGTCCGAAAAGAAACCAAAAGAAATGTATGCCTTTTATTTGTATTTGTAGAGTATAAATTACATATTCATGGAATGAATATTTTTTCCAGAAACAATTAAATAAATGTTTTTGTATTCGTAATAAAATTTGTTAACATGGGTAAGACGCGCATTGAATACATAAAATGATTTTTATCCGAGAGATGTACACATATTCGTTTTTCGCCATGAATATCGTGTTTTACTCTTGGTTAACGAAGTGAAACGTATGTTATGCTTTTATGCTAGAAATAAATATAGCAAGTTACATCCCCTTGAAGATTTTATTTTTGCTTTAAAGTATTCTAGTATGCCATGTACCAAGTTGATTTAGCTTGAACACGAATCCTTCACGTATTTTTGGGGGTAACGTATATTTCAGTTTATTAACACCATAAAGTTATAGAATAACTATCAAGATCGATAGTAATCAACCAATGAAAAATATATTTTTCATTAGCCTTGTTTGTTGCTTCTTTTTTTCGATACGCTTAAAATGCCTAAAGTGTAATTTTGTGTGTGTTTTTTTTTAATTTTGACGATATCTTATAGATTTTTAAAAACAGTTTATATGAGCCCCTGAGAAGTGAAGTGAGCCAAGTGGTATTTAAAAAAAAAAACAGTTGGCTGAGTTATAATATTTTAAACGTCTTAAAGTATAGTAAAAGTGCAATGAGCTTAGTAAATACACACTGCAATAGTGTTTTCTCCTCCCTAAGATACAAATATGCAATCCACAAAAACACTAAGTAAAGACGTGATTGTACTTTAAATTTAAAAAGAAAGTTTGACCATTTTGCTACCTACCTCTCAAAGGTTCATTAAATACCAATAAGAAGAAAAAAGCATCGTTTTAAAAGACGGCGTTTATCGGAACCTATTTTTTTCGGAACGGAAATTTTGAAAGGTTAAAAAGGTTAAAAATTTTAGAAAAGACGGAGTTGAAATTATAATAAAACTATAAAACCTCGATATTATAGCGGGCGGTTTTGTTTCCTTGTTTTTTTCACTCAAATATTCACCTTCATCGATCAATGCAAGGCAGAGCATTGTTTACGAGAAACGATGGTAGGACATAAATATGAGAAATGATAATCACTTTTTCAACTGTCATTTTTTTGTGTAAACACTGTACACGCATCTTATTTTAAAAAATACAGCGATTTTTTGTACGAATTTCACAATTTTATAAAATAAACATGATTGATTCATCAGTCAAAAATTCTCGCGATGGGTGAAACCAGTATTTAACAATTATGTAAAATTTTGAAATCAGTAAAAACAAAACAGTTTTTCAAAACACAATTTTCATAGATAATTCGAAATATGGTCAATTTATTTTATGATTTATAAATAGCAATGGTGTAATATTTCTATCCAGAGATTCAACCCATCGACTGCGAAGCACACAAGAACGAAATTCGCGAATGCTATCAGACTGTTACGACTCTTTTTCAAATATAAAAAATATGAAGAATAAAACAAATACAATGTATATGTAACGAATATTTATTTACTCATATAAATAATGATGAAACTGAACACTTCGTTGGAAAGTTAAGGTTGTATTATATTATATATAAAACAATCAAACTAGTGCGTTTCTATCCCAGGTAAGATGCGTACGGGTATGCAGAGTAAGGGTATGCTGAGTATGGATACGCAGAGTATGCCGAGTAAGCTGCTAGTCCTGGAGCTGCGACTATTGGGGAATGGGCAGCAACCAGTGGGGCATGTGCAGCAACAAGTGGAGCAGCGGCGATCAGTGGAGAAGAAACAGTCTGGCTTACAACTTGTGATGAATAAGCTGATAGTGCTGGAGCCACGGCGTAGCCAGCCAGTGGAATACCACTGGATGATACGGAAGCAGCCGCGCAGGCAAGAACGAAGAACATCTGAAACAATATTTTTTAGTATGAGAATAAGTGAATTTCCTTGAAACAATGACAGCAGACTCTAATTTTTGTCGAAAATGAGTTATGTATCCTATAGTTACAAATATATTTTTTTTTAACAAAAATGGAAGCTTACATTGTCACCTTTACACTTCACACCGTTATCAAGGGAAATGATTTTAATTGTTAAAAAGAAATAGTAAAAACACAGTTACAATATTATGGCAGAAAAAATCGGAAATTGGTGAATATATTTCCAGTATTGAATATATTCTTTTTGGTTTTGATAAAAATTCTATTCTTACCTTTGTACGACTACAAGGTTTTTCGTGCAATTGAAAATAAATATTACCCAGATTACCTGAATAGGTGATTGAAATATGTTCGTAAGAATTACTGTATATATATTTTTATTATTATTTATTATAAGTTCTCTTTACGTTAAGCAGATGTCATTATTCGAAAAAGAATACAGATATGTTTTTTTTTGTGTAATAAATTTATAGGGAAAATTCTAAGCGTATGAAATAACTGCTAGGAAAAACAAACAAATATACTGAACAAAATAAATTTATGGAATGTTAAGTATTTCGGAAAACGTATGATGTTCGATTAGTTTTGCTTTTTTACACGTAAAACATTATCTTTAACATACCACACACTTGGTCATCATTTTGGAGAATGTTGTTAGTACTTTGAGATATAAACAGAGAATGATATTTGATTGAGATGTCACTGGGTATATTTATAGTTAAAACAAGATATCACAATACAAAGATACCCCTACCAAGATTTTTTATTTGAAATCTCACGAGACTCGCGTGCTTATTGTTGACACATGTTTTAATGAAGGTTTAGTCAGTGCTAACACAGTAACGTAAAAAACGATTATTGAATAAATGTTTCAGCTAAATATATCGTCATCGGCAGAGAGAGGTTGACAAATTTTAAAAAAACAGACAATTGTACAATTAGATACTTAGATATCTATTATGTGTCTTGAATAATTCAGTTCGATTAGAAAAATGGTAGATATAATATATTTTTTTTTAATTGAAGATTTACCAAGCTCGGATAGACTTGCTTGAAATGTATGAGTGTTCAAAATACACACGGAAATATTGTAAGCACTAAGAACAAGCGAGAAAAGTTCTTTCCTTATTATTTTTTTCTAAATAATCTTGCTCAAGATGCCTTAAAATATTTAATGAATCGCAAGGAGCCGCTTGATTTTTTTTATGAATTGTCATTAGTGGTTAAAATCGAATTGCTTACACCGAACAGATTACTGTAAAAGCCAGTGTTTGAATACTTACTAAATCTCAATTTCTACTCCAAAATCGGGAAATAAAAAAACGCTTATTGCTTATAAATATTATCCAAAGCTAAAATTAATAAAAGAAAGATGGATAATATGTAATTGCTTTATATAAATAAAGATTTGCATGTCTGACCTTTAAAGTTGATTCATACAAAATGCGAATTTTTATGGGACAATCTACAATACTTCAAGAGTTCCTTTGGGAATTTGAGCTCCTGACTGCTTGACAAATGTAGAACGATATCTTTGAGACAGTGATGCGCGCGGGAGGCTTTGAGTGGCAGATGAGGAATGTATTGTTGGCAGTCGAAGCTTTTCGAGAGTTATAAAGAAACGTTTGTAAACATTTTTAAGACTAAACAGTTTTCCTGGCTTGTAGTAAAATATTTCAGTTTGCCATTGTATATTTTTTATTCGCAATAGTGTCATTAAATTTTGGTAACGACAGTTTTCCATTAAATAATATTGCGATTTTAAGGTTTTAAGACACATGTTTTCTAATTCTTCTATTTGAGAACCGATATGTTTATATATTCAAGTAACGTGGTAATATACATGTCTGCCACTGAATACTTTCTTGAGATTTTCAAAACACATTCGGAAGTGTCTAAAAATAAATTTGAAGATTTCAATTCGCTCAGAAATTTAGATTAAAATCGTTTACGCAAAAGCATCTACCGAAATTGGTATGTTAAAAAACAATCACATTATAATAAATTGACATTGCTTTCTGATTTTTTGTAATATGTTTTTCTTTAAATGACAAAATCCATTACATAATAATGAATATTATCGAATTTTAAGTGTCTCAGCTGTACCGCGTGTGGGCTTAACAAGATAATTTAACAAAGGTATTCTTTTCTGTTAGTTCAACAACACTTCTAGTAGGATTTGATAATACATCTATATATTAATAGTCGTTAATGTCCGTCCGTCTGTAAAATGTCCCCGATTTCCCCTTCCCCTCCTCCGCCCCAGCCACGCTGTCAACATTTTTTTATTCATACTAAATACATACTTTTTTCGTTTGTATATGGTCGCAATTTCGCCTTTTCGATGACGTCAAGAAAGACGGTCTTCCTCCCCCCCCCCAAATCCTGCCCCGCTGTCGCCATTAATTATTTTTTTTATTCATACTAAAGACATATTTTCCCAATACACTGTTTATTATTTGACGAAACAAATCAAATCGCTGAAAAAATTTCATACAAAAAAACGCCGCGACCGTGGATCGAACACAGAACTCTGGATTACCAGTCGAGCTCTCTATCAACTGAGCTAACGTCATAAATATCAAGGCGATAAAAATAGTGTATTTAAAATAAAAATTTGAAAATGGAACGATATGTCAAACAATGAGAGCTAACGTCACAATTATCGGCAGCGATAAAAATAGAAACTATATATTAAATTTCGTTTGAAATTGGAACCTTGCATATTATATATATTTTATTTTACGAACATTTCTTTATTCCTCTGTACCCTAGCGGTAAGCCGCTCGGCTGGTAATCTGTAGGAACTTGGTTCGAATCTAGCCTAGAGCGCTTCTTTTTGGGTTTATAACATTTTTTTTTTTTGAAAATTTTCTTTTTAAATCACAGTACATCTTGATCGTATGAAAATAAATGCTACCAAAATAACAAAATCCGATTGACTAGCGAAATATGTTTTTCAAAAAATAAATATAAGACGCAATTATTTCAAGATTTGTTTTTAATCTAGGTACATACGTGGTATAGTTAGTTGTTGGCGAAAGCATAGTTTCAGTATGAGTTATAAAATAACGTCAGTAAAAATCATTATATATATATATTCTAAAAAACAAGTTCTATTTGGAGAATAAGTCAAAATTTTGATAATTTTGTTTTGATAAAATGTCCAATTAATTTATAATATTTTGCATGTGAAAATTGCATTTTTTATATAAATATAATTTTATTCTTTGCCCATTTATTTTCCGACTTTTTTCTCACATTCCATTGAAGTGAAAAAAAAGTAGATATTAAATTATTCTAAAAATTAGAATATTAGATTATTCTAAAAATTCCAAAATCAATATATTAATAGTCGATAAAATAATCACTTTTCACAAATCACATTTAACAATTCACAAATGTGTGCGTACTGATGTCCTCGGGTCTTTTTCTTTTTCTACGAAATATTTTTGTTAGCGTACTTGAAAATTAGTTAAATAAAATATATACTACGAAAAATGATTGTTAGCAACCTTGAACATTATTCCAAAAATTTTATAATTTACAATTTAAAAACTGCAGGGCTGTCGATATATGCGCCGAGATCGATTTATGCTACTATGAAAAATGATTGTTATTTTGTTTTGATAAAATGTCCAATTAATTTATAATATTTTGCATGTGAAAATTGCATTTTTTATATAAATATAATTTAATTCTTTGCCCATTTATTTTCCGACTTTTTTCTCACATTCCATTGAAGTGAAAAAAAGTAGATATTAAATTATTCTAAAAATTAGAATATATTAGATTATTCTAAAAATTCCAAAATCTATATATTAATAGTCGATAAAATAATCACTTTTCACAAATCACATTTAACAATTCACAAATGTGTGCGTACTGATGTCCTCGGGTCTTTTTCTTTTTCTACGAAATATTTTTGTTAGCGTACTTGAAAATTAGTTAAATAAAATATATACTACGAAAAATGATTGTTAGCAACTTTGAACATTATTCCAAAAATTTTATAATTTACAATTTAAAAACTGCAGGGCTGTCGATATATGCGCCGAGATCGATTTATGCTACTATGAAAAATGATTGTTAGCAAACTTGAACATTATTCCAAAGATTTAATAATTTACAATTTAAATACTACAGGGCAGGGCTGTCGATATATGCCCCGATATATTTATTTTATTTTTAGAATCTCTGGCTTATTCAATAAATAGGTTTGTAATTTTCTGACTACTTAAAAATGCAACAAAAATCCTCCCGTTGAGGTCAACGGGCTTACAGCTAGTTTATAATATTACTTCTACTGTGTTCTTGTCAAATGAGAAGCCAAAAAACAATTATTAGTTAATTTATCTCTTAAATCTTTTGGCTGCTGCCCTCATCACATTGAAATATCCCATGTTTTTATGATATTATTACTTGTATTTTCTTTTATAAAGCACAATAATACAATGTTTGCGCATATACCGTCGTGTAAGGTTAGTGTCGATGTTGAATTTTACTTTTTTTTTTGTTGTTGCTATAAGTATCAACATATATTTGACGACATTCCTTGACATCTTGTTTTGTGAATTATCAACATTTGTAATTCTAAGTAGACTCGGTGACTACATATTGTGTTATTCAAAAAATAAAATGGACGCATCAAATGCTATATGTGATAAAATCAAAATTTGGTTGATAAATTCAGTAACTATTTTTGATAGAAATAATTATTGATTGGCTGTTTTGAGTATCTACTGTAAAAGCTTAAATTTGTCATTTCTAAACAATGTTGCTAAATATCCCAACGATGACTATTTTGAAAGTACAACACACCATGTGAAAACACAGTTCCAGCTTGGCTAGCTTAACATGTGAAAACACGGTTCCAGGACTCGAAATTATTTATCTTGGATATATAATTTGAATTGTCAGTCAACATGATAGATTATAGGCAATGATTTTTCATTTATTTTCTCAATTTAAGTAACTTTATCAATTTACCTTGGAGCTGCTTAAATTAAAATTTTATCTATAGTTAATGTATCGCTATTTTCACAAATCAACAATATAAAATATATTTTTAACTATCTTATTTAAAAAAAAAAAAAGTAAATCTATATCACCGGTTTTGGTCATCACAAGCATCTCGGTACAGGTTTGTATTGAAAAAATGCGTAAATAGTACAAATAAGTGCTTTTTTTATCGAAAAATGTTATTTTATTTTTAAAATTTTCAAATTCTTACGACATATACATTCCAATACCAATAATATTCGTTAATATTTTTGCTTAGAATGTTGTATTTGAGCTAAAAATTCGTGGTGTTCTGCTCTAGATTTTTAAATAATGTATTCATTTTAAATAATGTTTTTTATAATCGTAGAGGGTTAAATTATTGAGATTTCACGATAGTACACATGTATTTTTCATTTTTCATAAGTAACAAAAAAAAAAATTATTCAATATATTTATTTATAATCCTATATTTTTACAGTTGCGTTCATTTGAACATGTAAGTAAAAAGAAAAATTCAAAATTACATAAATATTATTTTACTACATATATAAACTATATCACCGTTTAAAATTATACAGTTTTTTAATGTAAAGAGTTTTTTGGATGTTATGTTACTTATGCTGAATCACGAACTATCCTAGATATGAAGCGTAAGGATACGCAGAATATGGATACGCTGAATAAGGGTAAGCAGAATATGCGGCAATAGGAGCATGGGCAGCGACCAAGGGAGCAGCGTGTGCAGCCACAAGGGGTGCATGGGCAGTTACTAAGGGAGCAGCGGCGACGAACGGAGTGGCGATGGCGTGGTTAACGGTGTGGGCGGAGTATGAAGATGCGTATGGGGCCACTGCGTAAGCAGCTAATGGAATTGCTCCAGCTGACGCATGAGCCGCGACGGCGAGAACGAAAAATATCTGAAAAGAAAAAAAAAATGTTTATGCATAGGTAATGTTTTGGGTTAAGGAATGTGAAGTCGGAATCATAATCGTGGAATCGGACTGTTTCACAACATGCTACTAGTCCTAACAAAATAGTGGAAGTCCGAACACATTAAAAACAATCAAACTACTTAATAAATAAAAAGTGTTTTGTAAGATTACAAAAATCGAAGTCAGAGTCGAAGTAGTTTTGTTGTGCAACGACTCCACTGCACTGGTTTTATATAAAAATCATTACAATTGTTGTATTATTTTTTTTTTATACCAAAGCAGATTTATATAACGTTCAGTTTCTATATTATTACTATAGATTTTTTTTCAATACACTAAGTTTAAAAAAAAATACATAAAAAGAAGTAGCCCTAGAAACATTAACGTACATTACCCCTGATGATTTTGTTATTGTATATTTTGCCTGTGTGGTCGAGTGGTCAACATCGTTGGCTACCGCTACGGAGGGCACGGGTTCGAATCCCGGTACGGGCAGTTTTATAAATTGATATTTCAATCGATTTATGAATTTCTGTTCAAAGCATGGATGTATGTGATGTCTTGAATTCCCCCCTCTCACCCATCCTATCCTATGAACGGGGCGTATGGAGAGCGATTAGCTAACCACTAGTCCTGTCTTTGCCCTTTCCTTCTATTCCTACTCTCTTTGAAAAATGAGAGGTTGAGCAACTGAGTAACAAGCAGTTCTCGTAGAAACATTTCTGTTGAGATAAACTCCATTAGGAGTCCATATGCTCCATATTGGGAGCGGACATGGAAAAAAAAAATAAAATTTTGTGTAACTATAATTTAATTTCTTTAAGACATTTTTAAAGACTTGATGCAAATGAAATGTAATTAATAATGAACAATAATTAACGAATATAATTTTTCTCAAAGTATAGGTTACTAAATTGTTGCCAATCTTTATATTTATATTTAGTATTAACAACCTACCACACACTTGGTCATCATTTTGAAGGATTTTGTAGCTGCTGTGAGGAACAAAGGGAGACTGATGGCTTATGAAGATGCAACGCGGTGTATATATAGTTAAAAGACATATCATAATATGATATTCCCACCACCCAAAAAGTTTCAATTCGTAATCACAACAAACTCTTGTGCGTGCTATTGAGACATTTAAAATGAAAGCTTTTTAAAAAAGCCTAATACGTCATTACCGAAACTGTTGTGTGTAACTGATAATTTATTTCAAAGCCGTCTTAAATGTTGTTACATGGGTAAATTTTACACACCAGCGTAAAAGTCATAATCTAATGTAAATGATTAGTATTCATATATAAACTAAATGATACTATTTTTATTTATTTATAAATCGTAAAAAATATGAAAAACTATGCTTTGATTTTTTTTTGTAAAATCTTTTATTTATTTAATCTAATCGATTGATTTAATTCATACACTTCGTACAGTATTCAGTAGTTTTTTAGTAAATCACAGTAAATCTTATTTTTTTTTTTGGATATCAAATTTATGGAGCTTCAAGTACCAGGACGCACCAAGGTTCTTCCAGTCTCCTTCATCGGTAAAGATTTTGAAAAATTGTAAATTGCATCCCCTTACCGTCGTTTGCAGACGGAAGGGCGCGATCACTACAGAGATAAGAAGTTCACGGGAACTCCATATGCATTATTTTGCAAATCACATTCCATATGCTTCCTCCATACTATATCCGTACATGTACACACACATGCGCATACATACATACACACATACAGTACACAAAAAACATTTAAACAAAGAGAGTCATTTTCGTGATGCTAAGTTCGTTCTAAAATTGACAATTTTAATTGCTTCCATTGGAAAATCATCTTGCTTAGTTCATTATTTATCTTACCACGACTGTATTTAGAATATATCTTTTCAAATTCAAAAGAATTAATTATATTTCATATTGAATTAAAATGAGAGTTTTGATTTTTTCTTTTAGAATTTCAAGTTAACGTTGTAAAATTTATTGGTTCTTCAGGCATCGTAAAAAAATTCGGCTATGTATTAAGGCACTGAATAATATGAGGTTATGTAAGCCAAGTGTTATTTAAGGAAACAAATAATTAGGTGAGTTATAATGTTCTAGTATTAGAGTGTTTCCTCTTTGAAAATAATATATATGTAATTCACCAAATCAGCAAATCGGTGAGATCCGTCACACAAGAACCTTGACCACTACGCTAAAGACCCAACTGTGATTGAACCAGTTGTGATACAGGGTATATTTGTTATAATGTATTTTTTTTTTATATTTTCGGCCTTTGCAAAATTTAAAACTTCCAAAATAACAAAAAAGATAGAAACGACACTTTGCTGTTTTTCTTCAGATGTTATGAATCTACAATAAATTAGCTAATTATTACATAATTAGAATAGGTACATAAAAGATGTATAAATGAATCATACACCGCATAATGAGGGTAAGTAATTAATTTTTATACTGTTTGATTATTATAGCAAATAACATTAAATCGATTTGATTTTTTACGCTGTACTACAGTGAGGTTATAAACTAAAATATTTAAGTATTTTTTTCAACTAAAAATATGATTTGATTAATAACTAAATGGGGTAGGCTTCTTTTTTATTTTTGAATTAACTTTTTCTAATACTATTTTTCGACTATCTACTAATAAATTAAAAATACTATGTAACTATTCACGTCTTATAATTATTCTAGTTGACACGTATCTTTCTCGTTAAAGTAGTTGCGTAATTTAGTATAATAGCTTATACTAAATATTTTTAATTGAAGAACAAAAAAAATAAATGTTGTCTGTAGCTTGTTTTACAATGTGGTGCATACTAGAATATCCATTCCCGGGACCCAGGATCTCTAAATCCCAGAACCCCAACCAATTCACCAACTCCGTAATTCCGGGATTCACTATAACATGAAAAAAATCAAATTTAAAATGTCAATAATTTCCGACTTACTATCTATCATGTATTTTTATGATAAAACAATTTCCGACAGTATAGCTTAGTTTGTTTATATACCTACATCATAAATATGGAAACAATGGTCTCATTCCCTCTCATATTTTGTAGCAGTAGTAGACAGAAGCATATTTTTTCATAATTTTATACAAAATTCAGTTGCAATCGTTTATTTTTGGTTTTAAATTTCAATTTAAGACCCTGGAAACTTTGTGTTTGTGATATATTTTCTTCTCAGATGAATCTAAAGCAACTGTGGTTTAACATTAAAGAATATATGTCGCTTTGGCCATTTTTTTTTTTTTTTAATCCATGTCCGCTCCCAATGTGGAGCATATGGCCTCCTAATGGAGGTATCTTAACAGAAGTTTTTTCTACGAGAACTGTTTGTTACTCAGTCGCTCAATCTCACTTTTTTCAAAGTGAGTAGGGAAAGAAGGATAAGGCTAGAACAGGACTAGTGGTTGGCTAATCGCTATTCTACACCCAGTTATTAAAGGATCAGAAGGATTGGAGGAGAGGAAATGATGTGAATTGACATCACAAACACCCAGTCTTCGATCACAACTTTGAATTGAATAATTCTCAAATTCACTGTGATCTGACCGGGAATCGAACCCAGACCTGCGTGATCGGTAGAGCAAGCTCTTACCAACTGAGCCACAGCAGGCGACATTTGTTTTAGTGACATTTGTTTTAGTGACATTTTTAAAATTTTATTTAGGGATACGCAAAAAAATGAAATTATAATGATAAATCCCGGGATCCTGGGATTGGAATATTGTGAAAGAAATGGATTCCATAATGCATATCTACATAAAATTTTGGCTATGCCAAGAAACATAAACCTGTACTGAATAAACATTAAATAAAGTCATCGTAGTTTGTTAATAAAATATAAAAAAAACACAAAATTTCATTTTGTTTAAATATTTTTTTAATGTCATCACACAACATATATTAAAAACACATTTTTACAAATATTTATTACGTAGTCTTTTTGGTATTAAATTTTTGTTATCAATCAAGTCATTAATCAAGTAAACATTTCATCATAAATTATCCCAAATATGAAGCGTAGGGGTACGCAGAATATGGGTACCCAGAATAAGGGTATGCAGAATATGCGGCAAGTGGAGAATGAGCAGCTACAAGGGGAGCGTGCGCAGCCACAAGGGGTGCATGGGCAGCTACCAAGGGAGCAGCATGTGCAGCCACTAAAGGTGCATGTGCAGCTACCAAAGGAGCAGCAGCGACAAACGGAGTGGCGATGGCGTGGTTAACGGTGTGAGCGGAATACGATGATGCTACTGGAGCAACTGCATATGCAGCTAATGGAATTGCACCAGCTGATGCATTAGCCACGAAGGCGAGAACGAAGAACATCTGCAAAATAATGGTATTATATTAGTTTTTCTTACGATGCACTAGTTTTGGATACATTACTTAATTTGTGATAACAAATATTTATGATATATTTACATACTTTACTTTCGAACGATTTAAATTAAATATACCATCGTCGATTGTTTGAGTATAATATTGAACACCATTCAGAGCCTTAAATTATTTATTTAAATAGTAAAATTTCTATTACTAATATTGAAATTCAATCGCATATCACAGCAAAGTGATCCCACTAATAAATAAAATTTAATTTGCAATATCGTCACACTTGCCACTCCGACGTTGAGACATTTCATTTGAAGGTTTTGTCAATGTTTTGATAAGAAGCGATGAGAAATAAAACAAACCCATATTTAAACAATAGAAAACTGCATTTTTTATGAAATTGCTAGGCGCAGGCCTGCATTTAATGTAAATGAGGACGAGCTGTTGTCGATTTATACGACATGCAATTTTGAGTATGTATACGTTACTAGGATTTTTAGGTTTGCAAATGAAGAAATGGTATTGTAATATTTTGTTTATACAGGAGATAAATATCGATGTATCTTTAAAAAAATACAATGAATACAGCCGTAGGCAGCAAGAAGTTTTATATAATACATCACTTTATATGCAGAGCTGGACACACCGCATCATTGCTATATGTTTCACTTAGTATGCAAATATAAGTCAATTGTGATTTGGAAAATATTTTTCATTGAATAATGAGCTATGTAATATATAACAACAAAATCATGTAAAAAACTTTCAATAACAAAATAAGAAGAAAGCTATTGAATTGATAAAAGATATTCTAATTCCAGAAGAAGAAAAAAATCATTATTCCAATATAGCTGATTTCATGGTCCTATAAATATTTTTTGAATTTAAAGTAAAACATTTTGTCTCATAATGCTGCTTCACAAATAGTTAAAAGTTAAAAGGAATATCAATTATTTTTTACGTACCACACACTTGGTCATCATTTTTGAGAATGTTGTGTTTGCTTTGAGAAACATAGAGAGATTGATGATAATGAAAATACCACAGTGTGTATTTATAGTAAGATCCACATATCACAATACTGCAATCCCACTCTCGTTCATCTTTTTATTCGCAGTCCCAATACACTTGCGTATGTTTTATTGAGACATATTTTGAATGAAGGTTTTGTCGGTGAACGATGAATATTTAAAAATCGATATGTTTCAATGATTAAATATGAGAATATATGAAAGTTCGTAGAAATCTGTCTCGGTTGATAGAATAATCTCAACACACTCGCGTATTTGTTTGAAAACATTTTTTTTCAAAATTATGAAAAAATGTTTTATTATACCATACTGTATGCAGTAGTATAGAAAGGGACTGCGGACTGCTTTGGTGGAACTTTTTAAAGAGTGACACTATTTAGTGGGTTACATTTTCTATAAAGAAAAAGAAAAATTCTAAAGTAATAAACAAATACAAATTGTTTGATATACAGAATCAATGCAAGCATGATTGAATTCACCATACTTACTTCCGTATTATTTGTGATTTGTGACTCGCTTCCACAAAGTTCAAGTATGCTTCTTTAAAACAAAAATATAATATTTAAAAAAAAATACAACCTATAAAAAAATACATCACCCGCAGTTTAATCTTGAAAATGTGAAGGATGTGGCAAAATCAAAAATCGGCTATTTTTGAGTCCGACTCCGACTCCATAGCCCTGATAAATACTATGATGTCTTTACATTGGATTTATTATTCTCAATCTTAAACAGAGCTTGTATTGATAATGCAGTATCATTTGTTTAGATACATGTTTAATTATTAGAAAGTTATATATTTGAATCTGAATGTCTCAAAAAAAATAATTGCATAAGTGAATTGTCGTCATAAAGTTCGTGGTATTTTTGTGCAATTATTCAAGAAAATATTTGCTGAAAATAGTGTAGACAGCGGGATTTTTGTCTCTGAAAAAATAAGCATTCAATACGTCCAATTCCTAAATATCAATCAATGCATTACGTTTGCAAATTTGAAGATAACACAGTAATGGTGACTTTTTGGGTAACACTATTTATTTTTTATAACGCTTACAGTTCATGAGCCGAGAATTATACCCGCTTACTGTATGTACTTGTAAATAAATATTGTTATATCATTTGAGGAATAAATCCAATAATCTTAGAAAAAAGATCTTAATTGTGATTACAAAACATCAATGGTCTCTCTTAAGTCTCTATTAAAGTATCGGAAGAATGCAATTTGGGAGCATTCGACAGTGAGTAAATGGATTTTATATTTTGCAAATGTAAATAAATAATAAAATGTATAATACTAGTGATTATATCATACATATATTCTTATTTATTTAATAAAGAGTTATTGATGGCGATCTAAATTAGTTTGTCGATTAGATATTTATTACATCCAATCCTAATTGAGAAAATATTCGCGTAAACAATAACAAACTCTGAAGGTCCTTGCGCTTAAATTAGGTCATACAAATCAATCATCATTAAAAGGCAATCGAAAAAGATCGTAACATAGAAATGCCCTTTATTCTCAAGGGTGGTTATTATTGTAAGAGTTGAATGTTTTTGATTGCTGGAAATATTTATGAAATAATGTTGAAATGATCTGAAGACACCCTAAGTGGGTAATAAAACTGAAAATAAATTCTATTGAAAAGAATTTATATACAGTTTTAAGGGTTGTACATCTGCCTAAAAAGTAATTCATGTTTTATGCAACGGTCAATTTAAAGTAAATACACAAGGTTTCGTTTTATCTATAAAGATTTTTTTATTTTCATATCACAAAAAATGCAGCATTCAAGAAAATGTTCCATCGTAATTTTTACAGGTACGAAGCATACGGATAAGCAGAATATGGATACGCTGAATAAGGATATGCGGAATATGCGGCAAGTGAAGCATGTGCAGCCACAAGGGGTGCATGGGCAGCTACCAAAGGAGTAGTGGCGACAAACGGAGAAGCGATGGCGTGGTTAATGGTGTGGGCAGAGTATGAAGATGCCACTGGAGCAACTGCGTATGCAGCTAATGGGATAGCTCCAGCTGATGCATAGGCCACGACGGCGAGAACGAAGAACATCTGTAAAGTAAAAATACATGAGTCATGTATATTTTAATTGTTAATTTTAGGCATAAGAATCTCTTCGAATGGATTTGATTTGAGTTATTTATATAATTATGATATAGCTTCTCAACAAACTTAATCGGGTTTTAATAAGCTTATCATAATTTAATTCATTATTTTTTCGTTTCTAAAAACGTGAATATGGCCTTCAAAGTAATTTTTGTCTATAATTACTATGGCATCAAACTTTCTTTATTTAATATGTTATAATGCTCTTTCGACACTGATTACTAGTTTACAGTTTAAATACTTTGTCAACATACCACACACTTGGTCATCATTTTTGAGGATGTTGTTGTTGCTTTAAGAAACAAAGAGAGATTGATAATTATGAAGATATCACTAGGTGTATTTATAGTTGGAATCACATATCACAACATGGTGATCCCACTATCCAACAATTAAAGTTTTTGTAATACCAATAAATTTGCGTATACGTTTTTAAGAAGTATATTGCAACTTACAAGTGAATGTTTCGTGAAAGCCTTGATGAGTTTGTTTGAATTTTTAAAAAGGTTTTTTTGTATTGATTTTTTTTACTCTAAGTGACTCATTTGTGGTTATTATTAGGTTTGATTTATCAGTGTTACAAGTAATTATATAATAATTATTGATTACATCATTATATAATGATAATATATACAAAAAAACGATATTAATCTTCATGATTATTTTTCTTATTTAAATAAAATCAAAATTCATTTCATTAGATGTAACTGAATGAAACCTATCAAAACAAGCTCAGTGTAAAAAGTCTAGATTGTTATATTTCTAAAGAATTCAAAATACGTACATTGAAAATATCCTGTGATTCAATAAATAATTTTTAATAGTAATAATAGCACAATATTTTTTTATTATGTATCATCGAAATATGCCAAAACAGCTACCAAACACATGGTTAAAATAGTTATTGTAGAACTACTTTCATATTTATACCATATTTTGTTGGGGTAAAGTAAATATTAATTCATTCAGTGATTTTTTATTTAATTTTTAATTTTAGGGAACGACGTATGTACTATATAGAGAACACAAATTGGTTTGGGAGAAATAGTACCTTTGCTCCAGTTGAACATTTGAAGTGACCAAATCAGTGGGCAGTTTGTGGAAAAGTTACTGGAAGGATAATAAAAAATACAGCAGTACTGTAATGAACAAAGCAGACAGAATCCACATTGAAATTGCTTTATAAAAACAACTATCCCGTAAAACTGAGAGGCCCAGAGGAAGATTGAATTAAGGATTAAAATCAGGTGGCATCAGAAGAAGAAGAATATAATTTTAATAAAATTTACTGTATATTATGTTATAAAATCCTAATTTAATCATTTGAAAATGATTACTTTTCAACAGAAATAGGTGTGTAAATAATATATGTCATGTCATTTTAGGATAGATTTCCTCAATTGGTACGAATGAGTCGTATGCTATTTTTGATTTGTTATTTTACATGGCCAACTGCCATGGATAGTACCGGGTCCTTGATCAGGTCACAGGAAAACTTTTGGGACATCTATGTTTCTTGAAAAAAAAATATTTTATACTATCCATGTTGTTCTGAGTCTTAAAAGAACACCATGCCTACTGTCATTTAGGTACAACTTCTCTCTGCCCAAATATAATTTGATTTTAATTGTAATTTAACCATCTCTGAATTACATTGAAGATCAAGTGGTTCTTAAAACAAGGTCGTCACATTAAAGACGACGGGTGATGTTTATGTAATTGGTAGATTTGTGGCTCGGAAAATTATATAGTCGTAAGAAAATTTGAATGGTTTGTATTTTAGGTGATTGTGGAGTATTTTGGGGATCAGAGAGATAATTTTGTGATAAAATATTGCAATGAGGAAAAGAAAGAGTAAAATATACCCAAAAAGGTGACGTTATACATGGCAGATACATTGAAATACATATATCTTTATATATTGTAAATATCGATGTTAGCTAATTCACATAGCCCTTGCATCAAAGTTTTCAACTGCGGTCAAGAGTTAATTGAATGCTCAGATTGTTATGATAAGTTTGCGGCTCTAATGAATTAAAATTAATACTTAAATCGTGCAAGTTTAAATAAAAACAATTATTCAAAAACGTATCAAAATATTAACCAAAAAAAAAGCATCTAAAATAAATTTAAAGGTTGGTAAAAAAATATTTTAATAAATTTCGTTGGGGCTATACGTTTAAGCTTTTGTTCAAGCTCGAAAATGTTTCAAATGAACGAGAGTTCTGGTACATCGTCTGCTGGTCGTATGACCGCTAGCTAGTCGTTCTCTAAAGAAAAATAATATTTTAAAGGTAAGTATTTTTAAGCAATGTCAGCTCCAATGGAATACTTACTATTATTGTATGTTGACAAAGGCTGCTTAGCAAGGATTGGGCGTAAATCAAACGTTCCACCACCTTTACCAGAGAGATTATGGTAAATAAGGAAGGAAATTGTATATGTAGTAAGTGATAATTTCTTTTAAGACCCGTTTTTCAGGGTCAGATACGGGCCAGGTGAAATGAGATGAATACCTGATGAATGCCTTTCACATATAAATGTCAAATTCTAATTCATACATTCAAATCTATGCAGATATTTAACATATTTATCGTTATCCAAGTTGGTTGATATTCCAAGTGCATTCATTGACTAGTTTACAAACATTGAATTATTAAAATTTATTAACTAAAAATATTCAATAACGAAATATAGTCTCTGATAGTAATGAGGTGCCCGTATAGTTTTTGGTAAAAACCTTCGTATATTCTGAGATGTGCGTGAATTTTTATCGCAAATATTCTGTTTATAATATTTTTATGGTGGTAAGGTGTATGCTAAAAGTTTAAAATGTCGAACATGCGTAAGAGATACATACAAACATCGGGCTTCAAAAAAAAAATACACAAGTGTTTAAGTTAGTTAAATAAGTATATTTTTAAATATGATGTTCATCACACAAAATGAGTAAAAACCACAACATTTTAATAGATGTTAACAGTTTTTGGTAAGGTTGTTTATTTTATAAATAAAATTTTGCGCTTTATCTTTATCCATACTCAATATGCATTATCTTCATAAGTTATCCCAGGTAGGAAGCGTATGGATAAGCGGAGTATGGATACCCTGAATAAGGGTACGCGGAATATGCAGCAATAGGAGCATGGGCAGCTACAAGGGGAGCGTGTGCAGCCACAAGGGGTGCATGGGCAGCTACTAATGGAGCAGCATGTGCAGCCACTAAAGGTGCATGGGCAGCAACCAAAGGAGCAGCAGCGAAAACCGGAGTGGCAATGGCATGGTTAACGGTGTGAGCAGAGTATGATGATGCGACTGGAGCAACTGCGTATGCAGCTAATGGGATGGCTCCAGCGGATGCACGGGCCACAACGGCGAGAACGATGAACATCTATGAAAAAAATATAAGCTTTTAGCAATTGGAGATATATTGTGTTATAGTATATCAGAGATACCATAGCAACTAAATAACGGTAATTAGTATTAATAATTAACAACATACCACACACTTGGTCATCATTTTTGAGGATGTTGTTGTTGCTGAGAGAAACAAAGAGAGATTGATAATTATGAAGATATCACCAGGTGTATTTATAGTTGGAATTAAAAATCACAACACTGATCCCACTACCAAACGAGTTTTAATTCGCAATCCCATTTCACTCGCGTACTCGTCATTGAGACATTTTCCAAATGAAGGTTTTGTGAGTGATTTTATCAGAAACTATGTCGACTATATCCTAGTATTTTTTCTTTCTTAGAATTTAATGTAGTTTATATAATTGTCATTCAACGAAAAGAATAAGTAATTTGATTGCATTAAATGGCAAAGATGACCTAAGTGAGAAATTGCCTACTCATTTAGAGGTCAAATCAAGTCGTTGAGTTGCATTACATATCAATAAACATTTAGATTTTTCCGGAAAGCTCTGCAAATATCAAATATATGTATTTACAAATATTTTCAAAGTTTTACATTAAATATAATTGTATATTGCATTCGAATCAGATATAATTTTGATTGTTTTGATAATGTCTAAAAAGTGTTTCTGTCGTAGGAAATATTTTATTATAATACTTAAATTATTGTTGACTAAATAAGAATATTTACGCTTAACCATTAAATATATTGTTCATTTTGAATTTAATGTGCCAGGCTCTTATGAAATAATCAGCTAACATAAAAAATCAAATATTTAAGTAAAAAAAAAACTCTGAAAGTATGCATGGTACGGATAATAATTATATAATAACATGGTAGGCATTGCATATTTTTTTTTGTGAAAGAATTAGTTTATTTTTAAGTTAAATGCTTTACAATTCTAAATAAACTTAGGTTAAAATTAAAGCTGAGTCATTTCAAAATTATAATCTAAAACTTATAAAAAAATATTATTTAAAGATATGGGTTTGGTGCTGTTATTTTCTTCCTCTTCGTTTTATTTTCGAGTGCGACAATTGATACTTTACCAGCACTTCCTGCAAATTTGTTACACATAAGTCGGAACTAATTTATTAATAATGTATCGCAATTTTCCTAATTTGGGCGATTAAATTACACCCTGTCTTCCTAAAATACTCATTATGACGTAAAAACTTTCCACCTGCGAAGCAGAATAGTAAAATTAAATCTGATTTACATATTTAAACGAAGAAGTCGGATATCTGTTATCTAAACGTTTATTACTTGAACGTTTATAAAAGGTATATAAAAATGTGTTTGAACTTATATGTAGTGCATACAATTATTTTAAACAAGATTTTTTTATTCTAAAGAAAGAACTTATGCTGATATTTTATGTCATATATCAATTGATATGTTTTAATTTATCGTAAAAACCAAGCTGCGAACAATATCGCGATGAAATTTCAAACCGTATTTCAAATTATTTGCTCTGGCATACAAAGAGAGTGTACAGCCGTAGCTTTCTGTGAATGATAACTGATATGTCGCAATGTTTAATTTAATTTCTATTGAAGATATTCTGTATTTTTTTTCAAATTTATTTTAGATATTTGTCATGAATTTATTGATACAGATGTGATAATTAAGGTTAAATTTTAAGGTTTTTTTTCCATTTACTGTTCTAAGGTAAAGAATTTTTCTTTCAAAATTACCAATAAAATTTCGTTGTAAATTTTTATTAAATTACCAGCATTAACAGTGCTGTTTATTTATTACCAGTATAATAATAACAATTGAAAACTCATCGAGCTTTTGCATAAATGTATTTTATTTTGCACTGGAGATGCGAATTATTAGTAGTTTGAGTTTAGCAGTTTTCAATATGAAATATAAATTGAAGTTATTAAACTTGTAAAATAATATAAATAATTTTAAATATGAATTATATTTTTTGAGTTCAAGGGTGAAGACCCACGCATAGTTCAAAAAATCATTCTTTGAAAGGTAACAATTTTTTTATGCTAAAATTATATCAATCAATAATTTTGCACTTATCAAATGAAGTCAATAATAAGATGACCAACTAATGACAATAAAAATAGTATTGAAATTTATAATAATATTTTTATTGTCATATTAAAATTTATAAGTCTATTTTGAATCAATTATTTTTCCAGATGTTACCAGAAAAAAATAATCTATTAATAAAATTATGGAATGCAGGAAAACTTTAAGTTTGAAGAGAGTTTTTGGAAGTATTGGATGATTTTTTTTCGCCTTGGTTGTATTGAAACAATGGACATATTTTATAATTTGAAAACTTGCTAGATCCTATATTACAGATTTTGTTTTTAAAAATAAATCTTCCACACCATACTTATTACATATAAAATGAAAATAATCAGTACAGAAATAAATACACAATCTTTCAGTCTATCAAATATTTATTTACAATTTTTTATATATATTTTTTGATATTTGCTAAATTCAGCGTTTGTCGTGATGAAAATGTATGGTCCACCTTACAAGAATATAATCACATAAAATGAGTGGAAAACAGAGGTCGGGTGTATCATAATCGTGGTATTTTTGGGGTAAAGTCAAGTAACAAAATAAATATAATCTTTTCAATCAATTTTAAAAATATTCAAGATCAGCTGTGATCGTGATTTATCCCAGATATGAAGCATACGGGTATGCAGAATATGGGTACGCTGAATACGGGTATGCGGAATATGCAGCAAGAGCTGGTGCGGCGACTAGGGGTGCTGGAGCAGCGACAAGAGGAGCGTGTGCGGCCACTAGGGGTGCTGGAGCGGCGACCAGGGGAGCAGCGGATACGACTGGTGTGGCAATGGCGTGGTTAACGGTGTGGGCGGAGTATGAGGATGCAACTGGAGCAACTGCGTATGCAGCTAATGGGATAGCTCCAGCTGATGCATGGGCCACAAAGGCGAGAACGAAGAACATCTGTAAAAAAGAAAATAATGTTGACTATATGTACACATACAAATGTTTACAGATTATTAATTTCTATAATTCACTCAAAAATTATACATTCATATATAAAATATTTACTACTCTGCAATGCAGCAGAAAATTACCATTTTGAATGACATGGTGAAAATTTCACATTAAATTGCGATTTATTTTTAATTAATATTATTGTTTTGATATAGGTTTCAAATGCAAAATTACCAAAATTGAGTAAGATATTTATTGATTTATAAGCAATCAACGTTTGTATCAAGTCAAAATTTATAATTTTATAACGGATTTTTGAACCACTTTTTTAAGAGAAAGAGATTTTAAAACAATCAGCAAAGTTTACATACCACACACTTAGTCATCATTTTGCTGCTGGATTTGGTTTACTTGCGCTGAAAAGTAAAAAGAGATTGATAATCAAACCAAATCCCCATGTGAATTTATATGGTCAGATAGGATGGCCTGATGTAATAAAAATAGTACCCCACTCTTGATTACAAAATGTATCATATACTACCATCGTTTGGAAACAATTGGGTAACTGATTCTTTTTAAAATGTGCTTAAAAGTTACTTATCACGTACGACTATTTAAATGTATAATTATATATTATCACTTTGTCAGACCAAAAAAAGCATTGGTTCTGTGTTATAGTTATCCAATTTCCGGAAAGCGTCGGTTCTATGAATACAGATGTATTTTTTTATCTTTTTATTTCTCTTAAATAAAACATAAAGGTTCTGCTAAAATCATGATAATTCTTAAGATTGTATCAAAGGATCTTGTTGTAAGTTGATTTAAATAAAAATCAATTTATGTTAATTTATTATTTTGAATCGATATTTTTATACATTTACTGAGTAGTATATTGGACTAAAAGAAAAGGTTTATAATGGTTCAAAAAAGGAATTTTAATAATCGGATAAAAGATACGTAACATAGAACTTGTGAACTTTTAGATAAGAAAATGCCTTAAAATCATGGACTGTTTACATTCAATAAAAATTGTTCAACAATTTTACGTGTTTTCAGCAATGACAATATTATAAGAGTTTTCTTTGATAGTAGGTGATTAAGAAGTACGAAATAATTTTAATATAATTGTTTGTAGCCAATCTGTTTATGAATGTAAAAAAGTAAATATGTAGATATAATGAAACAGATAGTTTATAGTTAACCTTCCCGTGAACTTCTTATCTCTGTAGTGATCGCGCCCTTCCGTCTGCAAACGATGGTAGGAGGATGCAATTTACAATTTTTCAAAATCTTTATCGATGAAGGAGACTGAAAAAACCTTGACGCTGGCGCGTCCTGGTATTTGAAGCTCCATAAATTTGATATCCAAAAAAAATAGTTTTGATGAAAAAAACATGTTCCTAAAAAGATCGTATTCAGTACCATATTTTGATTTTTTTAAAAATATTTTTGACTGTTGCGGTGTGCATCGTCAGAATTATACTATTTATATTTCAGATAATGGCGTGATGAAGAAGCAGCTATCATTTAAATTGTATATTAAATACATTGTTATTTTTTATCATTGTAATTCATGAATTATTCTCATTTAATTTTATTACTTCATGCAATCAAAAAGAAAAACAGTAAGTCATGTAAAATTTGTTTGTAGTTTATAATTATTCATATATGTAGTACCCCAAGGGGTAATCATTGTAACTATCAATGAACTAATCTCTATAAAGACTCAATGAACCCTTATTACTCTGCAGCTAATTAGTATAAAACTTTAGGCATGATTTTTGCGCGGCAAGCTTTTAATGATGTTTTAATTTGTAACTGGTCTTTAGTTCAACGGCGATTATTTTAACGAAACTTTTAAAAATACAGAGCTTTTAGGACGATTATATCCGGATGTCATTTACGACGTCGAATGCGACACATGAATTTAGATCACCTGTCAATCCGTCAAAAAACCTTGTACTGGCGTCTTCGTTTCATCATTTCCCGGTTATCGGCCGCAGAATTACGCGCCAAGACTGGGATCATCGACTTAACACGACTGACCCAGTGAGAATTTCGCGAATTGAATAACAATCGACACCTTGATATGACACCAAGCACGTGTTAGAACAAAACAATATACATATATGTAAGTAATTGCGATATAATTGTGACCGTGCGTTACTTAGCAAGAAACAATTTGGACATTTTTATATCACAAGTTTTTGGTCATTAAAAAATTGATCATTATAAATTACAACATTGACTTTTATTGAATAGAAGATGTTTGATAACAAAAATATAATGAGTCATTCAATGTTTTTATATTTTTACAGATTATAAAAAGCGTAAGAAAAGACAAAAAGAACTAGCAAACGATTAATTAAACTATCATTTATTTGATAGAAAACTTCATTCAAAACTATATATATATTAATATTTGATAAGGTAAGTTCGTACGTTTGTTTTTTTGTTTGTTTGTATGGTCGCGATTTCGCCTTTTCGATGACGTCAAGAAAGACGGTTCGCACAAAAAATAATTGAAAACGTAATTTTACTTAAAAGTTAAATGGAAAAGTTTCACAATTTTTGTATTAGGTTCACTTTACCTCTTAAAGACTAATATATTCCTAAAAACAGGCTCCGTTTGGCGAATTAGTAAAGTTTATTTTTTTTGATTAATTTGATAAGCATGTATGCATTTGATTTTTACACGTCGATTTTTTTTTTTTTTTTATAATGTGAAAAAGTCCTCCTGTTGGGGCCAACGGGCTTACAGCCAGTTAGGCTAATTCTTCTATCAAAAATATGTTTTCAGGATCATAAAGCATGTGTGTAAGTAAGAATAAAAACACAATACATCTCAATTTTTTTGTAAAGAAGTTGATTGAAATAAATACGTTAAAATATTTCATTGATACAGTTATAGAATCTTCAAAGCTTAAGCCAAATAAAATGTATATATCATAAAAGAGTAGAGGTCGGCAACAATGTTCTTCTACCTACAAGCGTACTTTAGAAGTCAAGCCGACGTCATACTTCAATAAAGGTTAATATTTTAATACATGCAATGCATTAAAAGGTACGTAAAATTAAGTAAATTTAGTGGTTTCAAAAGGCAGACTATTATGAAAGTCATAAATATTACCATATTTCAATGTTAAAAACGAAACAAACTAAGTATTTTATAATATGTAATAAATATTATTACGTATTGTGTTTGTTTTCTTAAAAAATATTATATTATTTTTATTTCTGTAACTAAAAATGTCAATACACTACGTAGTAAACATTAAAGCATTACTGTAACTTCCTATCTATTGGTTTTGTAATTGACACAGTTATAATTTGGTAAAAAGTTATTATAAAATCTAATATGTTTTAGGGCTGTCCTACAAAAAGCATACTTTTAATATTTTACTTACTTTAAGCGATCAATTTTACATGATACGTGAGCATATGCTTTTGTTCTGATGATTTAAAGAGCTGGACTGTTTTGTTTTCTTTAAACTAATTATTCAAACAGTTAAAAATACATACGATTTCGAAATCAAACGTTACAAAACATATAAGGTAAAAGAGAGAATAGTGATATTACAACAAATATTTTAATTTAAAATGTACATATTTTAAAGTTACAACGCATTGAATAAAACAAATTTTAGTTAAGATACGTTTATTTGTTTGTCTAATTTAATTCAATTCTCAATATGTGTTATGATTTCTATACATATCTATAAATATTTATCTCAGTGACAACACTGACAACGCAGTAAATAATCTGTGACTATCTTTTTATACTGGAGTCATTTTTTTATACAGTCAACAGTAAATTTTGATGTCCTTTAAAATAATAATATACCATTTCTTACAACTAATATGAACTAATACTAATTGGATCTTTTGAAGCAATAAATGCCAAAATCTATTTCTATATATTATTGGAATAATTCGTAGAACTTCAAATAAATAAAATTACTTTAAAAAGTTGTACCGCAGAAAAAAAGTTACCCTCCCAGATGAAACAGAAGGACATTGATGAACTAATTTATGGAATAATTTAGATCAAAAATAACAATTCGTACTTTTTAAGAAGTTCTTTTCTGACTTCAACTACGCAATTCAGATTTAAATGTACGACGTAAATTGCAAAATTATATATTTATATCTCATGACTTTGTTAAACTTGGTATTCTTTTAAGAATAATTTCTTGGCAGTGTCATCTGTTGATGATAATATATGTATGTCAATGAAAATTAAAATGATTTTAAATAACATTTCTTGATTCTGATGATTTACCTTACTAAAATGTTGGTAACGTCACAGTTGGCTATTTCACACATTTTTTCAACTGTGGTGTTAATGTTTTTTTTCATTATTGTTTTCAAACTGTTCGCCTTAAATGGAGAATAATATGCTAGTGGCGCATTTTTTGATGACATATTTTCTCTTAAAAAGTTTTTTTCTTAATTATTAAAGTCATATTTTGTTTGAAAAATACTACCTTTAAGAAAATTACGCAAATCATTAGAAATAAGCAATTTTAAATATTTCTAATGTTCAAAAATAGAGACAAAAATATTTATAGACTATTCTATAGACGTCTCTATAGACGTTGCCAAAACTACTGTAAGATTAAAAGTAGCAATCATACAATCATAGCCCATAGCTTCAGCAATAAATAAAACGAGACATTACATAAGCATCGTTTAACCCCCCCCTTAGATTGGATTTATTTAAAATATATATATGTGAAAGAACTACCAATAAAATCATTAAAATTACCCTCATCAGTTTACTTCTGTATGTCTAGGTGTAATTTTTGATGAGGTATATATAATGAAATAAGTATATAAATGCATACGGTTACCACATGAACTGGCTTCACTCTGGATTACTTACCTCTGAAGTGATCACGCCTTTCTGATGGCAACGATAGAAAACGAATATAAATAACTAATAACATCACGATGAATGAGGTAAGAAGCGCTTTGAAACTAGCGTGCCATAACAGTATAAAGCTCCATCATGTTGGCATAAACTAAAAAATAAATTTAAAAAGCAGAAATATCAAATCTTCTTATTAAAAAAACAATAATGAGTGTTTTCAGGATTACATTTTTAAATTACTGATATATTTTTTTATTATCATTGTAACCTAACTAATACTACCTAACGCCCAAAATAGCTGATGCTAGCGTGCAAAGTAATGAATTGTTTCTTATGAGCAAATTGTCATGTTACATGTAAAATCATGTTATTTGTATTCATATAATATGACATAGGCGTTGCAAAAAATCACAATTACCTAACTCGATGTGTGTTTCATCAACTAAGCGTTACTTACATTATAATTAACTATTTCGATAGTCGATTTTATTTTTTGACTACTTCTTACCTAAGGTCGATTTATATAAAAGCCAAGAGTTCCATAATTCGATATCACAGTAATACACAGTCATTCAATCTAAGAAAACATAATCAGTTCCGATTAAAAAAAAAACAAAATGGCATCCATGAGAATGGTAAAACATTTTTTATAAATTTTAATTGAAAAAAAACATTAAAATAAATAAGCCAGTTTATTAAAAATAATTTGATACATTAATATAAATGCAAAATTGAAATTAAATCCCTTCATAATATTCTTTTTGAGTACTGCAATAAAATATTACTAAAAATCTACAATACTTATTTTAAGTTATTGTCTGAATGCAAAAAAACTCAATAAATTTCGTAAATGTACAACAGAATTATTTCTAATCTAACACTTTCTTAAGTACATCTAAAATGAATAATGTCGTAATTAAACATATTTTATCATATTCGAGGCATCGAAATAATACTGTAAAAAAATATTCTAATAATTATAGTACACACGAATACATGATAAGCAACTTCAAATAAATTATCTTATTGTCTTTACTATTTATAATTTTATTAATTTGTTACGCTTCACAGTAATGTTTTAGTGTGTGAAGTTAAGTGTTTTTTACTTGACGTCGAATATATTTAACCATCTTCGAGTGCTGAGGAGACGTATTGCATTAAAATTTAATGCCTATTAATATAACACAACCATTTACCTCGCGACCTTTGGTGAAATGTCACAAGCGTGCGTAATTGAGATGAAAAGTGTTCAAACCAGACTCCGATCACTATTGTTCCATTTACTTTGATTTGTAAATAGGAAACCGCTTGATTCTTTTACATTTTTTATTTTAATAATCAGCTTGAAATTAGTGTAATAAAAGCTGAAAAAAATGCGTATAATATAAACACACATAGTATTTTGCAACTGGCTACTATTGCATGTCTATGTATATCAACTACAGAATTAGGTAAAACATGATTTCTAGCTTCACGTTCAATTAAAGCGTGTAATGCTAAACATAGTCGTCATTATGCTCAAATCATTTTGCGTAAGATTTTTCGATCTCACATCACGTATGTAATATTAATTGGCAAGGAACGTTTTTCAGATCGCAACTTTCTTGGTCCTGGCCGTCGCTAGCGCCAACGCTGGATTTGCTGCTCCACTGGCAGCACCCCTTCAAGCGGCCCCATTAGTTGCCCGTGCTGCTCCTTTCGTGGCTAGTGCTCCACTTATTGCCCCAGCTGCTGTGAGCTACGCCCATGCTGTTCCCCAAAATATTCCTCCGTTTGCAAGCCAAGTGAGCGTGGTTAACAGGGCTCTCTCTGGATATGTATCAGCACCGCTATTGAGTGCGCCTGCTCCATACGTAGCAGCTTCCCCTTACGTAGCAGCTTCTCCTTACCTGGCGTCTCCTTATGTTGCCTCCCCATATGTTTCATCTCCGTATGTTTCATCTCCATATGTTTCATCTCCGTATGTTTCATCTCCATATGTTTCATCTCCTTATGTTTCATCTCCTTATGTATCTTCTCCTTATGTAGCATCTCCTTATTTATCATCTCCTCTTGCCTATTCTGCTGCACCAGCTATTGCTGCTCCCTTGGCTGCTGCACCCTTAGCTGCCGCTCCGTTATCTGCCGCTCCATTACCAGCCGCAAGATTAGCCGCTGCACCGGCGGTGGCCGCACCCGTAGTTGCAGCACCAGCAATTGCTGCTCCTGCTTTCATTAAGTGAATAGATTAAGAAATATACTCTTGAGAATGTATGTTGACGAAATTTTTGAATAAACAAGTTGTTACGTTTTTGATTATATATATCTGTATTTTTATTTTACACATTTGGTCACAAAATAAACTACCATTACCTTATCAATAGAGTAATTTATTTTAATTATGATAATTTTAATTTAAATCAATAAACATACAAAAAAATCGAACAGTGCATTTAAGAGGACATATTTTGAAGATTTGTATGGATAATATCAAACATAATCTTAAAGTAATATAATAAAATAACATATTTGCAATAAATTTAATATTTATTGAAAAAAGCCGCATGGAAAACTATCCTGAATTATTTTTTAAACTATGTATATATAACTGACTATTGTAGTATTCAATATATTTGTGCAAAAACGATTCATACCTGAATTTTAGGCACACCGATTTTTTCGTTGTGACGTTTTGAAATTTATCAGATTTTATATATTATCGCCGACATCTTTCTACATACAACACATTGAATAAGCTTCGACACCAAAAAATATCCGTAAAAACACTTCCCAAGTAATCTGTTTTTTTTTTAGTAGAAACATATCACTTTTATAATGTCTTTTGTCAGGTTCTATGGGGCAGCAATTCGCGTTGTTGGCTACCGTGCTGGATCTCACGGGCTCGAGTCCTGAGAGTACGAAAAGCATTTTTTCGATCGATTTATTTATTTATGTTTAAAAATATTTTTCAAAAGGAGTTTTTGATGAGTAATCTTCACTTCCACCCTTTCCGATATTTAATAACTGGGCGTAGCGTGAGCAATTAGTTAACCACTAGTCCTGTTCTAGCCTTATCCTTCTATTCCTACTACTCCCTCTGAAAAAGAAAGGTTAAGCGACCGAATGACTGGGTCACTCACAAAACCGAGTGTCAAAAATCATCAATTTAATTAAAATGACATCGGTCAATCGTCAAAACTAGTTTCTTGTTAAATACGCGAAACAGTTTTTGATCATTTACTCAAAACATGGTTAAGATTTTAGAGTACTTTTTGCAACTCGATAAATACTACTACTACTATTTTATAAACAGTGCGTTCCAAAATAGTACCGTCAATATTGAATAAATATACTTTTTAAAATTAACTTAATTGCACTCCTCCACCCAACGCAGCTTTCCAATCCGCTAATTTTATACGACAGTATCCAGTAGCGTATCAACAGTTTTTTTCTTTGCCTGGTAGTGTCTTAAGAACAACTGCCCAAGACTTAGTGGCGTGCAATAAAGTGTCCAGAAAATCAATCCTTCAAGATGATTGACAAGCTTTTATGAGTTGACGTCTACTAACTCTCCGTATGACGCCGCAAATGTTGTGTATGTTTCTGTCATCAGTCATTAGAAAATATAATTTTTAAACTGGAATGCTTTCATAAACCTTAATATTTTTTTTCCAATGGTTGTCTTTACTATTCGTGACAATTATGTCGTCAAATTCAATGTGAAATCGTAATAAACTAAACCACTGTAAAAAATCAAATATAAAAAATATTTGCATTTTCATTTAATATATACCGCCGTGGCTTAGTGGTAACTCACTCTGCTACAATACAATGTGTGATTTTAAAAAAAAAAAAATTACCATGTCCGCTCCCAATATGGAGCATATGGACTCCTAATGAACTTTATCACAACAGAAGTGTTTCTACGAGAAATGATTGTTACTCAGTTGCTCAACCTTTCTTTTTCCAAAGAGAGTAGGATTAGAAGGAAACGGCTAGGACAAGACTAGTGGTAAGCTAATCGCTCTCGATACGCCCCGTTCATAGGATAGGATGAGTGGGAGGGGGAAATTCAAGACATCACATACATCCATGCCTTTGGACAGAAATTCATAAATCGATTGAAAAATCAATTTATAAAACTGCCCGTACTGGGATTCCAACCCGTGCCCTCCGTGGCGGTAGTCAACGACATTGACCACTCGACCACACAGGCGTGATATAGCGGAACAATTATATTTAGGAATAACATCCGAGTACTTGGTGGAGTTTCAATATAATTTTTTCAGCGTTCTGGTATAATATTAATGACTTTCCGTCATTTGGGAAGCAATCAAATTAACATTTTTTTTTTCCAAAACAGCTTTTTTTCGATAATCCCAATTAAAACAACTTGATACACGTTCTATTAAAAGGATGTAACCTGAATAAGTATCTTAGTTAGGCTTTTAATTTTTAAAAAAATAAGGGTCTGCAAAAATTGATATCATGAAAAAAGATTTTTGATTGAAACAAGTTTTTTGAAAAATAAATTAAATAAATTTTATATAAAGTCAATAAAGAACCAGTTTATAAGTCTCCGTGCAGTTTGGTACAAGTTGTGTATATTTCATTATTTGCCTAGCCCCGAAATCATCAAAAAACTTTTTTGTGTCTCCTGTAAAATTTGTTATGTGTGAGTTACGTAATTTTTCCTTTTCACTGTCTATGTGATTATCGTTAAAAACTAATTCGAAAGGTCATGACATGAGAATGGTTACGAATTTTTAAATTGTGAATATTATCTAACGTCGTATTGTTTTTGAATAAGATTTGCTGGAATTTTTTTTATTATTCTACGATAGAAAACAATATTTACTTTCAATAAAAGGATCAATAACTTTTAAGCTTGGTAATATTATTTATATATGAGAAGCTTTTAGTCAAATAATCCCAAATACAGTTCTAAGAGAAAATGAAATATCGCTATATTATTGGAGTACTGATTCAAAAGATCAGAATTTAATTTTGACGTCACTAAAAAACTCGTAGTTTCTATGCAGTGAAGGGTCAAAATATGACCCTATAATAAAAACTGTCTTCAGTTTTTTTAAGAACAGTTTGTTTTTCTGTGTCGAGGAAAATCCTGGTCTGGTCATTTTGATCCTAAGCTCTTCATATACACACGGACAAATTGATAATTACACGTCAGTTCAAGTTCTTCCAGAAACATTAATGCCTGAAGGAGCGAAAATTAAATCCCGGGTCACAAGTGACAGAAAACATGAAAATGTACACAATTGGAACGATTCAAATATGTGATATTTTCATTTTATAGCGACTAAGATATTTTTATGGGCTGCATTAATTCTTTTATAACTAACAAAATAACCGACACTATCAGTAGAAATTACGTTGTTTATTTAAAGATTATCCCGAGAATTATTAAATAATTATAAACGGAAGCAAATAATGTGAAATAAAAATTAAAAAGTGTTTTATTTTAATATAATGCCTTTCCACCAAGAATAAACAGTGAAAATTGAATACCTTAAAAGTGTCTGTCGACAGTAATTTTCAGTTTATTTTGTAATATGAAATTATAATTATATTCAAAAGCAAGGACAGTGTGCTGACTTGTAAATGAAATCTTAAAATTATTTCAAAATTTAGTATTTATTTGTATGCAAGTTGGAGGTAGATGTATTTGTACAAAGCAAACGCATAATAAAATTCAGAATTTCAACATTTTTTCAACGCGTACATGACAATGAATATGTTTCGATATATTTGGGTGATTAAATTATATTATAGTTATACTATAAAAGCTAAACCAGCCAGAGTTAAGTATCTCATTCGTGCATTGTCATTACTATTAAAACTACAACATTTCACAAAGAAATACTATAAAATGGCGTTCATTAAGCAGGTAAATATTATTTAGTCCAAAAAACTAGATTGATTGTCAGATGGAAATCTTTAAAAAAGACACTAAATATATTATTAAATTAATAATAAAAATATCATTCTTCGACTTGTCTTTATTGCATATTATAAATTGAAAATTATGTAGTACTGAAGCTAATTGCAAATGCGCTGAATATTTTTAATAAATTGTATACCATTTGATAATTTAAAGTGAATTTGAACAAAGTCACTCAAGATTATCTCGATATTTATGAGAAAAAACAACAAATATTCATTGAAGAAAAATAGCATTTGGTTCTAAAATTGTTGAAATATGATCATGCATCTTTCCAACTGTTCAATGTTGCTATTTATGTTTTATTACAGAATTAAAATTATTTATTATGTCTTACTGTTGAAAGTTTATATGTTCAAAAAAAATGATGAATAATATTATTTTCTCCTTTCAGATTGCTACTTTCTTCATTTTGGCTACCGCCAGCAATACTTTAGCGTCGCCTTCAGTTTTGGGACCTCTTGCTGCTCCTTTGATTGCTCATGCTGCTCCACTCATAGCACCAGCTGCTGTCACCTACGCCCACGCAGTTCCTCAAAATATTCCTCCGTTTGCCAGCCAAATCAGCGTGGTCAATCGAGGACTCTCCGGATATGTATCTGCTCCACTTCTGAGCGCACCAGCTCCTTACGTAGCTGCTTCTCCCTATGTAGCTTCACCTTATGTAGCATCTCCTTACTTATCTCCTTATGCATCATCTCCGTACGCTTACTCAGCTGCACCAGCTATTGCCGCTCCATTTGCTTCACGCCTGGCAGCAGCGCCATTGGTTGCTGCTCCTGCCTACTTCAAGTAAAATAAATAAACAAATTAAATCGAATGTTAAAATTAATTGAAATAAAGATCACGTTATGTTATATATAAATATTGTTTTTTTACAATCCTGACAGCATTTTGTTTTGTAAACAATGCCTGCCTCCAAACTGGCGCTGTTCATTGTAATGAAATATTAACCTCAATGTGCTAAACCAATCAACGGTCAATCTCTGAAATTATTTTTTATACTATCTAATGGTATAATAATGCAGTAAGACTATCGTTTTATCTAAAATACGCTTTCAGAATCAAATAAAACATTACTTGAAAGAAATGAAAAAATCATTGATATCGATGCAATTTGAAACAATAATATAAATGGATAGTCAGAGGAAAAATCAATGAATGAATATGCACAGTCAAAGATTCGTGGCCTTAAACGGCATGTAAGACAAAAGTCCAAAATGTCTTATAAAGGTTCCTGAATATTGAGTGTTTCGGTTATAACTATTGGAAACGTTAAACACATGTTTTCTTAATCAGAATTTTTAAATGAAGATTAATTTATACTGAGGTTTAATTTGGTATTACTGAAATTCCCATTCCGATACCTACGGAGGAGTTGCTGAAAAGCCGAATAATATAGGTATGAAGACGTTTCGAAAGATTAACTCATTAATCGCTAGATACAGAGGAATATAAGCTGAAGGAAAAGATGAAAGAAACTATTTTTAGGAAGATCAATTACTTTTGGCTGTAGTGTCAATTGTTTATTTAATATTTATTCTTTCTTGGCATGGAAGTCTCAATCGCATGGACTCCAGATAAAACGTCAAACCATAACACAAGTTCGTATGTTATTTTAGTCGTATAGTCATTTTTAGAGAGGACGGATGTATAGAAAGCATTAAGAAAACACATGTAGTTAGCTTTTGCAGTTTTTAATGTCTCGTTTTTAAGATCAGATGACAAAGAATTGGAATACAGATTTATAAATTATTTTATATATAAGATAAGTAGCCGTTCGGAGATCCGAAACCATTATCCCACAACTGAACCCACACCTTGACCACATGACATTCTAGCGAAAAATAATACTATAATTATTTGATTTTTAAGATGAAAGAATATCTTCTAATTTGTAATTATTTGATAGACAAATACAAATCAGCGAAAGAAATACTTGATCATTGCAAAACTTATGTAAGTGCGTCAGGGGTCTTGTCCTTTCACCTTAGAAGTTGTTATCTTAATATCGCGGAAGTTCAAATTTTTCTGACAGAGTTCAAAAGTTATTTTTAGGATGCGAAAGAAAGTTTTGGGATTGCTTTTCGCAAACTTATCCCCGACAACAGAAGTATAAAACTACTTTTATTAGATTAATAAACGGATGGTCTTCTTTTTTTACGAACGAATAAATTTACATTTATTTTAAAGTTTCTTTTATACAAGAAAAAATATTGTTTCACTTTCGGAGAAGGTTGAGATAGAATAATGGGGCTAGGAAACGACTGTTAACTTGCTTATTGCTGTACATTCACCCTGTTTTTAACGTTCAGATAGGAAAAAATAAATATAGCAAGAAAAAAAAATGTCCGCTCCTAATGTAAAGAATATGGGCTACTAATATAGTTTATCTGAACATAAGTGTTTCTACGAGAACTCAGTTACTCAAGCTCTCTTTGTTTCTAAAGATAGTATGAATAGAAAGATTGGGCTAGGACAGAACAAGTGGTTAGCTGATAGGATAGAATGACTGGAGGGGAGGGGAATTCAAGACATCGCACACATCCATGCCTTCCTAAAATTTCCAATTTAAAAAACCCTGGTATTAACGGATTTCCCAAATTAATTTTAAAGGTATTTAAAGTATTCTTAATACGTTCAATACTTTGTACCAAAATGGGTTTATATTACAACCATATTAAAAAAACTCTTCTACTAAACTTTGTTGACGTTATTATCTACTTTATTTAACAATGTACAACATTTAAAAAACTGAATTACGCATTACATTTATAAAATTTTACTAAGTTTACAAAAATTCGTGAGCTTGTTCGGTTTTATTTATGCTCCTAATAATCAATTTACGTGTATCTTATAAGAAGTGGTTTTATAAAATCACCTTATTATTCTAACGGCAAAATATATTTTGTCACACAGCACTGAAAATATTTCGTAATATTTTCAAGTATTTTGGGACTAAACCATGTGAAATAGTCCGTTTTGTAACATACCCGACAAGTATAAAAACCACTGCTGATAACGTCAAAGCAAGTCACTCTCATTGTTGATTTTGAAGAGTATTCTCATCTACCTTCCACCAAAATGTTTATCTTGAACGTAGTAAGTTAAGTTAATACCTAAAAAAAATAAGTAGCCTAAGAAAAGACTTTTTTCCTATTATAAATTAATCTAAGAAATCTAACAATTAATTCTAGAAAATGAATTTTAATAATATGTTTAAAAGTTTGTTATCTACAGATTATTTAGATGATAAAATTCTTCTATTAACATTAACTTTAATATTATAATATTGTGTCATATTTTTTTGGTTTGATTCATTTAATGACTGAAGTAATAGATTTAATGCCAAGATTCGTAAACTTAAAACTCAATAAAGGATATGTGAATTAAAATCATATGAATTGGCCGGGAGCCTTGTGAAACTTTTGAGTTTTTGAACGACAAAAAGCATAGAATAAGATTATGCCTAAACACATTGAATACAACTTAACTTAATCAATAAATTATTTATATGTTATGAAAAATGAAAGTTGCTTGGTGGACAACATTATTTGATTTAAATCATTAATATAATTATGTTTTTCAGGTCTCGTCCTTTTTACTGTTGACAGTAGCATCAGCCACTCCTGGAAATTTACCACTGGCATCTTATTCATCTTTCGGATCAATTTTATCACCTGCACCATTACTATCAAGAGCAGTTTTACCAGCTCCATTTTACTCTAGAGCTCTTTCACCTTATTTTTCTCCAAGACCTATCGCATACCCATATTCAGCTCAAATAGTCGCACCTGCTCCTCAAATTGGATACATAAAATCAGTTCCACAAAATGTATACCCGTACGCAAGTCAAGTCAATATTGAACGCAGGGCGCTCTCTGGCTATGCTGTGAGATCTTTTGTTCCACAAATTGTTTCTGCACCAGCGTTGTTGAGGGCAGCTTTACCATCACCTTATTTGGCACAAGCACCTATCCTTTCAAGTTATCCCATTGTTCAACGCACAATTCCTGCTGCTGTTTCGGTGCCAATTGAAAATCCTCCATTGGAGACTCGCGCTATCTTCCACTCTGAACCAAAGCCGGTTCTAAACAACATTGTGCCATCAGTCCCTGCAGTGTTCTCACCAGCTACAATAATAAGCTCAAGAACTAGAGTTATTGACCCGCTTCCTGTCGCAGATACCCCTGTTGTTCCTGCATCTCCACCAGTTGTTAGCGATAGTGAAACCCAGAATGTACCCGAAAGAAATACATCAGAAGAAATTCCCACTGCAATCCCGATCGAACAAAACTAAAGTGGAATCCATAATTGACACATGAAAATAAGAATTATTTCAAAGAATATTGAACATTGTAATGTGTTTCAACACATTTCGTCTATTTTTTGTTTAAATAAACTGATTTTTGAAAATTAATATGTGTATTGTTTTACTTTATAATGAATTAAATTTACTACACAGCTTCGCCCAAATTTTGACTTGCATATAAAGCTAACTAACCTATTACTTGGGCATATAATAAACTAAAAATAGTCATTATAATCGGTCTTAAAGTTTTTGGTGACATACAAACACACAAACATATGAAAATATAAAATATCCGCATTCACATTATTTAGTGCGATAATTAATACAGTGACCTTAAACTAAATAAAACACATATGACATAACATCCAGTTATACAATGTATCGAATATTTTCAAGTACTTTTTTAATTCAATGAAAACTTTTAATTAAGTAGCTCGAAATATACACGTCGACAAATGAAATCAATGCAAAACATCTCAAATGTATAATTGAGCCCGTTAGAGGTGAAGTGAACCAATTAGTAAAATGGTAAAACATTATCGTAGACTTCAAAGTGCTATCATGCGCTTGGTGATTTGGTGGATTGCATATTTTACCGAGATAACACTATTGCAATGTGTTTTAACTGAGGTTAATTCATTTTTACGATACGTAAAGACGTGTAGAATATTACAACGCATCTAACTTATTTTTTCTAAAATACCACTTGGCTCACTTCATCTTTAATTGTAACATCAAAATTATATTTTGACCCAGTCAAGATTTGAGCCCAAAACTTTCCGATGAATAATAAATTGAACTTTACCGCTACATTTCAAAGACTAACAACCCTATTAAACAACAAAGATACATATTACTGTAAAAACAAAATAAAGCAGCATTATTTATTAAATGAAACAAAATTTACATTTAAAATAAAACCATATTTATTAAAAATAAAACAATTTATTAAAAAACACATTATTATTATCATAGTAGCTATTTAAAATTTGCTATAAATCACAGTTTCACATCAATCAAGTGCCATAAATGATTATCCAATAGCAAAATATGATGAGTGTGGGGCATCTACTGATAGTGATGCAACTAACGGACGATGTACAAGGTTTTGTACAAAACTTGGAACATTATGAAGAGCTGGTGCAGCAATAATTGGTGCTGGTAAAACGGGATGCGCGATAAGCTTATTGAATATATTTAATTCACTTGCAAATGGCGGTACATTGATAGGTACCGAATGTCTGTAAGCTATCGTTGGTGGCGCTACTGGTACTGAGTGATGAACTAATGGTAGAGAAGGTAGAATTGGGCCCACTGGTGCTATATTAGGCAGCAATGGTACTCCGTGAGGAAGAGGTGGTAGTACATGAGGTACGGCAGGTATAGATGGGAAAAATGGTGCTGATCCTCCTATCAAGGGTGCATTGAATCCGTGTCCTAATGATACTGGATGTGGTACTGGCGCTGCTGGTAGAGGATATTGCTGTATCAATGGTGATGGATAAAACTGTGATTGTCCAGCTTTCACCATTATGCTAAGAATAACGAATACCTGAAAAATATATACAAAAATCAAATTAAAAATATATATATACTAGTAAATTTATTTAGTAGTCAATAATATGTAGTATTTAATGGGTTAAGAAATCATATTCTTGAATAGTCAAGACCAAAGTTTACGATAACATCAACAACTTTGGAAGTAAAAAAACGTGACAAAGAATCGAACATTTTTTTCTGGATTTATTAGACAAAATTTCATTTAGTATATACTCGTTTTAAGAATATTGTCCACCATTTATTAGTTTTTTAAGTACGTTTTTTTAAATATTTAAAAACATTTCGTAGCACTTAAATATATTGCTTTATGCTAAAAAATAATTAACGAAATATTTACCTACGTATGTATTTGGCAAAAAGACATTTGTTTAATTCAAATGAAAATAAACGAGAAAACATAACGTTGTAAACAAAAATACATTTTTTTTCCAAAAAAATCTTTGTAAAGATATTTGAATAAGCCGTAGCTAAATTTATTCACCGAAAGAAAGTAAAATTATGGTAAAAAATATTTTAAAATATACAGGTCAACATCCTTCCATTTCAAGTTTTTCCGGGTTTGTGGGTTGACTTTATTGAACCAAAACTTATTTTTAAGCATAATAGTTTTTCTTTCATAGTTTTCTATCGAAAAAACTACTTTACTCGTAATGTTGAGAATCAAAAATGTTTTTTTTTAACGTTACGACTGGACTTTTAGCCAAGTGGTCAACGTTATTGGCTTCACGGAATAGAGTCCCAGTATAGGCTGTTTTTTTAATGATTTTTCAGTCGATTTTTGATCGAATGTATGTATATATGTGATGTTTAAAATTTGCTTCCCACTCATCCAGCTTCGAATTGGCATTTATTTGGTAGAACTCCATTGTAATAAGGTAAACAGTATTAATGTATTTATTTAGGTTCTACGTTTTTTTTAAAATGTAGAACTAAATACGTTGATATTTTTTACCTTACTTTGCATTGGGAACGGTCATGTTTAAAGAATATCACTAGTGTGAAAATGCAAAAGCGTTTAATTGTGATTAATTAACTCTCACCTTATATCCTGAAATCATTTTGTATAATTTAATTTCTCTGTGTGTCAAAGGAAATGTACTTTGCTCTAGGAAGTAGCAGCCAATACTGATTTATTTTCAATGCTACATATCTTTTATACTTACTTAATATTACTAGCCAGAGCGTAGTTAAATTAATTATATAACGCATTGCGCGTATCGGAAACACTTAAAGGTTTGCAATAATTTTTGTTTGGTATCATTACTTATGCAATTTGATTGACTCGGTTTGTATAACATGTAATAAGAAAATTCAAATAACAAATATTAACTGATATTAAATAAATCATGTTATTTTACATCAAAATCATTATTCGGTTATTGGCTACACAAAATTTCAAATAATTTTCTTACATTGCAATAAAATTAGTAAAAACCTTTAAAATGTACGCAATATTTTTATGAAAACATGTTTACTTCAATAAAATTTTGTCAAAAATCAAATACTAAAAATATTTTAAAGTAATTTTAATCAAAAAAGTCATTGGCAGGAAAGAAGAATGTAAACTGTTGTCAAATGGAGTCCATCACCAGATATTCTGTGCCAGGCATAAATTAAATAGTTTCTTCTCTGCAGCCGATCATGGAAATCGCAATTCTCAACAATTGTGATTGGAAATTATGACAAGCAGTATTTTTTTTCAAATAAGATTTTAATTTCCAATATAAATGATTTAAATTTAAAATAAAGTAAACGATTAAATACTATTGAGCAAATAAAACTTGATATAAAACATGTTAGGCATTGTAAAAACATGTTTATCAATCTTATTTTTTTTACTTATATGAGTGTAATAAGTTTGTTGTTGAAAAAAATACACTATACAATGAAATTGTTTGTTTTAAAACATTTGAATGGCAATATGAAAAACAAATTACTCAAAAACAAAATACTTGTACAATGGTTTAATAGTCAAAATTCTTTTCATTTTGTTCAATATAACAATAATATGAACGAGTGTGTGGGGGCGGACTATTGTTCGAAGTACAGAGATAAATTATTATTTCCCCGAGTACCTGTACCCCGCCTGCTGATTAGCTGCCACGAACAACTGACGTCCTTTTATCTCCTTCAGTGACATAACCGCTGGTCATTTGTACATTGCATCATTAACTAATCTCAATTATACACCTACGAAACTTATGATGATTTTGTTACATTGACGGATTTATTAATATTGAAGGATTATCTTAATGATAAGACGAAGGAAAAATAGCTTAAAAAACAATTTAATATAATGCGTTTATAACGTAATAAAAAATTAAATGGTTTGAGGAACAAATGTAGATATTTGGCATAAAAATTGCTAAATAAATTTAAAACCTCAATATCAATTGAAATATGTTATTTTCTCCGACCCGTTACATCCTTTTCATTTTGTTAATACTAAATTGCCGGGTCCTGTGACACAGCGATTAGCGTCGTGGGATTCCGTGCCAGTATTCACAGGTTCGAGTCCCTGTAAGAACAGCATTTTTTTCGATCTATTTATCGAATTCTGTTCGAAGGCATGGGTGTTTGTGGTGTCCCTCCCACCTTTTCCGATCCATTTACAACTGGGCGTAGCGAGAGCGATTAGTTTACCACTAGTCCTGTCCTAGCCTTATCCTTCTATCCCTAATATTATCTTTGAAAAAGAGAGGTTGAGCGACTGAGTAATAAACAGTTCTTGTAGAAAAACTTTTGTTCAAATACGAGCATAAGGAGGCTATATGCTCCACATTGGGAGCGGAAATGTATTAAAAAATACATAAATTCCACATTATATATTTTAAGTAAATAAATAGCTAACCAGTTAGAATATTAAAAAATGCTCTTATAAATATTTTCTTTTATTGAATTACCGCATTTTGCTTTTCAGGCCCTGATATACAGTTACGCTAATCTTTTGAATCGTGATACGACTTAAGTAAATTACCATCCATATTCCATAAAGTATCACTGAAAAGATACATGCGTTTAGCAAGTGATAACGTACTTGGTTCTGACCGAATACAGCCTTGATTCCCATACTTTCCGCTTTGAGATAAAGGTTACTCAAGCTACCCTTAATAATATCGCAAACAATTAACGCGTATTATCATCTACCGTGATGTGTACTACCAAATTTAATGATGTCGACGATTTCAATATTATGCACTAAATTTCAATTGAATTTAATCCCAATAATAACATACAGCACACTTTAAATCTATAATTATTAAAAATGTGTTCCAAATCATTTATTGAACCAAATGCTGCATTGTATGGCATAGTCGTTAACTATTCAGATAAAGCTTCCGGTGAAACATAATGTCCTATAGTTGAATGAAACCGTCCCCCACAGTGTTTGGTTGTTGGTTCTGAATAGTATAAGTTTATATGAAATGATAATCTATTTTATACAAAAATCTTCCTCGAGTTCTAGATTCAGTAGGGAATTAAATTATGATATAACTTTAATCGAATGAGTCTGTGAGATATTACGTTAGCATATACACACTAAATGTCGGTATTAAACTCGTCACAATAAAATGCGCCGATGCCTGCGCACTTTTTTGTTTTTTAGCAGTAACATAATATGTCACCCTGAAGCTACTTTATTTCTGTATTGGAAAAATGACGATTGAAAAATGGTATAAATTAATAATCAGATAATATGAATTTAAAATAACGTTTCATGTTTTGTAATACATTTGAAATAAAACAGGTATTTTTAAAAAAATCCGTTTATCATTTTCGCTCACAGGGTAACATATATGACTTCTTAGTGGAAGTATGACAAGAGAACTTTTTTTAATTCAGTTTTTCAACCTCTCTTTATGCTAAGAGAGTAGAGATAGAAAGATAGAGCATGGATAGTACTAGTTGGTTAACTAATCGCTCTCACTACGCCCCGCTAATTTGTAGAATTGTAAGGGTGGGATATTTTTTTTAGATACCACAAACGTTCATGCCTTTGGACAGATTGTTAATACTGAGAATAGAATCCGTGAGCTTTTCACGGAAGCGCCAACGGTGTTAACCGCAGACTCGACAAAGGCAGGTATATAATAGTGCAACGACACGAAGTTGAATGGAATGATATGGTACTGGGAAGTATTTTGTTTATTATTGAACTGAACATCCACCCTTAATAACATGTACATCAGAAGAGAGATTGTTAGCCTTTCTTATCCGCCCCCACTCACCACTGTATTTCCATGTGGTAATTTTATAAAGCAGTATCCAGAGGTGTGGCAAACGTTCTCTTGTCTAAAATATTTTTTCTTAACAAGGAGTGTATCAGGAGAAACTGCCAAAAACTTTGTGGCATGCACTTTAGTATATAAAAGAAAATACCTCTTGAGTCTAGATCAGGGATGCCTAAATGAAAATGCATGTCTCTGATGGGCCACACATAATTATTTTAAGACTGGATAATAATTTGATGTTTTTTAAATTAATGATAAACAAACTCACACTTAACATAATTTGATTATTTTTTAAATTCCTTTTTATTATATATGTTTTCAATGTTGACTGGTAATTTGGACATCGTGCATCACAGTCAATTAGTTAAATTTTCATCAGTCAACCTGTTTCGACACTTATTCGATTTTACAATATTTAACTTTGATAAAAATGACTCGCAAATGTGGTGCCAAATGCAGCTAAAATGCACATTCTAGGATATATTTTTGATAAAATTCTTGTATTATATATTTTACTAATAACTTAATGCAAAATGTATATAAATTTTAAAACCTCGAAAGAGCTAAGCGAAACCTTTAACAGGCCACATGCAGCCCGCGGACCAAGGTTTAGGCACGTCTGGTCTAGATAAATAAAAATTATCTACAATTTAAAGTATTCTTGTTCTTATTCAAAACATAAATAAAACATACAAAGACGGAACCAAATACTAATACTTTATTGGTTAAAAAAAACGATCAGAAAATTTAATTTTACAGAATACGTAATAATTACCAATCGTCGAAATAATGTAAAAATACAGAAATGAAAACAAATAAACAGATAATCTGCATTTTAACATGTCTTAAATAACTCTAACTTATGTCTTTACTCTTAATCCCGTAAAACTCTTAAGCTCTTAGATAATATAATGGCATGTCCAAAAATTAATTTTAGAATTGACCATTGGGCCTAATTAAAACAAAGCTTTTATAAAGTTTTATCCGCCATAAACCAGCAAAAGCTCTACAATAACGAGGGTGACGTAATTATTAGTTCAGGGATGGATAAAACTCGTTCAAGTTACGTAAGCTTGAGCTGAATTTCAATAATACGTTTTAATAGTTGTATGTAACGTAATATTTAATTAATACCGTTACTCTTTATTGAGTAATAATAATTAATCTTAATCAATGTTTAAAATCAATTTAGGGCCGAAAACTTTGCTAAGAGATGAATTAGGTAATAGTTTTCTTTTTAACTTTGTTATATTGAAAATATTATCAATATGATTTTTGACATTTCCATTTAAATTTTTGAAGATTCCATTTATATAACGTAAACACATTCTTATCTTTAACTAAAAATGTTACTTTTGCGTTTTGAGTGAAGTTGAATGACTTTTAAACTTATGAAAATTGTAAGTTGTAATTTAATAACACCGAGAATCAGAAATTTACAAAGTATTCGTATTATACTTTTTAAATTATTATACAAACGATTTGGCATTGCAGATTTTTCACTCTATAATAAACTATGTACAAATCAAATTGAACCTTTTATATTTCAAATTAAACCATTAAATGTTTTACACTGCATTTTAAGCAGTATATTTTTTAGTACATAAGATGCTTTCAGTTTTAGTCGGAATTTTTCTAATGTTTTTTCATCTTTCTTGAAGGATTATTGCAGAAATTAGAAGAGAAAGAAAGATCTCAACAAAATGTTGTTAGTGATGGACAACGCAAGCATTCATCATACCAAAAAAGTGCGTGAACGTATTGGACACACAAACCAAAATCTATTGTTTTTACCACCGTATTGGCCAATGATGAATCTTACTGAAGAAGTATTTTTAAAAATAAATTTTCCGCTAGGAATTTGCCAGCAGTTCCATCAAATCAATTGCATTTTGTGGACGTCATAAAAGAAATTACCTGCAGCTGCTGCAAGACAAGCTTTATAAATTACGATGACGTACACGTCAGTAAAATAAAATTTATTTATTTAAAAAACTTCAATTGCTTACTTAATTAATTTTTAAGCGTATTTGATGATTTGCTAACGGCTTAATTTAAAACTAAAAAGATTTATTTTGAAGTGAAAAACATATAATATATACAAAATAAATTTAAATACAATTTCATTTGATAAAACACGGAGAAGAGATATCACTCGTTGAATTGAAAACATATGGTATTGAGCTTGATAGGAATTGAATTGTTTACGTTTTTTTACACTTAGCGGAGCTTTTAAATATATGTATAAGATTATATAAAACTTATGTATATTTTCGTTGTGATACTGTTAAAAATATAACATACAATGATGCATTGACATAAAGATAAAACGTATAACTTTGTTTTTCAATAGGTTGTACTACTATTTATTACACTTATTTCGCTTATTTCAATGTGAATAAATATGAAGAATTTATGTAAAAATAAAACAGTGTAATTAAGCCATTGTACAAAATCAATACCAATGGTATTTAAATTTCTGTATTTCATTAAATATCGTCATGGCTTAGTGGTAACTCGCTTTCAATACAAGATAACGTTTCCTTGTATTATAAATTTTGACTAAAGGTTCTTGATTTTCAATAACATATTTGATATCACAAAATTTGTACGTTTCCATGCGTTATCACTTGACATTAACGACCCGGGTTTTACGTTTCGGTATCTTTGTGCATTCAAGCTCACGGATAGACTGGTTAAGTTTCAGTTCCAACTAAGATCTATCTATCTATAAGTATTATTAATGTCGCTCGCTGTGGTTTAGACAGTAATAGCTTGATTCTATTGATCTGGCGGGTCTGGGTTCAATTTCCGGTATGTTCAATGTCAAATTTAGATTTTTTCAATTTAAATTAAAGATTTAAGAAAAATTCTCATCGAGTTTATCTCGTTTGATCTTTTAAACTTCGAAATATTTGGCGCATTAACGTGAACTGTAATGAAAATACTTTTTTAAAATATTGAAAAATATACCTAGAAATTCATTATGTAGAAATTCATTATGTATTCATGCCGATCTTACCCAAATATACCGAGAAATTAATTGACAGGGGCTATTCCATGTCATTTTTAAAAGTCGACATTAATAATGCATACCGATCAAAAAAGGTGTTTTTTCCAAACTGGCACAATGCATTCATTTACTGGGTTATTCCAAACAGAATTGATGCCTAAGAATATTTGTTTTTATTCCATATCCGCTCCCTATACGGAGCATATGGTTACCACAAATTCCTCCAAGATTCTCTATCCCCTGCCAGTCTACATCCTGTTGATGGTCATCACTGGCCTTTCACGACGCCGGGATCCATCCGGTTGGAAGAAGAGACAGACAGGGTTCAGAACCTATTGAGGCATCCTCAACACGTGTCCAAGCCAGGTTAATCGCCACTTCTTTATCTTGGACATGATAAGAGGCTATTTAATCCGCTCCCTAATCTCTGTGTTCCTGACAAAGTCAGACCATCTCACTCCTAGCATTCGCCGCAGGCATCTGTTTTTGAAGCACAGTATACGGTTACTCTGCGCTTTCGTAAGATGCCATGATTCGCAACCGTTAAGAAGCACTATCAAGATGCATGCGTTGAACAGGAGGCACTTGATTCTGACCGAGTACAACCGTGAGTCCCAGACTTTCCGCATTTATTATGTACATAATTCATTTTTGTCACTTTTTTTACTTACCAACTTTCGCAAGAACGGCGATGATATAATTTAAGATTTTGACTGAAGGTGCTTAGTGGAATTTCAATATTAAATTTGAATCGTTCAATCCTTTGTATCACATTGAACCTTTTTAGGACTTAATTAAAAAACAAATTTACCGCTAAGGGTTACCAATTTTCAAAGTTATGTTGTACGAAATATTGCTTATTAACGAGTTCCTAGTATAAGCTTTGCTAAAATTAGCATGTCAACGATGCGCCTTATTTGACTATCACCCAGTTAAAATCTTGCTACATTTCGGACATAAACGCAACTCACGTACAATGTAAAGTTGGCTGATTATGACTGCACATTACAGTGGCAAAGTTTTATGCCATTGTGGGTCAATAGTACGCGATGTGACAAATATTGCGTAAGTGTCGACCCACTACGATATACGTTCAATGTCTTGATTTATTAAACATATAAATATAGCGATTTTTTAGATTAAGAGTATAGTTTTCTCAAGTCTTGACCGAAGCAACAACAAACTCTTAAAAATGTTCAAACTGGTAAGTCACATAGGTTATATAAAAGCATCACTTGTTTACTCACAACACTTAAGTAATAAAAACTGTTTTTTTTCTACATAACGCAAAGAATCGTCTCAAAAAATTAAGATTAAATTTAAACGTTCTGCACAAACTGTAGCGTCGATTTAAACTATTTTAAAAATTCGAAGACTTTTATAAATTAATCAACTGTGCAATTAATCAAATCGAAGATAAAATAATTATCACGATTATTTAATTGGTCCCATTAGAGGTGAAGTGAGCCAAGTGGTATTTTAGAAAAAAAAATTGTCATGCAAATATCGCAAAAGTGAAGTAACCTCAGTTAATACACATTGCAACAGTGTTATATCCGTGACGTGTTGTACCTAAAAGTCAAATAACAAAGTTTTACCATTTCATCTCTCGAGGGCTCATATTATTTCAACAAGCCTTTTCAAATATTGTTAAATTAGTTCTTTATAATAAAGGTAAATTTCTACATCTTTAGTGTTAACTTATCTATTTTTTCGTCGACAGGTATTGTGTATCTCAATGATGGTCGCTTGCACCATGGCAGCTCCATCTCCAAACTTCGTTGGAGTAGCTGCTCCAATTGTGACCGCCACCAGCTCCCAAGTAGTAGCCAGGAATTACAACGCCGCCTTCGCCGTAGCAGCGCCAATTGTTGCTGCAGCTCCATTGGTCAGAGCCGCACCTTTCGTTGCCGCTCCAGCTATTGCTGCTCCTGCTTTCGCAGCACATGCTATCGGAGCTCCAGCCCTTGCCTCACCATACGCAGCATACTCATCTTACCCTTACTACTTGTAAATTTCTCAAAATGATCCTCTCAGTTTTCGCCGACCGCTGTTTTACCAAAATTTTGTTGTTGATTTGAATTATGTTTATGTTTAAATCCCCTGTTTTATGTACAAATAAATAGTTTTGATTTAAATATGTTTTTTTAATTATTTATTTTTTAATGACAGAAATCTGCGCGGCAGGCTAGCATTAAGCATTTAGCATTAATGATCGTAAAGATTTTTTTAAAATGTGAAACATATGGACTCCTAATGGAGTTTATCTCAACAGAAGTGTTTCTACGATAACTGCTTGTCACTCAGTTTCTCAACCTCTCTTTTTTTCAAAAAGATTGGGAATAGAAGGATAGGGCTAGGACAGGACTAGTGGTTAGCTAATCGCTCTCGATACACCTCGTTCGTAGGATAGGATGGGTGGGAGAGGGGAATTCCAGAAATAAATCCATGCTTTCGAACAGAAATTCATAAATCGATTGAAACATCAAATTATAAAACTGTACGTACTGGGATTCGAACCCGTGACCTCCGTAACCGAAGCCAACGATGTTGACCACTTAACCACACATGCGGCTTAAGATTAAATGATCCAATGATTTAAGTCAGACGCAAGGTGCTCATCATATTTTGATTTTGATATGTTATATTTGAAATCATGGGTATTATTAGTTCTCGTCGTATTTTTCCACTAGAGTTTATATTAAGTGTCTTAAAAAATCTTTTTAAGTTTATCTGATATGAATTTTATTCAATGTCTAAAATAATAATTAATCTGTACTGCTTATTTTGTAATGTACATTATTTTATATTTACAACTAAACGATTAAAACAAATAACCAATATATTAACACGGCTTACATAAAACATATTTTTAAACTTCAAAAATTCTATTACAATGAATAAAGCGAACAAATATTTGTCTATTTTAACTGAACATTAAGAGGAAAGCTTGCAAATAAAAGCGAATGTTTTTTTAAAAATAACTCTTTAACCCTTCTCCATTTTTCAGATTCTATTACAAGATGTTTCTCTCCCTGCCACGGATGAACTATTTATGTCAGGTAACAAACAACACCCTCTCTTTATTTTATTGTTCTTATCATTTGCGTTGTCTCATATTTGTATAAAATAATTGATATAGTGAGTGCTTGCTCGAAACTATAGAATTTTCCAAAAGATTTAGATCTGGTACATACTTAAAACTGAAGATGCATTAAAAATAGGACAGGTGACATGGTTTTAGATAAAGTAAGTAGACTCAGTATCTTAATCAAATCAGTATCTGGATATCAAATAGCAAAAGGAGCTATCCAATTGATAACCATTAACGATGTTTCTTGCAATGTCTTGGAACATGATTGGTTGTTTTAAAGCCAGATTTTAAGCGTTGCAATTAGTGTCAGGATCCACAACTGGAGCGAACTCTCTGGAAATAGCATGAGATGTCAAATGAAAAATCAAGTTCTTGGCTACGTACGTCTGAGATACTCCTGTAACATAACCATATTGTGATATGGATACTAAGGTATTCAATACCGGGATCATGTCTAATTCTGTGATCTCAAAATCCTGGGATTGTGACAGTACTAATCCCGGGTTTTGGGAATTAAGGAACTTACACAAAATAAAATTTGAAAAAGCTAAAAAAATGTTCTCGCGCTGTTCATTTTGGAAAATCCGCAAATTTTTGGGATTTTGAAATTGACATGAAATTAGGTATTTGAAAAATCCTACCGGATCGCCGAGCAAACATTTTTTCAATCCAGAATCCCAATTTATACACGATTTTATGTTGAATGTTAAATCCCGGGATTGAAATTGACAATCCCGAAGTCCCCATAGCACAAAGATGGTCCGGGATTGGATTTCCTAATGGATACACCTAACATAACGGCTCGTATTTTCCGGTCAGAATTTATATTAGATTGCTCAGAATTTATTTTAAATGATCATAATATATCTGTTAGAAAAAATAATCATAATTCAAATGAAATTTTAAAAAAAAACCTAGCCCGACCTAACCTAACCTAACCTTACCAAAATGGTTACAAAAATCTGACTGTATATTTTTATTCTGACCAAAAATTGATTTAAATTCTGACCATTTAATTTTTTCCCTAATGTAACCTACTGAAAATCAGCAGTGGTAATCATAACATACAAATAACGTACTATAGAATGACAAGAGAATTATGTCAAAAAATATATGTTCAATACAGAGTTCAATGATTTTTGTGCATATTTATGTTGATAGTAAATAGAAAAAATAAGCAAATGAATGTCTGTTATATTAATAATGGAGAATTTGTGCCACATCACTATATTTAAATAGTCCATTACCCTACTATAGCAAATCCAAAGGTTAAGCTAAGCTTTATGCCGTAATGAGGTAAAAAGCTTTTAGCATATTTACAGTGGTTTGTCATTTCGGTGGCCATTTTAACATTTTTTTCGCACTGCTTAGTGATTATTTTTTTGTACAGGCACACGTCCTATTATACTTAATAACAAAAATACTTTAAATGAAAAGCTGTCAGTTATTAATGTAATAATTTTTGAAAGAATAATTTACAAAAATATCTTTATATTAATGAATATAAAGTATAACGTTTAACCCAATTGGAGTTCACAAATTCACAGCTTTATGAAATCACACGCTTCTCAAATAAATACGTTTTATAATATTGTGTACAATATATCGGTTCATGACACAGTGGTCAACGTCATTGGCTTCCGTGCCAGACCTCACCGATTCAAATCCCAGTACGAACAGCATTTTTTCAATCTTCTCTCTTCAATCTCTTAAAAATTCTCAATCATAAAATAACAGCGAGTAGCGAGAGTGATGAGCCATCCACTAGTCCTGTCCTGACCATGTCCTTTCAATCCTTACTCTATTCTAAAAGATAAATAACGAGCCATTTAAAAAAAAAAACTTTTGTTGAGATTAAAGGGCCATAAGTTTCACATTCGGAGCAAATGTATACATTTAAAAAAGTGTTGTAATTTATATTCGGATTGGTTTCTAATTAACTGTTCGACTCCATCTTCAGATACATAATGATAAAAAATTTAACAAACAAAAAAAAGAAGAACAGTTTTTGAGAATGTTTTAAGTAGTTGGTAGCTGAGATGTCATATTATCTAACATTGAAAGCAATAATAGTTTACTCTGCAAAATATATTTTAAACATGCAATTGTTTTGTTAGAGTTGCAGATTACTTGATGAATGTGGGGTCCCAACACGAATATGGTTGGAAACTTGCGGTATACTTAATGTGACCAGACGTCCCGTTTTCAGGCGGCGTGTCCTGGTATCTCCGAACACTGCTTCAATGACCCGTTTTCGAAAAGAGAAAAACTCGCAGTAACAATTTTAAAAAACCCGCAAAATCAAAATCCTGGCGGTAGAATATAGACTATTAGATAAACATGACCGTGCGTTAGTTACTGTATAAACAGTATACATTAAAATGGTTGTAATCACTTCAGAAAATAGGAACTTAGTCTACAGTTAATATTTCAAAGATAAATGTACTGTTTGATATTTTTACAATGTTACCTATGTTACTAGTAAAGAAAACATCATTATTCAATACAAAAATCATTGTTTTTCGAATTGAAAAAGTGTGTTTGTAGTTCTGAAATGAAATTTGCAATACAAATTTGTATAAAAGGGTCCAATTTTGATTGTTTATCGATGAAACAGTGTGTGCATTTAAATGAAGAGAAGAATATGCTAATTTTATGTTGCACGATTGACAGCATTTTAAAGTAAAAGTGATAAACATAAATGACAAGTAACTTTTTTATTTGATGCATTATTATGTATAATGATGCGTGATATGTCAATAAATGGTATAATTTATCTAACGTCATCGTGAATTTCAATGATTGAACTTTAATGCAAAAATTCAAAATTATGACGCAACTATGACAGGATTACGCACAACGCTTAAGCTTCTGTGAACCCCGTTCGGGGATAATTTTAGTCAGCGGTCATAAAAAATTGGCATGCGATGTATCGGTTGACAATATAATTTAAATATATATTATAACCAGCTTTATTACTTTAAAAATATTACCGTATACCGCACCTCATGCAACACTCCAAAATATTATACAGTCAAAAAATCTATATATTAATACTCGATAATGTCCGAATGATTGCATGATTGTCCGCGTTTTTCCCCTCCCCCTGCCCCTTCCTACCCCCTCCCTCCTCACCAGCTCCGCTGACGCAATATTTTTATTCATACTAAAGACATATTTTCCCAATACACTGTTTATTATTTGACGAAACAAATCGCTGAAAAAATTTCATACAAAAAAACTCCACGACCGTCGATCGAACCATCGCCTGTAGATTATGAGTTGAGATCGTTACCGCTCGGGCAAACACACAACTGTCAAAATCGATCTAATTTAAATATTATATATTAAGCACACATTTAAATTATTCTAAAAATTCCAAAATACGCATACTTCACATGCATACATAAACAGTTGAATTATTCGTTGACTATTTTTGCTACTATGAAAAATGGTTGTTAGCAAACTTAAACATTATTCCAAAAATTAAATAATTTACGAGGTCTATTTTTGCTACTATGAAAAATGGTTGTTAGCAAACTTAAACATTATTCCAAAAATTCAATAATTTACGAGGTCTATTTCTGCTAATAGGAAAAATAATTGTTAGCAAACTTAAACATTGTTCCAAAAATTAAGTAATTTACAAGGACTATTTTTGCTACTATGAAAAATGGTTGTTAGCAAACTTAAACATTATTCCAAAAATTCAATAATTTACGAGGTCTATTTCTGCTAATAGGAAAAATAATTGTTAGCAAACTTAAACATTATTCCAAAAATTAAGTAATTTACAAGGACTATTTTTGCTACTATGAAAAATGGTTGTTAGCAAACTTAAACATTATTCCAAAAATTAAATAATTTACGAGGTCTATTTCTGCTAATAGGAAAAATAATTGTTAGCAAACTTAAACATTATTCCAAAAATTAAGTAATTTACAAGGACTATTTTTGCTACTATGAAAAATGGTTGTTAGCAAACTTAAACATTATTCCAAAAATTCAATAATTTACGAGGTCTATTTCTGCTAATAGGAAAAATAATTGTTAGCAAACTTAAACATTATTCCAAAAATTCAATAATTTACGAGGTCTATTTCTGCTAATAGGAAAAATAATTGTTAGCAAACTTAAACATTGTTCCAAAAATTAAGTAATTTACAAGGACTATTTTTGCTACTATGAAAAATGGTTGTTAGCAAACTTAAACATTATTCCAAAAATTCAATAATTTACGAGGTCTATTTCTGCTAATAGGAAAAATAATTGTTAGCAAACTTAAACATTATTCCAAAAATTAAGTAATTTACAAGGACTATTTTTGCTACTATGAAAAATGGTTGTTAGCAAACTTAAACATTATTCCAAAAATTAAATAATTTACGAGGTCTATTTCTGCTAATAGGAAAAATAATTGTTAGCAAACTTAAAAATTATACCAAAAATAAAATAATTTACGAAATTTCTGCTTCTAAGAAAAATGGTTGTTAGCAAACATAAACATTATTCCAAAGATTAAATAATTTACAAAATTTCTGCTTCTAGGAAAAATGATTGTTAGCAAACTTAAACATTATTCCAAAAATTCAATAACTTACGAAATTTCTGCTATTACGAAAAATAGTTGTTAGCAAACTAGAACATTATTCCAAAAATAAATAATTTACAATTTAAATACTGCAGGGCAGGGCTGTCGATATACGCCCCGAGATATTTCTTTTACTATCAGAATTTCTGGATTATTCAATAAATAGGTTAGTAATTTATTTTTCACGCCAGTAACTTTTCTGACTACTTAAAAATGCAACAAAAATCCCTCCGTTGAGGTCAACGGGCTTACAGCTAGTTAATAATTATATTAAAAGTTAAGACCAAGGCTGTTGACTCCATCTTCGATATTTGAAAATGGTTGAAATCCCGTTCAGAATCTAAAAAAACTAGCTGTAAGTCCGTTGCTGTTCTGCTTCTTTGAATGTATTTGATGAATTCTCATCCCCACACTTATATATATATATATATATTTTAAAAAAATCGCGTAAATAAAATTCGCATACAGAGGACTGAGCGACTATCTAATATAGTGTGATCAATTAACAAAAAACTGTTAAAAGTCAATCAAATTTTATAGTTAAAAAAAACTTAGACTTAATTATGAAGCTTCTTGCAGACTTTTTCTTCCAGAAATTATACAATGATTTGCTGAATATTGAAATTTTATCACGATTGTAAACATTTTTTATAAACACGGCTAACTGTTCTGTACATCTTGGAAACTGACAAGAATTGCCATCCGGTCAAAAACAATATACCCCATTTCTTTTATGCGCACGGGCGTGAAAAGATAATCTTTCACCCTCGAGCTTCGGCAATACAAATTTGGCACATTTTTTTATTGCCGTATCCAATTTCATTCGCTGTTTAATTAAAAAACTGAATACTAATAACCTAAATTTACTACGCTTGAATCTAAGACGATTTTGACATTATCATTATCTATGTTACATAAAATATAAAGGCTAAAAGCATCGTCTTAATTAAAAGCTAAATTTAATTACTCAGAACTATCAATTTGTCACTTATCCAGATGCAGTACTGAAGCAAGAATATATAACACTAAAAGTTTTACAGTAACTGATGTAGACAGCCTAATCCTAGCGATCATTAGTTTTCAATGGAAAATTTGCATTATAAATATTTCTATAATTAGATGATATTGTATTACGTATAAGACAATCATACTGAAAATACATTTCAATTGAAACAAACTATTATTGAGTAATCAATTACCCAGTGGAAACTTTTTTTAATACATGAATACTTTTGCTAACCAAGTGAATAATATAGAATACTTATGGTTCTTATATGAAACGAAGTTTTGTTTCAATGTTTGTTGTTGATTATCGGTTCCGTGAATTTTAAAAAAACTGTTATTTGAAAATAGAACAACAATGTGGTATAGCAAACCATGTAAAAGGATAATAATGAAAACTCAATAAGTAAATTACACAAAGCATTATTTATATTATTTATTTTAATTAAGAAAAATATAATATCTATTTATCGCTACTTGATTATATACGAAAACTTTTATGAAGGACTGGACATACAACACTAACGTCAGAAACGTCAGACACGTTTAATGCGTTAGATCCGTATAAAGCTTTTTTTGTTATTACTGTTTTGGTGATTTTTTTGTTATTAGGAAATCAGTTATTCACTTCTATGCTTTTTCTTTCTCTGAATCGTGCTAGAATAAATAATTTGTGTACACATATAATGTTTATTCTTTTTAGTAGACTGTGATTTTTAAAAACCTTTTTAAAAAAGAGTTTAATGGTGTAATATATTTCTTGTTTGATTACCTATAATGGGATGAACCCAATTATTAACATAGTTGTTTTATAATAACTTATTATGTAATAGATTTCTAATGAAAGGAAGGTGAGGATTATAGATTTTCGCAAGATTTATTCCCCGAATTATGTTAGGTAACTGAAAACAAACGTTGTTCCGAGAATGGGGTTGTGAAAAGCATTATATATTAACTAGCTTTAATATAATTTGAGTAAGCAATATGTTATATAAAATAGGGTTGTTTAATATCTAAAATGAGGGTAAAAAATAAAGCTTTGTGTTAAAAAGTGTACTCGTATAATATATAATTGTACGAGTCGATAATAATTGTGAGTTACAAAAAACGTCAAAATAGTGATTTTATGACTAAATAATAGTATGGTTCACATCACAGACGAATTTAGTTCGAAAAAGGTTTTCAAATATTTTTAATTATAAATCAGTAAGTATTAGGTCAATTTCATTCACGCTATTTCTATGTCACTTAATCCCGACGTTTTTGTAATGCTGATTATATTTATGTCACTAAATACATTAACCTGTTTAACATATTGAGGTATTAAACGAATTAGATGTTAATTATTTGAAAAAAAACGATAGATTAACATATCCCCAATTATTATTGTCTCTACACTTATGAATTATTAAAATGTTAGTTATTAAGTGTTATTTAATTAACGAAGCAATAAAAACGCTTTTAGCAAATTTAACTACTCAAACTTTTTTTATAAAGCACTAATTTTCGTCATCTAGTGGCATTTTAAAAATATTCATTTATACATATACAAATATCGTTAGCTTGATGCAAGAACTTATAAATTGACAAATTGGTCAAAACTGAGTTACATTAAACAATGTCATTTTTCTCTCATTTCGCATAACCTCAACCAATATTAATCCATACATTCAAAATTATTATGTACGTACGTACGCAATAAAAGACATCAAAAAACAAGGATATGTTATTCTTAAGAAATAAACTTAGTGACTTCTTGCATTAAACTGACAATATACTCTTAAGGAATAAACTTTTTATTTTTTGTCAGTTACAAATATTCCAATATTGAACGAAAACTTTATTCATTATGACAAAGATTTTCAATAAAAATTATAAACTTATTGATTAAAAATAATTGTGCTCCCATATTGATTCAATAAAATAAATTCTAAAATACATACGTAAAAAAATAAGCTAATATTATTTCATTGAATGTTTAATACTCAGTAGTCGTACTAATTTATATAACATATTGGTACTGACATACGAGACAGTCCTGAAATTTCAAAGTCTCTTACATAAAACAAAGTAGTGCAACCGGACAATTGATTACCAAATATACAATGCGACTGAATGAACAATTAATATCTACTTTGAGTATAAATACATCTTGATTTTTTTATTCAAGCACATTCAACTTCAGTTGCTCTTTTGATATCCATCAAAAAACAAACCAAAAAACTCTTCAACATGTTCAAACAGGTATGAACTAATTAACAATATTTATTGTTACAAGAACGATTTTTTTAAACGTTCTTACACTCTTAAAGTAGTTTTTAATAACTGTATACTTAACTGCTAAATTTCTACTCACCAATTCTTAAAATCCAAATAGAATGTAACTTAAAAAAATAATATTCATTGAATTTGAAAAATATATACAATATTCTATTCTTATAGAATAATAAATCACTAACGCTGTTTCTAGATATCTTTGATTTAATAAAAATACCACAAAGCTAATTTTTAATACGATTTGTCGATCGGCTTTATATATTATTTTTTCGATAGATTTGTGACATTTTTGTTTATTAACACTCACACTACCCAACATTAAAAATAGGACGAAGAATTAGCAATCAGCAATCTAATAGTCACTTTCTTTTTACTCTTCCCCTTACTCTCTGTCGGTAGTTTGAGCAACGGGCTTAAACCCAGTTAGCGGTAAACATTTTTAATTGCAATGCCCTATTTGAGTTTAAAATATACGTAACTACTGCCCACTAATTGTATAGATAAAATAAAAACCAATTATTTATTTTCTAGGTATTGTGCTTCTCCGTGCTGGTGGCTTGCAGCCTTGCAGCTCCTAAGCCAAGCGGCGTGATTGCTGCTGCACCATTTGTCACTGCCACGAGCTCCCAAGTAGTTGCCAGAAACTACAATGCCGGAGTCATAGTACCAGCTCCAATTGTTCACGCAGCACCAGTAGTAGCCGCTCCAGCATTAGTCTCTCCATACGTTGCTCCAGGTCTGGCCGCACCTGCTATCGTCAGCCCATTCGCCGCTCGTGCCATAGCTGCTCCAGGACTCTTGTCTCCGTATTCAGCTTTCGCTGGTCCGTTCGGAGCTCCCGCAATCGCAGCGCCTGCTATCGCTGGACCTGCTCTTGTCAACCCATACGCCGCTAGAACCATCGCTGCTCCAGGAGTATTGTCTCCGTATTCAGCTTTTGCTGGTCCGTTCGGAGCTCCCGCACTCGCAGCGCCTGCTATCGCTGGACCTGCTGTTATCAACCCATACGCCGCTAGAACCATCGCTGCTCCAGGACTTCTTGCTCCAGGATTAGCTCCTGGCTTCGCCGCACCCTATTCTTCATACCCATATGCTTTATAAATATGTTTTGATCAAAGTTGTTATTCCGATGAAGTCTTTACTAGTTGACCTATGCCATAAAAATATTAAATAAATTACTATTACTTGTCATACAACGTGCTTTTATTTCTACATATGTACCACTTACATTAAGCTTATTTTAAACAAAATTTTGTCGTCGTTCTGGCAAAAAACGTTTTACAAAAAAAATACACATTACTTACAGTAAACTGCTATTGAATATTTATTACCAAACGCAGTCAATTTATTATGTAATAATAAACTATTCAAATATCGTAAAAGCTAGTATAGATCAATTAATGCATAATTATTTAGTTTTTAATTGTATTTAACATGTATTATTATTTCGTGTTTTACAAAAAGCAGTTTTTAAAAAATCCAATAAGTTGTGTATTCCGGTTGCTCAAAAAAGTCATTTTAGTATGTATGATATAATAAAAAGAGAAGTGGATGGGCTGAAGAGTTACTCTTTGTTTGTAGGACACTTGTGGTTAAATTAAAATAATAAATACAATGCGCGTATTATAAATATGCGGTGAAGAATTACAAATAATACCGTACGTCGAAAAATCTAGAAATAATCTCTGGAGAATAATAAAAGACTGTCCAATCAACGAGTTGCCAAGGGCGACGACCACAAGTAATTATGCGTTTTTCGGAAGAGCGATTCATAGAGAAGATTAAAGGTAGCCGGAAGGAATATGAAGACATTTCGTGTAGTGACAAAATTAGCTTTGACCTTTTATCTGAAAGGTTTTATTCTTATAAAATTAACAGCAAACATATTAATAAACTCTTTTAGTATTGAACAATAAAACACTATTTTGATGGTACTAATGAACATTTTTTTCTATAAATATTAAAAGTCATTTCCAACATGGCATGCAATCAAAATTGATAATGTTCGTTATGAGTGAAAAATTATGAAAAAATGCGTAATTAGTTTTTTTTTTTTTTAATAAAATAATCTAGTTTAGGTCGGGTCCGCAGCGCTGTGTCAACGTCGTTGGCTTCCGTGGCGGATCTGACGGGGTCGAATCCTAGTGCGAACAGCATTTTTAAAATTTATCGATTTCTGTTCAAAGTTTTGTGATGTCCAACAATTCTCTCTCATCTTTCAATTTTAAAATAACGAGGCGTAGCGAGAGCGATTAGTTAACTACTATTCTTATCTTAGCCTTTCTATCTCTACTCTCTTTAAAAAAGAGAGGTTAAGTAACTGAGTATCAATCAGTTCTAGTAGAAACTGTTGACATACCTCACATAAGAATGCCATATGCTCTAAACAGACAGAGGACAAGGATTTTTTTTAAATGTTTTAATATATATACATATAATATTTTAATAGAAATGAGAATATTTCCATCAAAAATTGACAGTGATTCATATTAATAAAAATCCTTTAGTGATAAGTACTCTTTCGTTATAATTTGTTTGCACAATAAGCTACGTAATGTTGTGGCTAGTTAGTTGCCATCTGAATTTGTTTCTTAAAATGTATTGTGGTCTTATGTTTAAGTTGTGCAATATTCTATCATAACATTGTTTAAAACAAACAAAGCCCAAATCTTTGGATCAACGGCCGTTCAAACACCAAACAAAGGATATAACTTAACAATATAATGATAGGAATAGTAAGATTGTCACCGTTTTTTATACTTAAATGACAAACTCTTGAGTAGGCGTATAGTTATGAATCATAACGACTTACGTTATTTGTATAATAACTTTAATAATATACATAACAAATACTTTTTTTTCTCATAAAACATTATTGTTTCCGTTGAACATTATTGTATACACAACAGTCCGTTGTAAAGTTTGTATGACTCAATGAATTTTCTCCATCAAGTTCGGTCTTCCGTTTTTCTAATTCAGTCGGTGACCTCCAGCACTCACATATCCTGTGACACATATCCATTCATTCAGCAATGTCGCGGATTTCGAAGTAGAGATTGCATTGCAACCGGAAAAATATATCAATACTGGAATTGCAAAAAAAAAAAAAACAAAACAATACGGTCAGTAGCGATAAAAAAAACCGTACGAGTAAATTAAAATCGGTATTTCAAATATATAAAACATGCCACACACATAAACAGGTGATTTTCATAAACAACTTATGGATTATTAAAATAGTATATTGAACGTCCACTGCAAATAGAGCTCTCCATTAGTTATTCATGAGACAAGAGGTAGCGCCGTGGACGGGTCGCTGCTCACAGGACGGAAATCTCCGCGCGAGTCCGTCGTGATATTCAAACTTCACGGAGGAAAACGTTACAACTCCATCTCCACAACTATGCAACATGCTGAGATCGTTAGACATAGCTGTCGAGACCTCCATAGATCTTATGTCTATAAATTGTCAATTAGACAGCTTCAGTATACAGAATAGTATATTTTTTATTGATAAGTTTACGGTAAATTGCATATTGTTACATATTATACGTGAATTGAGTAAAACTCGATTGCTTATTTAAGTATTGTATATAATTGCATAGGAGTACAGTAAGAACAATTCGATGATCGCGCCTTCCGCAGAACACGTAAGGGAGCAATACAATGCTATCGAGAGGACTGGAATCGAGCCTCTGTGCTTAAGCTCATCATTGACAGCCAAAACACAGAAAAATGTATTTCAAACATTTATAATATTGATACAACTCTTAGTAGATTTAAAATGTTTCGACAATATAAAATAAATTTGATAACTATGTTATTAACACCTTTTGTGCTAAAAAAATGTGAAACGTGTTTCACCTCTTTGAGAAGCATCATCAGACTTGCGCAACGTTAACGAATAAACTAAAAATACCGTATCAAAACATCAATTCTCAAAAGGTTATTCTGACCCTCTCTGGAAATACGTCAGTATTCTTTTTTTGTACGATACGTGAATAGATTGTGAGAAAAGACTGTTTAAAAATGGAAGAAAACATATTATAAAAGTAACTCATTATACCCTATACTAAAAAAAATTGTATGACATTTTTAATGACAGAAGGCGGATGTTAAATGAAGCCAACACAGTTGCGATAATTACGAAATGATTTTATTTTATTTCTCACGCTTTTTCATTGTTCAAATATAAACTTGAATGCAATTAACTTTTTCTCTGATGACTTTATCCAAAGAGTTAAGTAATCATAATGTCAAAGATCAAGTATTTATAACCCTTAAAAAATGAATTCTAATTTATGATTATCCGCTCGTTACGTCGCGAAAAACAAATTTCATTGAAATACCCAACAAAACAAAAATGTCTTTATCCGAAAAGATTTAAATTTTTGATTGTTAATTAGTGCTGAAAATGAATTTTGACTCGATTTGGTCATTAATTATTTTTAATATTTTTTGGACAGTCAGAATTTTAAATTTGCATGCTTAAAAGTACAGGAAAATCAGCTTGCACTGAAAAACTATGTAATTTAAACGGTATTAACTTTATATTTGACGGAAATACATTATATTCATGATCATACATAAAATTTTTAGTACTTATTCCACAATTGTTAAATGTATTATCAGGATCGATTTAACCTAACGATTTAAAAATTACAAAAAGTCGTGCTATCACATTAAAGATTAAATGCTACAAAGTGTATATTCTTTTCATAATTACCATGCTTTATTACCCAGTCCTGGTAATACATATCCATATGTCGTCGTAATATTTACTGATATAGATGAAAGCGTCCCCAACTTAAATCATATGTATGTATACATCTTAGGCCCTTGCGTTTGCCGTTACATATTTTCAATAATCCTCGCGGCTGTTTGTTTATTAAAGTTAAACAATCAACGTATTATTTTGGAAACTTTGTATTATATAACGGATTTATATGTTTTGAAACTAGAAGTATAGTTATGATACTTAAAATATCTATCACAATGTAATTAAAATCATATATTATCAGTAGCGGATTAGCCTATAAGCAAAAATTGCGCGCGCTTGGGGCCTTAAAAATAGCTTATATTTTATAGTCCAGCGGTTGGCAAAGTATGGTCAGCCCTTATGTTTGATAAAATAAAAAGTTTATTAAATTATATAAAACCACGCAAGGTAAGATTGTAATGTTTTAAAAATATACAGGACTGTTGTATACGGCTATCAATGTGTTTACGACAATCTGTTTTATTATAGAGGATTACTTGTCTACGAAAATATAGTAAATATGTCTTTACAAAATTTAGTATGAGGAATAATATTCGAAGAAGATGAATAAATATACATATTGCAATATCCACTTTATTAAAAAATGTAAACAATATAATAAATAAAATCTTAGATCGTCAATTGTGTGTATATTTACATATTTGATACAAAAAAAGATCTGCTCATCAGAATACAGAATGTGACAAAATTATACCACTAAAACATTGTTTGAACAAAAAAGTGTATGCGTGAAAAGTAATGAATTTCATTATTCAACTGGTACAGTTATGTCCAAGTAGTTTATTTCCAGATTTTTTTTTCGTAATATTTGCACCATATCATTTTTTCTCACACGATTTTGTTGTACCATATTGTTCAAACAATTTTGTCTGGTAACTTATACATGTTACAAAAAACAATAACCACCAACAGATATTGCTGTAAAAACTATAGTTTTTCAACCATTTTGGATCCGTGGCCCCTTTTTAGTCTCATATTATCTGGTTGATAAACCGAAGTATAAATAATGGTTTACTATGGAAATCGGCAGAGATTATAAGAGCGGTATTTGTTGCACTTATATGCACCAGCCTTTATACCTTTTTCCTGGTGAAAAAAATATGATTGCAAAAATCGTAAATATTTTGTATTCCATACTCAAATATAGATTTTTTGACCGATTTAGCTTGGTACACATTGTAATCTTTTTTTCATCCAAGTCCTATTGAAGTGTTTTGATTCCTTTTAGAGAATTTTCACATAAGTTGTTTTACGAGAACTGGTCGTTATTCAGTTGCACAATCTCTCTTTTTGAGAGAGTAAAGATAAACATGGATATAGGAGCGACCGGATTATGACAGGAATAATAGTGAGCAAATCTCCTGTGCTATGCGCCATTATAAGAATCTGATGAGTGGGAGAGGTTGCCATCACAGATATATATGCTTTCGACTTTTTACGAAAATACACTCATCGATTGAAAAATCAATTTTTGAAAGTGTCATAAGTATATCGGTTAAAATATTTCTACAAAATAATCTCTTAATTTGTAAGTAAAAATAATTGAAATAATATCACGAATATAAGATTGATATGTCTGGTCCTATACGAAGAATTTGCTTTTATATTATGGTATAAATGTACTTCCTATTTTCCTCAGCTACTGATTTCAATTACAAATATTTCTTGTACATTTTGCTATGAGTTTGGTGAAATTGTTTCTATGAGCATTTTAGTTTTGATTATCCAATCAAGGGTCATTTGAGTTGCCGGGATTGAATAGATTACCCAAGATGAGACTTCCCTTTGGCTATGCTGTAGCCATAGTAACCCGTGTTTTTAAATTCTGATGAATATACACAGTAACAAACTGGCATAGTTATAAATTGTTTGCTAGATGATTGGCGTATTTAGAGATGACCCTGAATTGATAATGGGCTTTATATTACATAACGAAATTGAAGAAACTATGTTATGCGTTTAAATACGTTGAAAACATTTCATTGTAAATTTTGAATAATGCGTGTTTTTTGAGCACATACAAAAAAATAATCACGCATGGTATTTGAAAAGTATCTATAATCCTAGAACGTTTTCAAAAAATATCTATGGAGTGTTTTTCTATCCAAATAAGCATTACGCCTGAGAATTCTTTAATTATTTCGCGCAAAGCGGCTTACTTTTTGTTCGATTTTAATTTTCCAACTAAATTATCACGATACAGTACATTTTTTAAAAAATATACATAACGTCAGTGACGTCTGAATTTTAAAAATTGTATACTATAATACAGTGGTTTTCAAATTTTATTTGACTACGCCTTGCCTCCTCTTGAAAAAAATATATCTTCACGCCTCTCTACCCTTTATTTAATACATATAGATAAAAATAAAGCCACGCTCAACATAGTAAAAAAAATCTAAAAAGTTTAAACAAACAATTTAGAATGCCACTAATAACTCTTTTTTTAAAAAAAAGTTTAAATAAAAAGGGTTAAGGGTTAGGTTAGTCCAGGCGTGGGGAACCTGCGGCCTTTTGGCTACTCAGGTGCGGCCTTCTGACCAATTCTGTAATTCTGTAAATTTTTGTATATTCGTAAATTCCGGAGATTTTGGATTTGAAAATTCATGGAAGACCTAACAAAAAGGTGCCACGCTGCTAATTTGGGAAAATCCGCAAATTTCTGGGCTTTAGAAATTGGCATGAAATTGTTTCCGGCCAAAGATTCCCTAGTCAATGTTTACTGCGGCCTTATGTCGAATCAGAAAAAATAATGCGGCCTTTAGAGAAGAAAAGGTTCCCCACCCCTGGGTTAGTCTATTAATAAGTATATTTTTAATGGTTATGGATAGAATACAGATGAACAAAATAGACAAGTACCACTTTTCTATAAACTGAATTTCCAGAATCAAACAGAATGCGTAGTAAGCTCATCAAATACAATTGGTAACCATGACATATGGTATAAAAATAGAAACTATTTACTCATAAATTCAAAAAAAACTGCAGCTAGAAGATGACAATACTATCCAAGTTTCTTCGAAAAACTTACAAAGAAAAGGTTACACCTGGAAAGAATGAAAATGCTCGTATAAAAATTGTTTCGGTTCCGCTTAGGCGATATTTTATAACGATAGAAAATGATTTCAGCTAAGAAGTTGGATGTTGATTGTCTCACTAACATTCCTTTGTGCATGCAGCTGCCATCCACAACGCAATAACGATCAAGAAAATGAATTTACTCCTTATACTTTTGATACGCTACAGAGCTGCGTGAGATTTATTTTTTATCTATACAATAAAATCTTTAAAAAGCTGTGCCTCGATTTTGAATAAAAAAAATTACAATAAGATTAAATATTTTAATTGGTATGGTACACTTTTTGTGAATACGAAAAAGTTCACCTAAATATTTAGCCCACGAAGACACCCAATTAGTTTTATTTTTGATCTATTTTTTTGTATTTTTTTCTTGGGTTATTTTAACCTGATTTCCCAGAATATCTTCTTGTTGCCCAGCAAAACAATTACCGAAAATCTACAAAAGATAACGTAGAATTGTAAGGACTGATAATAGTTTATCGAATTCGACCTTTACAGATAATTACCGTTACCTTCAAATAAATCTTATAACAATTTCACTTATATATTAGTTTAATTCAGTGGTCAAATAACTACGTAACTTAACCCTTTTAATACCCTATAATTTTGCACAGGTTTTCCAGAAATACCCTGAGAAATATCTGTTTTTAAGTGTTTTTGTAAATTCATGAAAAAAAAATAAAAATAAAGATATTTTGGTAAAATATTTTATACTTCATGGAGAAAACATTATGAACTTATTTACATCCCCGTCGTATTGTATTTAGAAAACATACGCTGAGTTTGGGAAGGGATACTCCATCAAAGGAATAAAAAAATCAGTAATAACTTTTGCATTAGATATATTATTATTTTATAATTACTATTTTACTGAGGAGGGGGGCTACAATAATGTTTATTTAATATTTTTTTATGTGCATTATTACATCTTGGAACAAAAATTACATTTAAAAAAATTTAAATAAAAAAATACATTAAATTTCAACTTTTTTTATGGAAAAAACAACGTTTTGTGGGGCTGTATTATATATCTTCGGACCTTTAAGTGGCTTGGATGTCAAAGGTTAAGTTTCCTATGTTATGACACTTCTCAATTTAACTTAAATTATGTTACGTACATAAAAATATATGTAACATTTAGAAAAGCCGATATATCGGCTCAGGGTATTTTTGGCGATTATATGAAAGCCGATATATCGGCTCGAAGGTATTAAAAAAGTTAAGTAAATAAGTTTAATATTCCTAGGAATATTTTCATCGCATTAAACGTCGAGGTTCGATTATTATTGTATACTGTGTACATAAGCAATGGGACAGTGCATCACGATTTCATAGAAAGTGGTCAGTACTTCGGTTACAAATGGCATGTTTTACACTAACACAGCTATCCTGATGAAATGGTTGGTAGGAAATGAACGTGCTCCAAATGATAATCGGCAAACCGCTAAAATGTAGGACAAACGTGACAATCGCTCACCGGTATCAAACCGATGCCCTTCGTTTTTCATTATGTTAAATAGTATCATATTACTTATTCAGTAAACTGATACATAAACTATTGTTATGCTGACTAAATGGTTTGAATTGCGTATAATTTAATATTTTATAGAACCAAATAAACATACCTAAATAAAAGTAATACCATTTTACAAAATCTTGGGATCACACAATGGGTCCCAGATTGGATGCTCTAGTCTGTATTTACTATATCATTAATATTCCAATATATTTACTTCTGCCACTTTACATGCACCCTAGCATCACAATTGTTTATATTAATTAAAATTTTAAGTTACCATCATTCGACGAATTTATTGAATATTCAATTATTTTCGAAGAGACGAAAATCATTTAAAATTTTTAATTAATTTTGTGATTTTATCATTTGACAAAATGTCAAAAGCTGACCTTTAGTTCGTTGGCCTAAAAGAATACTCTCGAGAATTATTGTGTCGCAAAATGTGTTTAATTTAATGGGCTCGTTTGACAGAACACTTTTCACCAAAGATCGTTCGGTCAATCAAAAACAAAGTGCGAACTAAAAATTAAAACTAAAAAAAGAGTTTACTGTTCGAGTCAATGCCCTTTGTTTATCAAAAAAAACATTCAAATTATTTATTTTCATGAATTAATGTAAAGTGTCCGTCACATAGCCAAGTAGTAGGCATTCTAAGACTATATACAAGGGTTTGGATACCCGATCGAATTCTTTAGGTAACTGATTTTTCAAACGGCTTTTACCTAGTTGTCCTTGCCAGCTTACCCTATCTCAACATAGAGACTTAGCGACCGAATAACATATAGTTCTCGTTTTACCCTTATTTATTTTTTTCCCATGTCCACTCCCAATGTCGAGCATATGGACTCCTAACGGAGTTTATCTCATCAGAAGTGTTTCTACGAGAACTGCTTGTTACTCAGATGCTCAACCTCTCTTTTTCCAAAGAGAGTAGGAATAGAATCGCTCTCGATACGCCCCGTACATAAGATAGGATGGGTGAGAGGGAGGAATTCAAGACATCACATACATCTATGCCTTCGAACAGAAATTCATAAATTGATTAAAAAATCAATTTATAAAATTGTCCGTACTGGGATTCGAACCCATGACCTCCGTAACCGAAGCCAACGACGTTGACCACTCGACCTTGTTTTACTAGAAGTTTTACTTTGAAAAAACTCACCTAGAATCAAAATACAGGTAATCCTCGACTTAAGACTAAAATACGTTACTGAATTTTTTTAGTTTGTTGAATTTCATACAAAATGTCGTCGGCATTTACCGCTAAGGTTTTTTTCTATGAAATGTCCAATTCGTACAGTTTTATTTATTTTAGCAATTATTTATATTAAAAAGTCTAAGCTTAACTCATTTATATTCATAAATTCAGTACAGATTCTAACGTACGCAGATGACATTGATAATGATTTAGTCAAAGCCTCTGTGGCTTGTGTTAGCGAGAAAATCAAATAGAAAATCGTATGCAGTAATAGATGCTTTTATAGACTGCATAAACAATTCAAATAATCAATAAATAATCATTAAGAATAGGGAATGTAAGCATATTCACGAAAGTTGGCCGTTTTCATATACAAGTTTTGATATATCTGAACATAAAAGAACTCATTAAATTAGGCAATCCAACTATACACTAAAGTGTTCTGCAGCTCAACCTTATTTTAAAATATAATGTATACTTTGAATTGAAAGTGTTGCTTAAAAAAATTGTTTGAATTAAAAAAAAAACTTTTTTACCATAGCCTTCGTTGGCATCGTATATAACCTAACAAGTTCCCAATTTTCAGTCGCGTTGGGAAATTTTTTTAAATGTCAAATTCTACAAAGTAGTTATTAAACGAAACAGTGTGACAATAACTAGTGTTTAATGATAGTTTCAAAGAAAACAACTTTTTAAAAAAAATCCCACATGAGGAAAAGCGTTTAAGATATAAATTTGTTTCAAATATTCTATTATGTTTTTAACAAACCGTTCTCCAAGATTGTATAAGGTGTAAAAGGTAGAATAATATGACAAGAGTTTCGACGGCAGCTATTCTTGAATCCCTGGTGTAATATACATATGATGTGTGTATATATAAAAGTTCATGTATGTACTTAGTCAAGGTATACATTGTCTATTTCAGCCAATTGCAGTATAAACGAGAAAACAAATGAACCATTAAACTAGAACATTAAACTAGACGTAGTTAAATTGTTTACAAAATTTACGCGTCCACTTTTAGTGTTATCGCGGTGAGTGCGTAATCACGTGATTATTCTGCTTCACTGTCATCTGAAATTTCACATAACCTCAAAAATGACAATGTCTTGTTGTCATGCATACTTTATATTCAAAATATCTATTCTACCCTAAGCCATTATGTCATTTTTACTTTGATCAGCGTTTGTCAATGAGCGTATAGAGTTAACAGTTAACATAAACATTGACCAGTCAAATTTAATGTAAATGGCATACCATAAAATGTAGGCTTAAACTAAGACTATTATTTTATGTATAAATTAACTGGTGAATTTATACATTAATAACATTTTAACATGTATCACCAATAATCATTCGGAGCTGTAGGAGCTGTTGTGTTAACAAAAGTAATAAAACCAGTAATAAAAAAGTATCTTATTTAAAAAAAAACCATTTTCTTGTATAATATTTCTTTCACAGCTTTATATGTAACCGTTTTGTTTCAATCGGAAGCTTATTTAATTAATTTTCAGCAGCTAAAAGTATTGTGAAATAAGTACTATAAATTGTGTTTATTTTTTATAAATTAAATATCATTCAATTTTTTTTTCAAATAACGAAAAGCTGACATTTAAACCCATTGAACAATAAAAAAAATAATTGTAAATATCTACTAGTCATATAAGCTTAAATATTTTACGAAGATGTTTCTTTGACAAGACTTTCCCCATGCAAAATTTCAATCGCGTTCTTGATGATTTTGAAACCCAAGAAACTTGGATATTCCTTTATGTTATAGCAATGAATGCCCTGAGGCTGTTTTCTACAACGTGATGCCGAAATTCTCGACGGGTTCACAACAGAAGGGTCATGAACCGAATCCCAGTTCGTCTGGATTATGAGATGAAAATGATAGTTCGACGATTCCCTAAACTAAACTTTAAAATATAAATATTATTGAAAGGTAATCATGGTTAAAAATAAACGACGGCGTTTTCAGTGAATTTAAAATTTTAATATCGAGTGACAGATTTGTTATTGATGAGAGGAGTTTTTAATATTTTAAAAGAAAGTTTTAAATATGCAAGAACTTTACACAGATTAAAAACAAAAAAAACGCAATGGCTAAAACGATATCTTTTGTTTCGTATACATTTCAAGTTCGACGACATTATCTTTTCCTGATAAAAATTGAACTTTTACAATATATAATATTACTACCTTTAACAAAAAAATATTTAAATCTTTAATTTTTGCTATATTTATATTTATTATCATGGTCCTTTTCCGATTTGCAGCATAAGGTATTACATTTAATAGAGCGGTCAACGTCGTTGGTTTCTGTGACGGATCTTACGGTTTCAAGTCCCAGTACGGACAGCATTTTTCAGATTATGGATTTCTGTTCGAAGGCCTATCTTTGTGATGCCTAGAAAAAAAATTCCCACCACCAATCTTAAAATGAACTGATAGCTAGTTATGTCCTTTTTTATCCCTACTCACTCCAAAAAGATGGGTTGAGAGTAACAAGAATTTCTCCAGAAAAATTTGTGTTAAGATATCTCCATTAAGAGGCCATATTGGGAGCTGACATAAATTGAAAACAATAGATAAATTAACGCAAAAAGACGCGTTTATTACTTGCTAAAAATGAGCCATTCAGACAATTTTGAAACGAGTGTAATTTGACAATGCTATCTGTATGCAAATAAAAGTCAAGAAATATTCGAAATGAAATAAATTCTATAAAAAACATACACCTTTCATAAGGATTATCTAAGATGATTGTTTATTTGTGTTCTCCAATACATTATGAGACACTAATGACCCAACAATATTGGCTAAAAGTGAATAATATAAGTGAAATATGATATGTGCGATTTTAGACAAAGAAATTGAGTTTGTTTATTTGTTCCATTTTTTCGATTCAACTAAAAATAAATTCTATTCAAAGTCTGTTTCATAAAAAAAACCATAAAAAATCGATGTTAAACAATAATATTTTTAGTTCAAATTATAAAGGAAATGCAATCGTTTTTTTATTGATTGATTTCAAACGATTTCTCAAAGATTAAGATATAAAAACTCAGTTAAATGGTTCAAAACCATCACCGTCCTAGTTTATACAATACCGCTTTGGTCTAGTTGGTAAGAGCTTGCTCTTCCGATCAGGTGGGTCCGGGTTCGATTTCCGGTAAGGTCAATGTCAAAATTGGATTTTTTTCAATTTTAATTTGAGATCTAAGACATGGGTGTTTGTGAAGTCAATTCTCCTTGGGTTAATCTCATGTGTCTTTCAAAAATTCTCATCGAGTATATCTCGTATGATCTTTCAACTTTAAAAAAATATTTGACGCATTGGCGTAAGCTGTAATGTCATTTTTTTTTTACTAATTAAAAAAAAAATTAAATTAAATATATAATAGATATTTTTATCCATAAGCAATCACACTGGGAACATAATAAGTACTCTTAAAACAATATGTCAGTTCAAAGTGTTTTACTAATCATTTATTCTTTCAACGTGGGTAAGATTTGAAATACAGAATTTAGCCAAGAATTGTAATTAGTATACCGTTATTTTTACGTCACATATTTCACAATAAATAAGGATGAAATACAGACAATAAAGAAATTAATAAATCGATTAATTAATATTAATAAATTAGTAAATAAGTGCGATTATAGGACTGGACTTATGACCATACAACCTATAGCATTAGAGAGCACACGGTACCGGTACAGCGTTATTATACCATTAAATAAAGCCGTTTTTGTTTTTTTTGATAATTCATGTAAGTGCATGAGAATCTAATGTCAATACTTTGCTTACGTGCAAAATTAAACGTCGTGGAAAAAAACATTCGCTGTAAAGCTCTGCGTGTGCTTAATCTCAACAATTTATACAAGAAGAAATTTTCCTAAATACGAAGATTACTTGTCGTAGACTCCTTAATTAATCAGAAAACTTTCCTTGAATATATACAAAACCGCGTGAAAACAACAAACAGTTTGACATTAAGAAAATATATGTTTTTAAACTATAACGCATGTATTTAATAACAATATCTTTCTCAAGTAAATACAATTTAATACGTCGTATTTCACTTAAGTTGTTCAATTATTTTTTGACGATAATTAAATTCTACATAACGTTAACTCAAAAGATTAATGATAATATCCAATGAAAACACAAGCTCTTGTTAGGTTAACAATACTGAGATAAATAGTTAAAAGTTCATTATATCTTAAGTCTACGCTTTATTATTAACTTTGTCAATCAACAAAGAAAGCTAACCACCCTATTGAAGAGATCAAAAAACTACCCAGCTGTATGAAAATGCATCATTCATTTCAATGTTATTAATATAAGATCAATTGTAATGTGTTCACTGTCAATACTTGATGGAATGGCATTATAATAAAAATAATAAAAGATTTTTAGTACTTTTTCCACATAAAATGTATTTACTAGCACTGTTTATATAATTTTCTTATCAGTTGATAATGCTCGCGATGAGCGAAACCGTTCCTGATCAAATAAATTTTATGTGGAAAAAGTACTAAAAATCTTTTATTATTTTTATTATTAATATAAGATTTCAGTAGTACTGTCATAAAATCACTTAAATGGATAGTACGTACTTAAAAGAAATAATCTTCGCTTCTCTTTTGACCGAATGATTATTTTTTATCTCAATTGTCGTACGGAAATTTAACGCGTCAAATATTTCTTCCCTTAATATAAAACCATACTCAAGGAATTTCGATTTGTTTGAAATTATTTTTACATATCCCATGTTTTATTTAATACTCATAATAACGTATGTATAATTGGTTGAACAAATACAAACTGAAAACCTTCCTTAATTTAAATTAACAAATTTAAACATAAGCCTTTCATATGAAATTGGAAGCTGCTAGACGACTGCAAAAGTAAATTGTAATTTGTTTCACTTTACTTTGCTTAATCTTCTAAGGTATTTAAAATAACTTTGGTTTAAAGGTATATCTAAAAGTAAAGAGATGTTTTTTTATGCTAGGGGCAATGCACGTCTGACCATTGTCTTAGATGCAAACGCCCATTCAATCATAACAATGCAATTCCAATCAATATTTATAAATGAAAATAAACAATAGATATTGTATCGGTCCACGTATTGTATTAAGTCGGGTCCATGGCGCAGTGGTTAGCGTTGTTATCTTCTGTACCGTTTCTCACGGGATCGAGTAAGAACAGTTCAATCGATTTCTGTCCGAAAGCATGGGTGTTTGTGATGTCTAAAAATGTCTAATACAAGGAAACCGCTACAAACAAAAAATTACTTCAAAAAAATTAATAAAAAAAGAATACATTTCTTTCACGAAAAAATCCTAATATCTGTTTCAAATTGTAGAACTACTACAAACAAATGCAATGCCTTTCCAACAAGTATTGATAGCAATAACTTGAGTATAATGTTACATACAAAAATTCACACGTAAATTTAAATTACCACATATTTAACATTTCTAAGAATAATTAATATTGTTGAATTCGGCGTTATTATAAATACCGCATTTAAAAACAAAGAATTTGTACTTGAAGTTTAATGATTTTAACTCACAGGTGACAACAAATAGAATATATTAATGCTTTCAAACCAATTGCTTAAAATCTTCATTTTTGTCGCTAAGTATTTTGTTTACGTTTCTCCAAAGTCAGGATGTTTACGCTTCAAAATATAGATAACATAACATCCGTCTTTAAAAAAATGTTATGAAATTATTGACATTCAAGCATTATAAAAAATCTTTTATACCACGATTGGTATGAAGCAAAATATTTTTTTTATGATTATTGACATCTCATAAACATTTGATATAAACAAATAAAAGGATTTTCTTGTTTACGAATAGAATTTTCTATGAGTAGCTTGAAAGAAAATTGCTTTCATCGTAAATTTATTGTACACAAATATTCAAGTTCAAGGCTTACAAGTTTGTATAGCTTCGTTTCTTTGAATTTAAAAAATAAGAAATGTACTCGCATGTTAATACGACTTACACTTTCGCGAATTTTAATATTTTTATTTTACTCTTAACAAATATTTGTTAACTATACTTAGAATCATTTGATAGATAGAAAGTTCATTTTTATTATAACTTGAAACCAAATAAATAACTTTGGTAAACATCGATCAATAGACGACATCTTTTGAAGAACGCAAAAAGTTTTTTGCTACGATATTATTACTTTGCGATCAATGTCGATCCAACGAAGCTGGATTCTTTACATTATAAAATAATAATATATATGTAATAAAACGAAAAAAAACAGTAAGACATATTTTTTATTTTAAATAATTTGAATAGAAATATATCACATAATTAAACAGTGAGTAGAAGTGTTTTAATGTACTGTACGGTTATCGGATTTGATTTTGAATTTTGGAAGATTGTATTTGAATAATTTCTCAATAGTAACCGTAGGCGGAGTAAGGAGAAGCGTAAGGAGAAGCGTATGCGTAAGGTGAAGCGTACGCTCCGACGACTGGAGCGTTAACCAAGGGGCTGGAGTACGCCGAGTATCCAGAATAAGCCAAGGGGGAGCTGTACGCTGATACCAGAGGTGAACTGTATGCGGAAACCACAGGTGCGATCAAGGCGCTGGGTTTGGCGGCGGCCATAGCCAAGATGGTGGCGAATACGAACTGGAAAAAAGAAAAATAGATTTTAAACATTTTTGCATGATTATACTAACAATATTATTTTAATGTTTTGTTGCTATCTGTAAAAGATGCAATCAAAGACAAGGACTCGAATCGAGCTCACAATTTTTTAAAGTGTTATATTTGTGTACGTAATTACGTTTATGAAAGCATGAAACATCGTAAAGTTTTTTACTCTAACGTATAATATATTTTTAAATTTAACGTATTATAAAAGTATTTGTATTAACAATAAACTCTTATATGTAGTTTATAAATAAATCAACATTTTTATATAGTTCTCATAGGAAGTAAGCTCTGTAAATTATCTCTGGTCAGGTAACTAAACTTCTATTAAAATTTAGTGTCACTACACCCAAGATTCAAGTAAGAGTAAAAATACGTTTAACAGTGAGAACATTGAATGGGAAAATATGTTTAGTTTTTCATTCATTCATTCATTTATTCAGCTTTTCATGCAGACATCAACTTCAAAGTTTATTTCAATTTTTACAATGCATTATTTACGCTACATTAATATGAACAAAAAGGCTCGAATATAAAAAGAAAGCGCGCACATTTATGTCATTATACATGCAACTCTTAAAGCTCAGATCATTGAACCTTATTTGTAAACTTGAATATTGAAAAATTCTTTATTCAAAGCCTTTTCAAAAAGTTGCCTATCTATAGAAGTATACTAAGAAAAACTTACAAGATAAAAATAAAGAATTTTACGATTTTTCACCTACTGCGGCCTTAATAACAGAATCATTAAGAAGAAATTATGTTATTTTATAATATGATAAAAATAATTCATACTATTGTAGTTATGATAGTAAACTTGGAATACTTTATATTTAGATGAATAACTGAAATAATTCACTATTTATTAAGAAATAAGTTGTAGTTAATAACTTGACAATTTTGTTTCATTCCAAAAAGTAATAACGTACATATATCTAAGCATTATCAATCAACGCCTGTCCAAAGCTGTTTATTTTGGTAGGACTCATAACTTTATTTAATTAATACATGTTTTCTTCTGATGCGTACGGAATTTTTTTTTGATCAATATAAATTACTTATATTCTTAATAATGTTAATTACAGCTATGCTACAAGACCGATGTTTTCTTCTCCAGAATTAAAATATTGAGCTTTTTCTGTCGATGGAACACATACCATTCTGCGTAGCAAGATAGTGTATTTAAGTGAATGTCAAATATTGAATTTTCTATGATAGTGACTAAATATAGAATGGAAAATTTGGTAAAAAAGTTCATCGTTTAATGATGCTACATGTAATCCAAGATATAAAGGAGGCGCTTAGTAGAAAATTGTTTAAAAGAAATACCATAAACAAAACTGTTTGATTTAACTTAATTTAAAAATGATTTTACAAGATTATTAACAAAAATCACTGTCATGGAATCTTCAGTGACTGAATTAATTATTGAATCGCCGTTACTATTATGTGTGGTATTATTTGATAAAGATTATTGTTGAATATACCACCACTACCCGTTATGTGTATTTGAACCACCATAACAATATGAAGTGAGTGGGCCAATGTTAGACCGATAGCCAAAGTTACCCGTATTGACTGTACTAAAAATGTTGTTTTATTGAAAGCTGAATGTAAAATTGAATCAAGCTGTAAGCTTTTATTTGAAAGTTATTACCACCAAAACAAAATGAAACGATTTATATTTGTGATAATAAAAAGGTAACCATTTAAGGGAAGATTTTAAGTAATATTGATAATCAACTCGATTGAGAGGCATGATTTTTATTTCTTAGGTTGTTACACAATATCACACGCAAGTTATTCCTAGTTGACTCACCAGCTTGAACATGATGAGGATTTGTTTTTAGTTGTCTTGACTAACTTCTTTAAAGCACAAAGTACTAGTGATATCCTTTACAGACAAACATTACGTTTATATAGTACTTCTAAAGGCCAAGCTAAGGCCAATGGCATCCTCCCCAGCTCCATACGAGAAAAGAAAACAATCGATGCTAGAACTATTGCAAGCTTTATTTTATGCATAAATTGAGTCTTAGTAATAAATGTTTCAGTGCGGTAGACTCGAAAAACACGTAGGTACATACTTACATGTCCTTATCATGAGTAGTCAGTGTTGTGTTGTTTTGCCATTGTGAAATATTTTTGGATGTCAAAAATAAAGTTTAATCGATGTAAATAAAGTTTCTTTGGTAAGCGGTAGATTCCTCCCCCACCCCCCCCCCCCCCCCCCGGTCCGTCCCCCCCCCCCCCCTATGATAGTATAAAAGGGGAACCCCCCCCCCCCCCCCCCCCCCCCCCCAATAATATATAATTAAAAAAAATATGGTGGGTAAAAAAGGGGGGGGGGGGGGGGGGGGGGGGGGGGGGGGGGGGAAAAAAGTAAAAAAAAATTAGGGGGGGGGGGGGGGGGGGGGGAATTGGGGTAATTTAAAAAAAAGGTAAAAAATATTTTTGGGGGGGGGGGGGGTGTGGGGGGGGGGGTTTTTGTGGTGGGGGGGGGGGGGGGGGTGGTGGGTTGGTTTTTGTTTGTTTTGTTGTTTTTGGGGTTTGTGTTTTGTGTTTGTGTTTTTTGTTGTGTTGGTTTTTGTTTGTTTTTTGTGGTGTTTTTTTGTGGGGGTTGTTTTTGGGTGGGGTGGTTGGGTGGGGGGTTTGGGGGGGGGGGGGGGGGGAGGGGTGGGGGGGGTGGGTGTTGGGGGGGGGGTTGTGGGGGGTTTGGGGGGTTGTGTGGTGGTGTTGGGGTGTGTGGGGTTTTGGTGTGTTGGTGTGGGTTGTGGTGGTTGGGGGTGTTTGGGGGGGGTGTGGTGGGTGTGGGGTGTGGGTGTTATGGTGGGGGGGGTTGGTTTTTTGTTTGTTGTGGGGGGTTTTTGGGGGGGTGGGGTGTGGGGTTGTGTTGGGTGGGGGGGTGATGGTGGTGTGATGGTGGTTGATTTGGTTTATGGGGTTTGTGGGTTGAACAGGGTGGAGGGGTCTCGGAGAGGCTCGCGCGTGCCCCTTGTTAAATTTAACTGAGGCCGGCGAGACCCTTGTTAATTTAAGAGAAAAAAATAAAATGAGTACATAACTGTAATTTATGACTTATTTGATATCTACGACAGCCTCAATGTACACAGAAGTACTTTTTTGGCCATTTATATTGATCAGTTTATAGTAAATTGCATATTGTTACATATTATAAGTGTGTTAAGTAACAATCGATTGCTTATTTAAGTTTTACACCGAAGTGATAAAAAATCACTAATTCCCCAGAACACCGAGAATTGCTTTGTTATAAAGCGAGCCCCTTGTTAGCGTTTTGGCAGCCCACCGCTGGATTGATCTAGTAAAATTGTCTAAAATGTATTTATACAATAATTATAATTTGTGGGCAATGCGCTATTATAATTAATGTGATGCCTTGTATAGATATAGAATTAATGAATAAATGTGAGATTTTAAATTGTATCGTCTTTTAAATGAATATAATACAATTTATATATTGGAATATTATTTGTAATTTAATTTGTTTACATTTGCATTGCCCACTAACTAAACTTGCAAATTACCCTTTTCAAAGGGCCAGTGCACACACGGCCGCCGACATAGTTTATATTTAAAATTGCCATACTATAGTTTTATGATATTATTTAGCAGTCGACAGATTTACTAATGTGATATGTGCAGTTAAGCGTATATTAGATATGTTTAGCAATACATAATTATGTGATCAATTATTTGCATTATTAATAAATAGCAAAACTGCAGAAAGATCAAGATTATTTACCCAAATTTCCAATCAATTTTTAAAATAACTTCAGCACAACAAATTCAACATAATTTTCAAGATTTAGCCATCAAAAACCGTTATTAAGTTTCTTAAAAAAATAAAAGGTATTCATTTTATTTATTGAATAATTCTTCTAGAATATATTTGATTTGCAACAGTCTTATAATTGTACGATTATTATTTCATGAGTTTAAATGAGATAAAAACAGTTTAATCTTGAAATGTTCAAGGAAACAGGATAGGAAAGGTACTAGAGAACCAAAATATGAAATATATGATAAATACTCAAATTTCTAGGTTAAAAAAAACGTGATTATTTCTGGATGTGATGTCTGAAGAGCCGCGGTTTGCCGACACCTGGTTTAAGTTTAAGCAAAAAATCTATTCGACTAAAAAAGTTAAAAGCTTTCTTTTATTTCTTAAATTATTATGACATGTAATTATAATAGAAAACTAAACTACGAATATTACTACGAACATGTTTTTATTAAAATTGCTGCAATGGTTTTGAATTTATTTAAACTTATCATTCTGTACTTAGTTAAGTTACTTACCTTAGTAAATAGTCCGAGGAGTAAAGGTAAAAACTTGTTACCATAATCTTACTTAAATCTGTTAACATAATATATAGTTTACACACCTTTTTAAATCTCGATATAAATTCGTTTTTATACTCAATATAGGAGAAATAAATTCGGAGTTTGGAAAATATATCATTGAGCAATGGCTAAATATCCGTTATTGCCAATGACCACGCGCAAATGTTTTGTTTTACCTTTAAAAACATGGCTATTAAGAAATGCATGTCGATTCACTCAATTGCTTTTGCAAGATGAAGATAAATTATGTTATGTTTATCGACTAATTATGTAAAATCTATAGTACATTACCGATATGAAGTATATTTTTAATCTTAGCAGTCAAATTTCCATGAAGGTAATAAAATAATTTCATTCCTCCACCATACAATAAAAATAAATGGAAATGTTAATTACATTAAAATAAGACCTCTGGACTTCAATCGCATAAAACTTTATTTGCAGAAAGAGTAATAATGTACCCAAAATGTCACTCAGAATGATTTTGTTATGGTTCTTTTTATAATATAATATGTTCTGTTGTGACGCAAATGTTTGCAAAATATATTAAAATTCTAATTTAAAGACTGATTAATTGATATTGTTAATTTTTTTATGGTGTATTATATTTTACAATAAGAAACCTTGTTTGGTAAATAAGCTTTGACTGTTTGAAAAATTACTGCTTTTTAGACATCTTACGTGTTTTTTAATTCTTACATTAAAGTATCTACATGTTTGTCCTACATAATCAGCATAGCAGTTTTGATAAATGATTTGATGGATGCCACTCTGAGAAAATTAGTCAAACTTATTTTTACTATTGAATAAAAGTTTCCGTGGGTTGTTAATTTTATAAATAACGGTTTTTATCATATTCAAATAGACCGATATTAAATAAAAATAAAAAAATATTCAATCCAAAAAAGTCAAATCCCCCAAGTCAGTGCTTACAATACTGGAGTCCGCGAAAATTGACAGTTTATTTGCTTGGAACAGAATTTAATGAAAATGCTAGTTCAGAATTTTGAGTAGGGTACTTTATACTAAAAAATAAGCACAGGTGATGTATTTTTACAGGGACGTTGGAAGATTCCTTGCGAGTAAGCATTTCTTACATTGAATTAGATATTGATATGATATGTAAAAACATGCAAACGCATCCATTTCATTAAATAGTTTTTGTATGCTTCATATATATATGTTGTTTTATCAAATTGTTTATAAGTTTGTTGCATTTATTTTGATTACAAATTTTTAATAAATATATTTTTAAATAAGATAGGGAAATCACCACGATTGAATTTATTTCCATTATGATTTACCGTTTCTTATGTAAGTAATTAATTTTTAATTAGTACTATCAATGTTTGTACCCTTCTTCTGCGTATAATAGAAAAGGGAAAACCTCTTACTTTTATTTTGTAATTTATAAGTTGAGAATCACAATATGTTTTTGGTTTATTCGTAAGCCTTGCTATGTAATCTCTGATGATGCTTCCCAAAGAGGCGAAACACTGGTCATAGTTTGTAACACAAGAAGTAGAATAAAAAAGTTATCAAAATTAACTTAATATTATAAATGAACTTCCATGAAGCTACCGCCGAATCCATCGAAAGTATTTTAATAAATATCGATCAATAGACGACATCTCTTGAAGAACGTAAAATGTTTTTAGCTACGATATTATTACTCTGCGGTCATAGTTGATCCAATAAAGCTGAACACTGTACACTATACAATAATAATATCAATATAATAAAACAAAATAAAAACAGTAAGAAATGTTGTTTATTTTAAATAATTTGAATAGAACCATATCACATAATTCAACAGTGAAGTAGAAGTGTATTAATACACCGTATGCTTGTCGGGTTTGATTTAAAGTCTGGAAGATTGTATTTGAATAATTTATCAATAGTAACTGTAGGCGGAGTAAGGAGAAGCGTAAGGAGAAGCGTATGCGTAAGGTGAAGCGTACGCTCCGACGACTGGAGCGTTAACCAAGGGGCTAGAGTACGCCGAGTATCCAGAATAAGCCAAGGGGGAGCTGTACGCTGATACCAGAGGCGAGCTGTATGCGGAAACCACAGGTGCGATCAAGGCGCTGGGTTTGGCGGCGGCCATAGCCAAGATGGTGGCGAATACGAACTGGAAAAAAGAAAAAAAAGTTTTATAAATTATATAACACTAAAGTTCATTGCTTATAACATGCTTTAATTTTTTATAATTAATAAAAATCAGCCTTTATAAAGTATGGAATATAGCTATATACAATGTATTTATTTCAGATATATATTATTATTATTAGTCATGCATACAAATATTTATTAGTCTCTCTAAAGCTGTGTCTTTTTGGTTTTACTTGTAACTTTACTTATTCTCTACGTGTTTTCTTCGGATGTGTACATGAATGTTTTGAGTTTAATTTAAATAACTTTATTCTTACATATGTAAAATTCATTTCATTTCATGCTAAAAAGCCTATGTTTTCTTCTCCTAAATATAAAGTAAAAATATTAAGCCTTTTCAATCCATGAAAAAGATGCCAGTTTACGGAGCAAGTGAAACAATCAAATACTAAATTATCTATGATAGTGACATCTATAAATATCTATTGGAAAAATTGGCAAAACAAATGTCCAGTAAATATGCCGCATGCGACTTATCTACGTTATACAGCAAGCGCTTAGTGGAAAAGTATTTTCAAAGAATACCACAAACAACAGTTTGATATAATTATTTAAAAATAATATCTTACAAGATTATAATTATAAATTAATATCAATATCACTCTTATAGAATGTTAAGCTTTTCTTAAACCGAGTGAATTAATAAGTAAATTTTGTTATCGACAGCTTAATGTAAAATTGAATAAAGCTTTAACCCTTTGTACGCCATGACTCACCCGTGAGTCGCATTCGTATTGAATACTTCGACGTTGGCGGCTAACTAAGCTTTCGTTCGAAAGCTATTTCCACCAAAACAATATGAAACGTTTGTTTGTGATAGTAAAAAGGCATCCATATATGGGAGCATTTTAAATAATATTGATAATGAACTCGATTGACAGGCTTGATTTTCATTCTTTGTACACTATTTCACACATAAGTTATTCCTAGTTGACTCACCAGCTTGAACATGATGAGGATTTGTTTTTAGTTGTCTTGACTAACTTCTTTAAAGCACAGAGTACTAGTGATATTCTTTACAGTAAAACATTACGTTTATATAGTACTACTTAAGGCCAAGCTAAGGCCAATGGCATCCTCCCCAGGTCCACACGAGAAAAGAAAACAAACGATGCAATAACTATTGCAAGATGCCCGCATTATTTTCTGCATAAATTGAGTCTTAGTAACCAACACTTTAGTGTACTAGACTCGTCAAACACGTAGATACATACTTACACGTCCTTATCATGTGTTGTCCATTCATTGTGAAATATTTTTGGATGTCAAAAAATATAGTATAATTGATCTAAGTAAAGTTTGTTTGGTTTAAGCTATGCTATTGATCTATTTGAATTTGACTAAGAATAGTTTTGAATAAATTCCTTTCTCTAATTTAAAAAAAAATATCATAACATATTTTCTATTGACTTAACAGCTTAACGACCGCGGCCGCGTATTTGAGTCTTTGAAAAACAAAGGTTGCTGGCCGGCGGACTCATATATATATATATGCGTATAGGCGAAGTATTTGGAAGCTAAGAAAATTAAATTTGGTAAAGATATCTCAATTCGTTTAAAAATTATAGTGAATTTAGTAGAATTACGATTTTTGCGAATTTTTCGCAAAATTGCCCGGCCGCCAGGTGAAATTTTATAAAAAAAACGTGCGGTCTTTAAGCTGTTTTAAGATATAATTTGAACACTTATTCAAATCTACTAAAGCAGAAATTTGTTTGTATCCCTAAATTTGAATTAAATAAATTATCATCAATTATAATGTACAGACACGTATTTAAAATCTATAAATTTTACAAAATATTACTCATATGAAGTATATTTTCCCAGTCAAATTTGTGTGTTAGTTTTAAAATAATAGATAGCGTATTTTTTTCATTCAGCAAAATAAACTAAACACATTTTCATTACAATAAGAACATGAATTATCATCAGATTTGGACCGTTGAAGTTTTGTAAACTCCCACATGATTTATCACTAACTAAAGTAGTTTGCAAATTTTAATTGAACAGGTAAATCATTCTAAACCACCTTTGTTACATCTTTTAGTTGTAAATAAAATTAACTTTCGTTAAATAATTATAAATTTTCCAGCGATCAAAATTATATAGTTCTTAAAAATACCCACCATTTAAATCAGTAGACATTTCCATTTTATAAACATTTAACAATAATCACGTGTAATTTGAAAGACCTACGGAGATTGTATTTGTTTATGTGACTACTTCTTCAGCCAATTGAACGTCACTAAAATCAAACCATTATTAAAATTAATCTATATTGCCATCCTAGTGATAAATAAATTTATTTCTTATTTATACTCGATATACTTTACCAAGCGCCAGATCAAGTTAATCCGTGAGCTTAAATGTCTGAGGATGCAAAAAAGCGTAATCAGAATAGTTAGTGACAAAATGTGCGGGAGTGTATAAAATCTGAAAGCACCTTCAGTCTAAATCTTGCATTATCTTCAATGTTCTTGTCTGAAACTTAATTTCTACTAAGCGCACCCGTAAAGAAAAGTTTCACTCAAATAGTCTTTATTGTATGCATTATTATACAATCACCATGAATTTTTTGTACAAGATGAAAGATTTTTTTTTTGCAGAGGACTTTAAAAAATCTAATTTTAGCTTTAGTAATGTTGGCATTTGTATTGTATATAATATTTTAAATTTAGAAGTCTCGTTTGGCAAATAAGCTCTACAAATATAAAAAGTGTTGAATTTGGTACTCGCTTTCTCCGAAAGCACAAAACACACACATTATAAGATAATTTGATGATGGTTAATATTATGGTTGAGATGTTCAACGTTTGAGCTACAGAATTTCAAAGGTTATACAAATAGTATTATTTAAACTTATTTCAGAAAAAAGAAATATTTTAAGATTTTTTTATATAATATTTTAAAGATTTTTTCTATTGTTAACTATATTCATTATAATTTACAAAAATCGATCAATCAATGCGGATAACATGGCCCATATTTTTCAAAAACAAATACATCACCATCATTTTATTTTAGGCAACGAAGCTCTTGAGCAATAACAATATTCTGAGCGTTGAATGCTTATCAAGTGTGGAAATCAACATTTTAGAACCAACTGTACTAATTATTACAATAAGATTGAAGTGGAATACGATACTGAAACCTAGTTTTCTTAACACCATCCATGTTTTTAGTCCTCATCAATGTTACAGGTGAAACAAAAAAAAAATATCTTCAAACATATGATATGCGCCCCAAGACTGGCAGTGAAAAAATGACTAATGATCTTGAATTTCGCAATATCATTGAAAAAATATTTTAAAAATACAGTCTAATGTATGAAATTCACCATATTGTTATTGCACTGGTGTATGATTTGAGTTCGCATATTTTATTAGAAGCATCTTCAGATTGGTTCGTTAATATTTTCAAATAGTGTTATTTAAGAAGTCCTTGACCCAGAAAACAACTTGATATCAGCAAAATCATCTGCAAAACATTAAAAAAACATTAATAAATGCAAGGTTTTTCATTTCAAATTCAATGAAAATTATTATTGTACATTGTGATTGACGCAAATATTAAACATCAATGTAATCAAAACTAGCATTTCCGACAGAAAATATCTTGAAAGAAGGTTGACGGAAAAATATTAAATAACAACTGAAGCAAATGTAACAAAACTCATTTATTTCTTGATAGGGTAAAAACTAAACCTATTTGTAAAATAATTGCTGTTAATTTGACATGAGGAAAGATGGAATAGCAGGTGTAAATATTTTACTTTGTTTATTTTGGTAACGTAGATGTTAAAAAAAAGGTGAGAAAAGAACGCTAGACGAATTTTAGACCCATGTTTTTTTTATTGAAAAAATAGAGAAGATTAAACGAATCAAAGATAATTGCACAGCCCAGACACTTATAGCAAGTATGAAATATATGTACACTAACGCTACTTGGTGATACAAAAAAAAACTACTGGAAGTTTGGTATTTTTAAAAAACGGCAGAATTTTGAGAGCTAATTTGAAGACATTATGAATGTTAAAAAAAATCTTGTATCTAATCAAGAGGTCAACGAATTTAATAATAAATGAGCATTTGTTGTTTTTATGACAATATTTTCAATTGAATTTACTGGTAGGAAATACTTAACTGAGAATGCATTAATATTTTTTTCTTCTGTCTCTTTTATTTCTCAATAATTTGATAATATGATCCACATCTTTGTAAATTATTACTTGCGGCTGAAATTATAATAACAAACAAATTGATTGGCCCTTGAGATAAAACAAATTATTATGCTCGAATAGTTTCTGTCATTAATGGTACAATGGCTCAACTCAAAGGTGATACCTTCCACTGAAAAAAATATTCGAGGACGTGCATATAATTTGGTGACCATTTTGTATGCAGTAGCTGTGAATATGAATTTGCAATAATTACATAAATTTGGCCAGCGATGTAAGACCAAGGCCACAACATATTGAATGGCACACCACAAACATCGACTGGCACCTTTTGTGTATAAGTATTGCAATACCAGACGAATATTTCAAACAAAAACGTTGGTATTATAAAAATAAGCAAAATATAGTGAATGAATATAAAATGGTCCTAATCTTTATAAACAACGCAAATCGTACAAAAAAAATAATACTTTTTTACTTTTTCTAATATAGTTAATGCCTTTCCAGTCTTTCCGCGAAAAACAGTAGAACATTAAACGTAAAAAAAACTTATGTGAATAAAATTAAAATATTACCTTAAACTTAAACAATGTTCGTGCAAATATGTAAACGCCACTGTAGAAAAAATTCTCTTAGATTCAATGTTGGTTAATCGATCAGTGATTAAACAATCAAGGCCTTTTTTTTTACTGCAACACCAAAATATCTGTATTTTCTATTATCAAAACCAGTCCAAAATACACGGCAAAATTACCGGGATCCTGGTTACGGCAATACCGGTATAGCAATCCCTGTTTGTTTCCAAAATTGGATTAAGCCTATCTGACATTTCAGATAGGCTTAATCCAACGTTTACATTTAAACACAATTGCTATTCCTCTCACAAAATTACTATTGTTGTAATAATAATATTTGTAACTGATAATTATTGGCCAAAAATTCTACTTCAATTAAATATTTATTAAACGGTAAAAATGAAATGTTTCCTTCTAATCACGATTTTCTAAAACTCCTAAATTTACGAATTTAATAATAATTACATGAACTTCTCGAAGAAAACAGTTAAATCTGAATAAAGTGAATTTTTTTTTCTATTTTGAAAAATAAAACTAACTTAATTAAAATATTCTTTGATTTAAGTTCTTTCGCTTAGCAAAACACAAATTCATTCATGTTTTGTCTTATTAGTCATACATGTATATTAAGAAACATGCATATATATACATACATTGTTTAATTAAGTATGTTTAGCACACACAACATCAATTAACACATCAAAAAAAAAAATGCCGAAAAGACTATGGTGTGTCATAAATTGTTTTTCTTTGTATCAATCATTGATTAAAAATTGCATACCAAATTTACATAGATACCATGAAATTTTGACGTACATAATCCTAAATTAAAACCGATAAATGATGTAATGGTTTCTTCGAAGACAAGATGAAAGTGATGAGTTGCCATTTGGTGATTAATTAAGAAGCGAGTCGTTCAAAAACAAAATATAGAAGAATTTCAATGTGGTTTGCCTTTAGTTGTACGTCTTTAAACTGGAATTTATTGCATTGATAAAAATCCAAAAATCCCACTGAACATATACATAAAATCGGCAAGACAAAATTATTAAAGCACTAATTATTGTTTTATTTGACACATCACAACGAACTTACCTTCCAAAAAAAATATAGTATAATATACAGTGATGAGTGAATAACACTACCGATTAAGCAACGAAAATTTATATCTTAACTATAGTCCATTTGTAGGCAAATTTAGGTGTTATAACTAAGTTACACTAAACATATTACACGTAAATATATCCTTAGAGATAAATTCAGTATCATTAAATTGGCTTATACTTAGTTTAAAATAAAAGCGTTAAAAAACACAAATGGGCACGTAATAATTACGTAATTGTATTTCCCCCAAAAAAATAACATAAATATCGTGTAAGAATTCACGAGAATAATTTACTAAGTGTCTGGGGTCCAAAAATAACTTTTCATTGATTTCGATTGATGGTTGTAATTAGGTTACAAATCTATGGCGTAATTTAAGATGTGTAATTAACTGTCAAAATTTTTCTCGTACTTTCTTTTGTTAACAGTTGTTTTTTTTTCAAAATTTGCGACTTGCTATTATAGTGTTCGATTTTTTTTATTAAAAATTCAAAAAGAACAATGGACAAAGGGTCATTGTGCTATTATTTTAGGAAGATGAAGAAGAGTGTGTTTGTGTATGAGATAAATTTATCTTTATGAGCATATATTTATCTTAAAGCATAATATGATGATGTATGCTGTTTAAATATATTTCGATTCAAAGTACATATACATCAAAGTAGAGCTATATTTTTGATTTTAGCTGTTAAGAGAGTATTTTTCTACTTCTAATATGTTTAGGCAGCATAAGAATTTTTTAGTGTTGACATAAATTTGAACGATGTTTTCTGACGCCATATTGATGTTATTTTATATTCATCATTCTGCGCAAAAATTGCATAGGTAATGAAACAATTAAGTAAATCTAAATTTCTTTTATGCTGAATGATTATCAATATTAATATATATGATGAAAAAATAATAACAAATTTTGTCATTCCGCATCCATTTGCTAGTGATTAATTGTAATGAAAAAATGGTATGACACTGAAATTGATCTTGTTAAAAAAAGAGAAGCAATAAACATATTATATAATAATAACCAATACCATTATCAATTAATTATCATTCAAGGTGTAGGTTTTTTCGCAAATAAAATTCTGAATAAATTACTAGCGTCGGCAACGGGATTACAACGTGGGCACTGAATCCGGTTATGTAATATTATTCAATAGCAATAAATAAGGAGTTGCGTTCAAGATGGGAGGCGTATTTTTAAAACTGTCATCTTAATATTTTGCATAAATATTACAATGTTTGTTACACATGCCTTTTGTGTAAATTAATTTGACATCATTTGTTTTTTTAAATTATAATTCAAATTTAGTATCAATGGATAATTACAATATATTCGATTTTAATAATCTAATATATAAAAATGAATGTTTGTTGATTCGTATTTTATGTGTTGCCACACCGCTCATCCGATTGCAATAAAACTTTGACAATTATGTTATGGGGATGGAATATCTATATGAATGCGTGTATCGACGTGATATGGCTTCACCGTGAAATGTTCACATCAGCGATGAAAGAAATTCGAAGAGCTTTGACGCTGACGCGCCCAAGAACTAAAAACTTCGTTAATTTGACACTTTCTCAATGATTATAAACGTTTTCACAACTAAACGACTACTGTTCAAGTACTCTCTGATAGACTTATTAAAAATGATTACATTGTTTAAATCGTATATTTACGGTAATCAAGTATTTTTTGCAAGTATATATGAATTGCTCATGGGTTTTCACTGTGATTCATTAAAATTTGTTGTTATTTGACAAAAAACCCACATATTGATATGACCTCCGGTAATGCAATTATGCATGCAAGTACACAAAATGTAAATCCGGAATTCTAAATGATTCTAAATGAATTCTAAGTGAAGTTTGTATACGAACCAAGAAAAACAATTCATCTTAACGCTACAGTTGACACAATCAACAATTTAATCAATCTCGATTTATTTAATAAGGAACTGTCGTACAAACCTATGAACACAGCATCCTATTGCGTTAGGAGACGTTTTAAAAAAAATGACAATTTTTCATCGAAAAAATAAGCTTGATTTAATAATTTGTAACGAATGAATATTAGTAAGATAAAAATAAATGTGAAATTATCAAACTTGGTTACGCTTAACAACAGTATTTCTAACAGATAAATTTCATGATTAACATTTAGCATTTTAAAATAATAAGCGAACATAAAATCAAAAAAATATTACTTATTAATATGTTTATTGTGAATATTTGGTGGAATGGTATTTTATTATTAGAAAAAACACTATTTTTTGTAAATCCACATTTATTTAATATGATAAATAGATTCTAGCTAGAATCACATTTAATAAGTGTAATATTGTAATTTTAATTTGAATAAGTATGTTAGAGTGAATAACATGATGCATTGTGTATCTTTTCGGAGCCAGTATATATAGCTGAGAAAAATGTAAGTTTAATCATAGTTCTGACGATGGCGGAAGCCGAAATAGCATTCAACTCATAAATATGAAAAAAAAAAACTGTAGAGCTAAATACGTTGCTATTTTAACCCTATTATAATGGAGTTCTACTAAGTAAATGTCAAATCAATAAATAAGAAATTTACCATTAATCCGCTTTTAAATGTCAAAAAGTGATATGTAGGCCTTATCTTATCAACAATTTCCTATGCAATATAATTAAAAAATAATATTTTAACAATGACAAGTTTTAAAACATAAATCCAGTAACGACAAAATATTATCAAAATATCTACGAGTATAATAATATTATATTATTGCCTGTAAAACAGTCACCCATTATGACGTGACTTGATGGTAAGGGCGTGCCTGCTCCTAAACCGGTTTCCCTCGCAAAGATTTATTGTTTATCAATAAACATTGGATATATTTTAGCAACATGTTTATTTTTATACCCAGGTGACTAAACACGTTTCTGACTCTTAATAAAGACCGCTTTACTATTTGGCGCTGACTTTTTGCATTGTTATTTAATAATAAAACTATGTGACAAAACTAAACAATATGCATATTGTATTAGTCACGCAAATGGCTGCCACAGATCAAATTTATTTATCAGTCGATGCATATCAATCATTGATATCATGTTAAGATATTTTTTATTTTTCTAATCCATGTCCTCTCCCACTAAGTACTTTGTGACTCTCTAATAGAGGTGTCTCAAAATGTGACAAAACTAAACAATATGCATATTGTATTAGACACGCAAATGGCTGCCACAGATCAAATTTATTTATCAGTCGATGCATATCAATCATTGATATCATGTTAAGATATTTTTTATTTTTCTAATCCATGTCCTCTCCCACTAAGTACTTTGTGACTCTCTAATAGAGGTGTCTCAACAAAAGTTTTTAGTTGCTTAACCTCCCTTTTTTGAAGAAGTAGGGATGGAAAGGATTTTACTAAAATGGTGGTTATCCAATTGCTCCTGCTACACTATGTTATATTCGAATTGGAATGGTGTGAGAGAATTTTCAAACATCACAAACAGCCATGCCTTATAAAATAACTGATAGATCTATTGAAAAAATACTGTCTGTACCATCTAAAGATCCCTCACGGATCTCAATGAATTTGTCCAATGGATCGCGGACCTGAAATATTACAAATAAAAAACTAAAATGTTGATTTTGAGCGTGCGATGTCAGTTCCACACCGTGTGTGCTTTAAATTATTTTGTATTTTAATTTAAATACTTTTTATTTGTACTTATTGATACATGTTTTATCACGTAATAGTTGGATCGGTATTAACGTATTAAAACTCTATTTTGATTCATGGTAAGTATTCTACTTATATGCTGCAATAGCTGCAGTAACAATAAACAGCAACGACTGTACGGTTTTTCATTAATGCTTGAAATAGGTAACATTAATTTCCCAAAAGACATTTTCAAAATAATAATTTTAGAAAGAATTGACACACTTTTTTTCTCTCAATATTATGTACTTTTGTTTAAGTGATAAATATCTTAATTAAATAATCTTAGTTATTACAATATGATCATAAAAAAACAACTTATAAACAAATGTACATTATCTATTAAACAAAAATATATATAGAAGGTCGAATCGAAATTATAATCATTTAAACCTTAAGCCAATCAAATCGAGTGCGTAAAAAATAATACGCACTTTACGAATATCATACTTGGTATATTATTATACTAAAGTATATTTTTTTATATCACTCATTAAGAACATAAAAATAGAGATCCAATATATTATTTCATATTTTATTATATTGCTGCTGACAAATGTTTTTTATTCCTGAAATAATCCTGAGCATAGCAATTTATTCTCTTTGTTCTAGCTTTTAATATTTTCGTTGGTAATAACACTAATGACAAATACTGGTATCAAATATTTATTTTTTATCCACGTCCACTCAACATAAGTCTTTCTACCAGAACTGCTTGTTACTCAATTGCTCACCCGCTCTTTTTTCGAACAGAGTAGCGATGGGAGGATTGAATTAGGACAGGAATAGTGGTTAGCTAATTGCTCTCGTAACATCCACTTATTTAATGATTTGAAGTGTAGGAGAGAATTTTTAAACATAAAAAACACCCTTGCCTTTGAACAAACTTAAAAAATAATGCTGTTCGCAAGCCGTGAGATTCGTCTCGGAAGCCAACAACGTTGACCACTGTATTACGTACTTTATATACCAAATAATGATTGACAAATAGTTTTACTTAAAAAAATATTCTATAAAATACTTTACGATTAAGTAAAAATAAAAATAGAGACTACATTCATACAGTTGTTCAGTTTAGTTAGTAATACAAAAATAAAGTTTAAAACAAAATCTAATTTTATCTTTTTGCATTTATCATTCAAGAGAGAGACATTTATAAACGTAATTACCGTAGTGTTATCGGTCAAAGAGACTTCTAGTGGCATCCGATACATCATTTTAATTTTGTAGCAGTTAGGAGTAAATTACTACCGGGGTTATTGTCCTTTATAGCAACGAAGGTTAACGGGTGGACGTATTATATAATATGATAACAAAATCACAAAAGAAAAAAAAGATAACACTCAGAGATTTATTTTACACAGGGCTTAAGACAAGTAACACGAAGTTGGCGTCTAATTTTAACTGGAATTAATTAACAGAATACGTGAACATATCCGAACTAATGAAACGTGTTGGATGCTGAGATGTTAAACATATTTTGTATTCTCTTTCAACGTTTCAACCATTCTACGTCTACAACCGAAAATTTCCTCTTGAAATTGCTCCGTTTTATTAAAGCCCAATAAAACTTCCAGAAAATCTTTTAAATTCAATTAAATATGTACATTCCGAAAACACATATTTTAAATTCATTGTTTACAATTTTTAATAACTTCAAAAAATAAAATATACATTACTACTAATTCCCACTTGTATCTATTAGATGGGCTGGTTTCGCACATGTCGAGTATTATCAACTGATAAGATAGTGAAATTTTACAGTGTTATTTATACAAATCAAAATATACTAACAACTGATATTGAAAAGAATTAAATAGTAAAAATCTCAGGTGTTCGAGAAGTGAAGTGCGCCATGTGATTTTTAATGAAAAAATAATTAGATGCGTTACAATATTATATATGTCGTGAAAATGAAATTGGCATAGTAAATACAAATTACAGTAGTATTTTCTGCCTAAAATTTATATAAATATGCAATTGATAAAAAACACTAAGTAAAGTCAATATTGTACTTAAGAATCAGATAGAAAAATTTCATCATTTTGCTTCTTAGCTCACTTAACTTCTCAAAGGATCATATATAAATTAGAAAAATACAAAATCACAACTACAGAATGCATACGACCATACCTATCAAACTTCTGTACCAGTCTAACAACATTTACTGCCCGCAATTCGTTGTCAGCAATAAATACCCTGTAGATTACCGCCGCATCGATAATTATTGATGATCGAATAAACAATTTATAGCGTACACATCGACCCCGTAATAGGTAGAAAATCGTAACCGACAATTTATAAATGTTACAGTAGAATGTTTTTTTTAAATTATTTTTAATTAAAAGTAATTCTTTAAGTGCGGTTAGTAAAAAATTGACTTTTTTTTTATTTTTTTTATTCGATAAACTTGTTTTCCTTTCTGCATCACACCGAAGAAGATATCTCCTCAATGATACAGTTAAGATACATGTTTTTAGGCAACAATAATAATAATTAAAAATATAAAGATATTAATAAAGGTTAATTAAATACATTGAATTGAATGCACGTAAAAAAATAATTAAATAATAATAAGCAAGAATGATAGTTAATGGCACTAATGAGACAACTTTTAATTTTGAAACAGATATAATATGATTAAGGATTGAATGGTGAGGGGAAGGGAAGGTAAACTTTTTCTCCAAAAGAAGTAGCAAATTTCTTGAAGTGACCGAAATTTTCTGGAGACGAAGCTAGATCTGGATGCCCGATAGGACCATCACGGTTATTTCTACATAACAACAGACATAATCGAACAATTCCAGAGAATATGCTCTGAATCTTGATTACTGTCACCACAAGGACAGTGTGGGTTAGGTTTGATTTTAAATTTATGTAGCTTGGCATTAAACGCACCGTGTCCGGTGATAAATTGTGAGGTCCAGTGATCCGGAGAGAGCCAGGTTGCATTCTGATGAAAAAAATTGACTACTTTCAGTTCCCTAGATCAGTGTTTTTTAATCGGGGTCTACGTGGAACAAACGCTAAAATGCACAGGTCCTAAAAAAAAATCAGGCGAATGAGATAACGCTCTGAAATTTTAGTCACTGACGCCTTAGGCGATATTGAAAATTATTGATGCCCTACTCAGTATGTCCAAGTGAAATATGTTTTTGTCTCGTCACAATATATTGTGTTGGTGCAAGTGCAACAGTGTTCAACGATCTCCTCTTATAATTTTAATACACGTCTTTTTATCTTCTTATATATTTATCAATCTCGTATGGTCAAACTGATCTAACCTGTATAATATGTATAGCAAAACTAGAGAATAATTTTGCAAGAAAAGATAATTCTTAAATGACAAGATTATCACAGAGTAAACGTTTCAGCTTTTTAAACTAATCTAGAATAAGAAATGAGAATAAATGATTAATATTGATGAGATATCAAAATCGCTTATACCAAACAAAGCGACCAATTATCATAACATACTTAATCGGAATGTAGCCTTTATCGTTAGATCAGAATAACGCTTGGACAATCCAAGGCCATCCCTATACAATCGAGATGGGATGATATTGTTTGATATCTGTTATTATTTTGTGACGATTTGATTGTGTCTCATTTCGATGTTCATAGCTAATTCTCGACTAAAGATTCTATAGATGTTTTTAAATAAACTAGTTTTTGGCGGCTTGTATGTCAAAATATATAAATTTAGAATGATTTAGATATGCCAGAGGGTGGAAACTCAAAACAAGCATACTTTACGCAAGACGTCAATTATATGCCTTTTATACGTAGGTTTTATAAGAATTATATACATTGATTTGGCATTTACTTGGTAGAACTCCATTATAATTGGTTAAAAATAGCAACGTATTTAGTTCTACAGCTTTTTATATATTTATGAGTTGATAACTATTTCGGCTTTCGCCATCGTCAGAAGTATTTAATATAAACTAACTAGAATAAGTTCTGACGATAGCGAAAGCCGAAATAGCTATCAACTCGTAAATATAAAAAAAACTGTAGAACTAAATATGTACGTTGCTATTTTAACCCTATTTTATAAAAAAGATAACTTAAAAGATGTCTGGACACCTAGTTCTCATAAAAACCTTTTGTTAATATTCTAAGCTAGAAGTTTAAACGCTTCACATAAACCATCCTTATATTATGTCAAACTGGTTTAAGATCTGAGCCCACAACTCAACGGTCAATACCCAACTTATTTGCAGTTAAATAGGTGCTGCGTACAAACTTTATATGACATTGTATTCATTATTAGTTATTTGTCTCCCAGATATGAAACAATTGTGTTGTCATCGTTATCAAGCAAGATGAGCACGCAAATCCAAATAAGCTTCCACTGCACTGTACATAAAAAACGTAATGTAAAATTCAAATCCAATACTGGACAGTTCGTTTGGATTTTGTGGCCAAACTATTCGTATGTTCCAAACAATCAACATGAAAATCGAACAAAAGTGAATCAAATCATTGAATATTACCTCTGCCTAGCTGTTTGATTACTCTGTTCAGTACAAGAGAAAGTAGTAGAGAAATCTTTTTAAAAATGGATGTCTTAAAATATATAAACAACATCATTCGACCTTTATTTTTTACGGATATTCAGCATTTAAGAATAAAGAACTATTGTATTGATTTCATATAACTTTTTTGTTATTATTGGAGTATTTCTTGTATTACTTTATTAAAAAAAAACACCTTCATAACTTTGTGATATAAAATATTCAATTTCAACAAAAGAATATTGTAAAAAGGAAAGAAGTCCGCCTATAAATACAATGCAAAGCCAAAGTTATTTAGAATAATAAATTTACAGACGTACATAGTTTTTTTGGAAAAGTTTGTTCAATTTTTTTTTTTAATATACAACTATTAGACAGCGATTTTATTTTTAAAATTGATTTGTTATGAAATAAAGATAACATTGTGTCAGAGTTGCAATTTTTGAAAACGTTTTCTAATAATATTTAGTATATGCGTTGACTTTTTTGTATGCTGTGTTTTAAGAAATTGCTCTTTTTCGAGACATTATATCAGGTAAAGCTTATACCCGATGTTATATGCCGCTTTATACACTAAATTGTATTTAAAATAGAGGCAAATGCATCGCAATCGATTAGAAGACACATCCCAGGAGCAGAATTACATGCTTCGTATAGAAATTTTTCACAACCAAATTACTGTTAAATATAATAATGTTCGTACTACTCGACATTCGAAGAAGATTTCGAAGTCAGATGTGCATTAATTTTGCTCATACTCTTATAAAACTCCGCAAAATACGAGCCAACCATTTGATCCGATCTGTCTCAATAAATAGACATTTTATATGTTAACTAAGCGCTGTGTTATTCTCATTAAAACCACTATTGAAAGGATCATTCCACAGAAGGAATTTTCGAATACCGTTTGTTTACGCATAAAATATTTTACTTGTTAAGATTTTGTTCAACTGCTCGTAAATATTATTTTTGCGGTTTTGTGTCATATACATATGTAGTTAAGACACACAAGTAACTTTCTTATTATATTTTTTAAAAATATACATGTCTGGGACCGGGGTATATTTCTGAATATTGAATGAGCCTTTATTAGTATTTTTTTTTATTAATTTATGAAAATCTGATGCTTCAATTTGAGAAAATTGAAACTACAATATTTTTATTCCTAATTTTTTTTTGTTCAATTTTAATATTGAACATATAAAATGTTTAAAGTACTGAACTATGCAGACAGTTGTATTGGCAACATTAAAAAATGAACACAAATATGATACAGTATGTGTTAATATACAACATACATACTTAACAGATACTTTTCCATATAATTCAGGTAAAATGAAAAGTAAGAAGAGAGAAAACGTAGATTGAAGTAAACACTTTATAATTAAAAAAACTTATTTACATTGGTTTGATTGACATTTACGTATTTATATAAAACTGCCTCAATTAACCTTATAATGTATGCTGTTTTAGTTGAATTCTTGATATTTTGAACGCATTTTGAATGCAATAAAACTAGAATTCAAAAAGTGTTCAAAACAGCGAGAAAAGTGTATTCCAGCCATATTTCGCCAGGAAACCCTGACTAAATACACTGAACACTATACTATTAAATCTGTCTCTAAGAAAATCCGGTTGTGTATGACTCGTTGAAACTCCTAATGACTAACTACCTGATTCCTTTTGAGGTTATTATAGATACTGAAAGCAGGTTTTTCAAAGATCTGCTATCTTTATAATTCTATAAAAGCATTTTTATACCACACACCGTTATGTTCGCAACATACACTATTCCCTTTTTAATTCTCTCGGTTGCCATCCAAATTTTAAAACAAATCGAATTGTTAATCTGTCTCATGTTAAGTCACGCAAACATTATAAAAACATAATTGATTTAATGAAGACTTCATTGGCCTCGACAAACGTCATATTTGTTTCTATTGGTCACTTGTCAATGAAACGACTAATGTATCATCACTATGATAATTTTTACGAGACGTTTAAGGGGAAAGGGGTTCGGCCTTTTTGAATGTGTGGCTATACATATATTCAATCCAAGAACGAAGTATCGATGTCCGAACGTTGATTTTTTATTAGCGTATTTAATGGCAAAAACGATTTATTCGTCATAAATTATCATTTTATTTGTAGATTCGTAGCTGATTGTTAATGTAAAATCCAAAAACTTTTTCGTCTTTTCGGTTGCTTGCTCAATGGTTCAGATATGTGAACGGAAACTCACGCATTGAATTTCCAGTCGATTACCGGATGTTTTCAAAGGTAGATTGAATATGTATATTGCTCCCAGATACCCTATTGGTATGATGAACTATCTAGGTCTTAGCCGTTGGGACTTAGTGGAGAAGTCAGTGTGGTTTTTAAGCTAATATGTTTAAAGATCCCGCCCTATCTGAACCGGTAATGAACTAGAGATTTATAAAAGTTGATACTCTTTTAGCTTTGTGTCTTAAAGGTGCTTTTATCTTAACCATATCCAACAAGGGAGGTTGAGCAACAAATTCTCATGGTTATTTATTAATTTGAGAGTTTTCGACTGATGATCAGTTTGTGTGACACCCATTTATATTATTTTAATATATTATCCACTGAGCCTACAATTTTGTATTTAAATCGCGACCGGTTTCGCTGACCGTTAACACCACAACTCATTTAATTGATTTGAAACATAAAAATGTTAATATACAATGTGTTGTACATATAATACTTTTCCACCGAGAATTTAAAGTAAGTTAACATACCTAAAGTACAAAGGAAAATTATTAATTATATAATAAAATGTAACAGATACAATTGTCACCATCATTTTTTTATTATCTTGCCGACGTAGGTACAATAATATTAATTATTATACGACATATCTATTCAAAATCAAGGATCCGCGTATTGAGGTCTAGGTACCAACATGCTTAGAAATAAATTCCATGTTAATTTAAATAGATGTTAAATACGGAGTATACATACATCCATTAGAAAAAAACTCTGAATGTTTGTTTTTTTTGTAAAGAGCAAATTATTCCGATTTAATTATTCAATTGTCATGCATCTCTCATGGACTTGAAGTGTCTTTAAATTTGTATCTCTTTATTTTGTTGTTTATTCAAACTTGAACGTTGTGGTCAATTTCGACGCCTAGCACGATTCGCGTCCATTCATTCTTATCCTGAGCCGTCCTCAGTGCATCGTGAAAGAGATGATGTGATCATATTTCTCTATTAATCCATTTAGTTAAATACTATTCAATCGTTCTCAATGTTTCCCTTATCTTTATCACTAAGCATGAGTGAAACTACTGAATTCACATACTATAATATGAATAATTGAGGCCCATCTGACATTTTACGTCCTCCACAAGTTACAAACGAACAAGTCTCCACACCTTATATATTTAGGAAAACATTTTAACCCAGTGATCTCTAATCTCCACAACTATGAGGAGACACTGCCTGAGAATCGTTTTAGACCGAGAGCAGTTCTGCTCGACGACCCTCCATAGATCTTATGTCATCTAAAATTGACAATTTAAGAACGAACTTAGCATCACGAAAATGACTATCTTTGTTTGATTTTTTTGTGTACTGTATGTGTGTATGTATGTATGCGCATGTGTGTGTACATGTACGGATAAAGTATGGGGGAAGCACATGGAGTTCCCGTGAACTTCTTATCTCTGTAGTGATCACGCCCTTCCGTCTGCAAACGATGGTAAGGGGATACAATTTACAATTTTTCAAAAACTTTATCGATGAAGGAGGCTAGAAGAACCTTCACACTAGCGTGTCTTGGTACTTAAAGCTCCATAAATTTGATATCTAAAAAAGAAAAATTGTATAAAAATCCACTCCTTCATTTAAAGAGTTTATTTTTACAATCCAAAAAGTGAATATAAGTAAGGTCAAGGAATTTTACTTCAATATGTATGTAATTTTAATTCAGATTATTATTTACCACCTTAGGTATTCAATAATCAATAAATCAATAAAATCAGTATTTAAGTCCTAAGCAAATTATTAGCATCCATTGTATCCACATTGTATACATATAATATTTAAATATGAAGAAAGTCAATAGATAATGAATGACAATAGTTTAGATGGATTCGGCGGTAACTTTGTGGAAATTTATTTATAATATGAAATTAAATTTGATAATAACTCTATTATTACACCGATTGTTGTATCAATTGTAACACGTGTTCCACCTATTTAAGAAGCATCATTAGACTGAGTAAAACACTGAATCAATGCATTATTATTTTTTTTCAGTTTTTTCCTCAAAATATTATTTAATTTTCGGAATAAAAAAATCATCATTTTAATTATTTGTGAGTTTTCATAGTATGTATATTATTTTAATTGTCTGCTCCCAATGTGGAGCATATAGCTTCCTAATGGAGGTATCTCTTCAGAAGTTTTTTTACGAAAAGTATTTGTTATTCAGTCACTCAGCCTCTCCTTTTTCAAAGAAAGCAGAAGAATAAGGCTATGACAGGGCTAGTGGTTATCTAAACGCTCTCGCTACGCCCAGTTATTGAAGGATTGAAATGATGGGAGGGAATTTTTAGACATCACAAACAATCGAAAAAATGCTGTTAGTACTGGGACTCAAACCCGTGAGATCCGGCACGGAAGCCAACAACGCTAACCACTGCGCCATAGAATCGACTGACTTAATAGGAGCAGTATATTTAGTCGCCCAAAAGAACTATGAACAGTAACATGTTATCTAAATAAAAGACAACGACAATTAAAATATTCCACATTTTCTACGGATATATAATAACATATACTTTTTGCTAACGTAACATTTAATTGCTACAATATATTTGAAATAAAGTGGGGTTTACGTTTAATAGAGCATTGTGTGAAGTTATGAGTGGCCGTCAGTAGCTACGCCAAAAATCACCTTCAGGATTTCTTATCTTACTTTTTTTACAACACAGTAATGTCAAATCAAATTAAACTTTACTTGCCTTTGTCATGCTATGCTTTTTTCATACATTGGCATTTATAATTTTAATAATATATCCTGGTCAATCAATTTACTAAAGAAAAACGAAATATAAAGCAGCTAAATCAATGAAGTAACCACTTTATTCAAAGCTGTAGGTCGAATAATAATAAAGAATATATGTATTATTTTATCTCATAGAAAAAAGATAAACTCAATATTATAAATCATTCAAATGACCAGATATGTGCAATCTTGTGCATTATATTGAAATGTAGCACGTCAGGTAATGATTTCACGTTATTTGTTAAGATCAAGATTGGTTTCACTCATCGCGAGCATTATCAACTGATAACAGTATAAATCGATACAGGGTTATTAATTCGAAAGTTTTTGTGTTGATAAAGTTGTATGAATAACGCTGTATTGATTTATCTTTATAGCAGTTGATAATGGTCGTGGTGATTGATTCCGGTCTTATTTTGTATAAATAATATGGAATAGTGCAAAAAATGTACTAAAAAAATCTTTGTTTACTTTCTCTATACAAAGAAACTGACAAAAGTACTTAATTAAAACATTTATCATAAAGCAATGTAGTGTTGAAATTTCCCATTAGGATTCCACATGTTTTATATTTGTAACATAAATAATTTAAAAAATACATTACCATACAGAGTCTAAAATTCTGTTATAGATTTTAATAAAATGTATATTCTTTGTAATGAAACATCATCATCTGCTATTTTCAATTAATAATTAAATTAATGAAAGACAAACCACATTTTTTTTCAAAACAGTAATACATGTATTAAGTACGAAGTATTCTTCTTAGTGGCATGAAAAAATCAGTAAACTTCCTGCGTACTCTGATCTGGCAGTGATATTTTCTAATACATTTGCTCAAAGGCGATACACTAAGGCGTGAGCCGAATGCAATGATCCTCATTTGGCAACACATGCGACACATTTTAAACAATAACAAAACAAATAAGTACAGCGTACATCCTGACCAATGAATGACAGCAAGGACAATAATTCGATTACGTAGTCCTCATCAGGAGATCACTATAAAAGCACCAACCTGATCCTTCCAAATCATCATTCAGTTTTGTGAACTGCAAGAGATAAACCAAACCTCAAACAAAATGTTCAAGTTGGTGGGTGAAAATTATTATCTTAACAATTCAATTAAAACGTATCGTTTTCAGTTGTTTTTTTAAACCCAGTGCTTTTTGTTTAACGCTTGTTTCAAGCAAAATATTCGACTGATTTGCATATGCTTCGGTCAAAAAGAAATACCATCTGTTTGTTTAAGAACATTGCTTTGAGAAAAGTTTTTAAGACCGACATAATAACCGTATTTTTGTATTGCTTAAAAATCATATCACTTTTTAAGAATATGATTGAACGGTTACGTTATATGTTTTTCTTAAGTTGTCTAAATATCAAACGTTTGATTACCATAACTTCTGATGCTTAATGCCAAACACGTTAATTGACATTTGGAATGGAACATAATATTTACTTTACAATACGTACTTAATATACGATTACAATCATTTTTTTAGTCATCTTAAAGGCTGATACACCATTTAAAAAGGCTCGTTGCTGTAGTTACTCAAAATAATTTTGCAATACCTCTGTGTAGATAAACATTTGATAACTATCATTTTGTAATTTTCATCAGATTCAGAGTTATTTAACAAAATTATATAATTTTAATTTGAACAATTTATCAATCGCTAAAATTTAAAAATACAGTAAATTATTACAGTCGTTTTACAAATTACAATACATTGTTTTGCATTCCTTTTTCTAACAACTGCCGAAATATTTTAAAAGTGTCCAACCAAATAATCTTAACATGTAAATTGTCTTAATTATGTCAGAATACCAAGCGCTTTAATTCCGTAATGAATCTTTTTATTCATTACAGTTTTACATGAATGAATATTATTGCTGTTTTCTGTTTAAGCAATATTTTCCGATTTTGTGTTAATACTAAAATGTTCTATTTCCTTTTTCAGTTCTTCTTTGCTGCCCTCGTGGCCTTCGCTTACGCCAAGCCAAGCGCCCTCTTGTCTGCTTACACAGCACCCGTGGCATACAGCGCCTATTCATCCCCATTGGCATACACCGCCCCCGTTGCGTACGGCGGATACAGCGGGTACAGCCCCTATGCATACTCTTCACCGCTAGCCTACTCGTCTCCATATGCCGCCTATTCAGCATACTACCGTTAAACTATCAAAAAGACAACATTGGATAGCCGAAATGACTTAAACCACAATTATATTGAATATAGTTTTTCCAAAAAATAATATTTAATACGAAGTATTCAAATATATATTCTCAATTTTGAAAATTTATCTTGTTATTCGAAAATGTAAAAAAAATGTGTATCACTTTTGTTTTGTTTTTATTTGATACAATAAATTTTATTTACTCAGACATATAAACAAATTGTATTTTTTCTACTTTTTGATACCTGGTTTTGTTTTAGTCCGCTCTTAATGTGGAGTATATGGCATCCCAGTGGAGGTTTTTCTGCGAGAACTGATTGTTTTTCAGTTGCTCAACCTCTCTTTTTTTCGAAAAGAGTAGGGATTACAAGCTAGGACATAACTAGTGTTTAGCTAAAAACTCTTGATGGGCTCCCTTAGTTTAAGATGGGAAGGGTGGGAGACACCTTTCTACTATCGCGAAAAGACTTACTTAATAATATGTATTAATAGAATAGACATACTTCTTTGCTTAAGACCATGAACATTCCAACAAGAATGTATTAATAAAAAGTGTTTTTATCTATTTTTACATTAATAAAATTATTTACCTACAGGATTTGTCAGAACACCCAAAATTACCTACAGTCAACACCCCAAAATGAATAATTGTTTGATTGTATGAGAAATCTATTTCAACACAAAGTAAACCACCACTATTTTTTATGTAATTAATTTCTATAGATCTTAGTATAAAATTTGTTAATATTGAAATGTAACCTATTTCAATTATTAATTAGTACTTCACTTGTCATAAAGCTATAATCATTATTTGTAATGAATATTTAACAATTAGCAAAAAAATATATTACTATTAAATGTTTCATGGTAAATGAATGCAAAGTGTAAATAATCTTATCTAAAAATACAAATCGCATTGACTTCTTAAGCAGTGATATAATTTTGCTTGAATAATCTCCGAGAAGTAAGTTTATATCAATCTTGATTCCATATGAATTTATTGCCAATGTGACACTATTAATAAGCAGCGCACGAAAGAATTTTAACTCTATTCATGCCGGATGAAACAATGATGCAATAATCCCAATGATAAATTAAGTACCCGATACGCCATTGTTAAAAATCTACTCACGTTTTACGACCTTTAAATCGAGCTTCACTTATCTTTTTTCATTTGTCCCCAATCTAAATTAAATATTAAACGCAACAGCGTTGACTGTATTTTGATTGTTATTCACGTCACAATATTTAAAATAATATATTCCAGCTACCGATGAACAGAACACGATACAATAAGTGTCAACCACGTCTTAAAATACTTTCGATATTAGCTCCATTACAATTATTATTTAACTAGTAACCTTGAACTTATTTGAATTATTAATTGAACATACGTTACATGTTTACAAACAAACGACTTTTACCATAAACTATAACGCTGAATCATTTGTGGTTTCGCGTAATTAATTCCGTAGCAAATTTATTTGAAACATGTAAACAATTGGTAAATTGGTTTTATTATTATTTAGTTTTGAATATGGTAACACTATAAGTTGATTTTTCTTCGATTCATGTAAACACTATTTTAATCTCTTTGACACATGCAATGTACACATGTATGTCACCAAAACACTGGCAGCATTACCTCTATGGATGTTTATGCGTATAAAATGACAAAGAACAACCCAAGCGGCACTCACGCGTTATTTCAATAAAAGGTTTGAATAAATAATAAAAAAAACACAATGAAAATAAATTCAATCTATATAACGTATCGAAAATAATATGGAAAATATTAATATTACGTTAATTTATCAAATTAAAAACTATCTGCACCTCCTGCAATGTTGATGAAAAATGGTATTTAGGCTAATCGTTTCAAATAATTTTCAACTAATTCATTAAATAAATAAAGCTCGTATTTAACCGGTCAGAATTTATATTAAATGGTCATAATGTATCGGGCAGAATAAATAATAAATGTTCATAATTTATATAAAATATTCATAATTTAAATTTAATTAATTAAAAAAACTTAACCTTACCAAAATAGTTATTAAAATAAGAGCGTTCATATTTTTATTCTGACTAAAAATTGAATTTTATTCAAACCAAAACTTTATTTGAATTCTGACAAAAATAAATATTTAAACTATGGCCATTTATTTTGTTCCCTTAAATAAATATCTTTATAGCACTGTTAGGTTTTAAATGATGTTTGGGCACTGATAGTGGTATCAAATTTGAATTGGTAATCATTTACCATCCACTAAATGAAATTCAAAAATAACTTAAAATGCACTTCATTCTAATTCCGAGAATTATTGTTGTTTAATTATTTAAATACACTTTATTTTTTAAAATCCTGATAAATGAATGTATTTATATGTATGTAAAAATGTTTTGGTTTAGCACTATGCTTAAAAACACTTACACCAACAAAAAAAAGCCTAGTAAACATTTATATCAAAGTTTGAGTCTTAATTAAATTTTCAAAACTTTATAAAAACATCGTTAGAATTCGTTTAATTTTTTTGGCTATCATATTATTTATGTTAAGTTGTACGGAAACAGCAGGGACCAAGAGAGCAAACCATCCCCGCAACAATAAAGTATGTAATGTTTATGATTCATGAATACCATGGATAAAAGAAAAAAAACAAGTAATTTTACATTGGTTATTGTGTGCCACTTCTGCGAACTGTTGGAAACAGCTGTTTTAGTTTACATACTTTAATCATTATTTTTATACGGTAGAAATAATGAGATAATGTGCCAGGCAAGGAAATATAGGGGATTGAAAATATATAAACACATATTTCATGGAAAAAATATTTATTCAAATGTTCATTCCGAAACTATAACCTATAAATCACAGTTGAGGTATTCATGAGCATGATATCAACATTTTTCCACGTCAAGGGCAAGGTCGGCTTGGCTTAATAATATTTGGAGTATCCGGAATAACCGAGAGGAAGTCCAGCGGAATAGGCGCTGACAAGGGGTGCTCCTACGACTGTCTTGACGAGAGGGCTGGCGTACGCGTTGTAAGCGGAGACAGCGGGGTAAGCAGCTCCATAGGTGTTGTAGGCGGAGACAGCGGGATAAGCAGCTCCATAGGTCTTGTAGGCAGAGACAGCAGGGTAGGCTCCCAATGTGTTGTAAGCAGATACTGCTGGGTAGCCACCATAGGCGGACACCAATGGTGCACCTCCATAAGCGGACACAACTGGGGCAGCTGCGTATGTGGATACTAGTGGGGCACTGTAGGCCAGAGGGGAAATAGCATGGGGCTTAGCGGCGGTGATGGCCACGATGGCAGCGAAGAAGAACTAAAACAAATTAAAAAAAAAAAAAAAAAAATGAGACCAAAAACTATGAAAAAAGGATTTAGCTTCAAGCGGCTGGTTATAATAGCATGTATTTTTGTTTCGGTAGGTAAGCGGAATAATTTTTTTGATAAACATAATTCGTATTCAAAGAATAAATTATTTACATAAAAAAATATAAAAATTATTATATATTAACTTAAATATTTATGATTGATATATTACGTTAATCTGATAAAGATACATAAACAAAAACTTATCATTATTCCTTGGATTAATTGGCAACGCTCATTATCAATCACTAACTGAGCCAAACTAGACGTGTTCTAATAAAAATTAAAAAAACATGTGAATAGTATTTTGATCATATTTTAAATGTTCTTGTAATTTCATTATAAATATATTGATTATAAATTAAACTTATTTAATGTTACAAATAAATTAAAAATAAAGAGTTTTTTTATTGGTTACTTTGATACGAATTAAGAACATTAGAATTTATTAGAGATTATTTATTAAAACTTTTTAAAAATATGTAAGCAGTAAACATTTTTCCGAAACAAACTCTAAAAGGTGATTTAAGATTCATATTTTATTACAAAAACATTTTAAATTACAACAATGAATAAACCTATATTAATATTATTTTATAAATAAGTCAATAGCCACTATTTGTAAAAAATATATTTATAGACACTTTCAAAAACATTATAAACATTATTTACAATTAAGATTCACTTTGAAATATCAAAACTATTAGTATATATATATAAATCGTACTTACAAACTTAAACATTTTGAAAAAAGGGGTTTGTTGTCTCCGGGATAGAGGACTGAAATCGAATGATAAACCTATTTGTATCATATCCCTATTTATAGCAAATCTCTGAGGAAATGAAAACTTAATATTCGCTCCGATTATAGGACCAACCGCTTAACAATAAATAAACAGGTTTATGAAGAATCAAAAAACAAGGCCGTTTTTTGCGACCGTATAGTTAACGACTTATGTTAGATCATACACCTTTGTTTTTTTAAACGTATTGAAGAAAGTGTATCAATTTATATGATAATTGTATCAAGCAATAATTGACAATAACTATACAGATATATTGAAATATAAGATGGTTAATAAATGTCCTTATTGACGCATGATATTGAAATAATTTATTATATCGCATTCTATGAGCATTTTTGTAATCTTACTATCAACATTAGCTTTGTCGTTCATTGGTCTCATTTTTTCAGGCGGTTAACCACATTTAAATATTTGTCTCAATCTCCTGCACAACACATCATTTTATGTATGTGTATCTATAAGTTTTAATCACCATATTCTCACTTATATTTTACAATTTGCATGAAGTATGCTTACAACCATTTACAAATAAAATGCAACCAATTCATTGCTGTAAATTGTTTGCTCTATAAATAAGACATAATTAAACTCCATTTATTTAACTGTCGAAATCAACTGATTTTTCTAATGATTTTAAAACAATGTAAGTTCCTAAGTAACGACGATGGACATGCTCTTCTACCAACCGGATGGATTCCGCCGTCGTGGCAGGCCACTGATGACCATCTATATTCTATAGGATGTACTCAGCGGAGCTACGGGACGCCTGAATGACATGGGAGGAAGCAAGAAGACTGTCAGGGGACAGAGAATCTTAGAGGAATCATGGCCATATGATCCGACTAGGGAGCGGATATGGACAAAAAGTAAGTTACAGATAAATTAAGAAAACTCTTGTTTAACATATCGTTTTTTTCCTTCAAAATATCAAAAATTATAAACGAAGTCCTTATTGAAAGTTAATGGAAAAAATACCAATACAATAATTTAAATTTCAATAAAAGTTTATTTTTATAACGTAAAACAATACTCTCGTATTTCAGATACAAAAATACCAAATTTAAATTTATTACACTGATCAAAGAGGGAAGTGTAGAGCTTGAGGGAAGACTACGACTTCGCTGAATAGGTGAGGTGTCACAGGACTTGTAGACATGTAAGAAGGCAAAAGACTTAGCTTAATGGAGATTAATTTATGTAAGTTTGTAATGAAGAAGATTAATTAAAGTAGCCATGGTTTACTCCAGACAGAAAAGAAATGAAAGAATTAATACACTACTAAAAAATGGTGTCCATATTTACAAAAAAATATAAAAGAAGACGTTCTGTCGTAAATTTATAGTTTGTCGTGTAACTAAGATTATATTTTAAGTTGAAAGTTTTTAAATTATGATAAAAATATTTGGATATAAAAAATGCTTATAGAAAAATTAATTATAATAAAATGAGTTCTGCAAATCAAGCATTTAATAATTTTGCAAAACTATTGAATTGCAAAAATGATATTTTATATCTTTCAATATAAATCTTGTTTAATAAAAAAAAATCTTAACTCTTAACATAAAACCGTTTGTAACGGTGAAAACGGACTGACGTAGTGTCTATTTTTAGTAAAATTAAATTTATTTTATTCTGCTTTTTTTTCAACACAAGATAAAATTACAATCTGCATTAAAAAACATGATATGAATTATATTGTCTACTTCTAAAATATACGTTGAATGAACTGGTAGATGCTGGTCAACGATACCAATATAAGTACGATATGCAAGGTGGTTAAAAAATAAATATTTTTTTAAGCAAATCTTACGTCGGTAAAAATTGAAAGTTTCATACGTAGATATTTGTCGTTTTTTTAATAAAGTCTACAAATACATATTGTTGTATAATGTCTAACGTATAATGTCTATGTATAATGTTTTGCATAATGTCTATCATAGGCACATAATATAAATATATATATAGAGAACAATTCAACATTTAAATTTTACTTGATCTTCTCTCTCACCACTGCTTTCTCATTCGTTAAATTTACGCGGCAGTATCCAGTGGCGTATTTAGTGTTTTTTTCTTGACTGGGAGTGTCATAGAAGCTTAACTAAATTTAACTAAACACTTAAATTGGCCGATGCGTACACTAACTATAAATACGTAGTTAAATTGTTCACGCGTACACTCAAAGTGTTGCCATTCACTTTCACTGATCTGACTGCAATCACGCAGTTGTTGTGTTTTACTGTCATTTGACATTTTTTATAAACTCAAAAATGTCAACGTCTTGTTGACATTTTTACCTTTTTTCTATAAATCTAACCTATACTAATCTAAACCGTAGTATCATTGCTATTTTGAATAGGGTTTTTCAGTATACTAACATAACCTTAGCCATAATGTCATTTCTATTCTATCAGTTTAAAAAAAAACTGTATGTTAATGTATAAATTGATGATATTTAAAAATAATATGTAGGATCTTTGTAGAAACAGATACACTTCATTTGAATTTAAGTAACGTGCTATATTTTGCTAGGTTGTAAAAAAAATAGTAACATTTCATTAACAGTATATGTCGATAAAAATATTAACTTCAATTTTGACGAGATGGACAATAAATTCAAATCATTTACTTATGTATATATATGCTGGAACAGTACGAGAATAAACAGAGACAATCTGGGAGATGATCAATAAAGTCAATGTTCAAAAATACTAAATACTATTTTATTTTTTCGATATATATTTTTTTTTATGTTTCAACTATTTTCAAGTGTAACGAGAAAATAAAATTTGACGAAATTGTGAAACTGAATGCATTTATCTGAACATTATAGATTAATGTTCCAAGTACTTAATCAATAAATTTATAGTATCAATTTATAAAATATCATTGTTGGTAAACATTTTTATCTTACGTACACTACATATATATTTTAAAAGCTTAGTTGACTTTTCATTTATTCTATTTGAAGTATTCATATAATAAATATATGCTGTGTATGAATATATTACGTTCGCGTTTTAGGTAAAGTAAATGGTTCACTTTTAATGTGTCCACTTAAAATTCAGCTTTTGGTTGAAAGAAATTATATTCAAAAAATAAAACGCTCTTTACTACTACTTCTGTACAAATTTATTTAATATGATCAGGACCGTGCAAAAACGATCGTGGTCAAAAGAGTGTTTTATTTTTATACGCTAACAAAGGTTTGTTTTTTATCGTTATATAATAAAAAAAACTATATATTTTTAATTGTTAATTTTTTCATCATAAAACAATTAAATTTTAAAATATTCATATCGACTTCTACAGTTTATACAAAACGTTTTATATATATCGCGAGTTAATACTAAAAAAAATGTTAATTGCATACTTTGAATATAACCATCATAATATATTGCGATGATTTAAGTTGACTAATACAATATGTAATCTTTTTTTGACTGCCATTATAATACAATAAACCTCGTTAAAAAAAGGCCAAAAATAGTTCATGTAATAATAATACAATCAGCGAGGGCTTATTAATTTTATAACGAATGGGGATGTACATGTTTTGATTATATGATATAAATGATACACAAAAATAGATATTGCGATTAATTTTCATAATGCAGGATTAAATTTGATATAACTTTTATAATAATGATGCAACTTCTAAATATTATCTTTAAAAACATCACAGGCTTCGAAACAAATTTTCTGTTGATACTGTTACATAAAAAATATATCAACTTATGCTTAAAAAATATAAGAACATAACCGGTACCCAGTAAACTTAACTTAATGATCGATTTTCAAGTTTATTGCATCATCTATTTTATTTATTAAAATAGTTTTAAGCTTAGCTGTTTTATTTTTTAAATAGTGTAATAAATTTGATAAAATGTTTACCACTAATGCATTTTAATTTATAAGAACATGAACACACATTTATTGCCTAGTAATAAATGTTTCTTAATAAAACTAAAATCCAACGATAGTAAAAAGTTTGCAAATTAATGTACAATATGAAGCAAGAATGTGAAGAAAGTACATATCGACTGTGAAAAGGAAAAAGGACGTAACCCACACATAGCAAATTTTACAGGAGGCACAAAAATTTTGTGTTGATGATTTTGGGCCATATTCAAATTATGAATTATACACAACCTTGAAGTGTACGGAGACTTTTAAGCTGGTGTTTAATTAAAGAAATTGTCTAGGAAAAAGCTTATTTCAGTATTTTTTCATGGTTTTAATTTTTTACAAGGTTATCTTTTTCAAACTTAAAAGCTAAATTTAGATACTAATTCGGCATTTGCAGCTTGCATCCTTTTGATAGAACGTGTATCAAGATTGATACATTGTGATAATCGAAAAAACCCTGTTTTGAAAAAACTGTGGGTTACGTCCTTTTTCTTTTCCACAGTCGATATGATTTACAAATGGTACGATTCAGATTTATGTATAATGTTTACTAAAATGCTTTTTTTTCATTTTAGAGTCTGTTTTTTTACGATTTGTACTGGTATAAAGTTTTACGAAATTCATGGGTGTTTGTAATGTTTTAACCATTTCTACTTTATCGATTTTCTTAAAAATGATTATAGCATATTTTTTTAGGAATCCCATTCGCCAAACTTCATCAGTATATTTCAATGGTGCTCAACTTACGAAGAGTTAGTTACCAATCATTAATATAAAATTACGACGGAAGGTGCTTGGTAGAATTTCAACATTAAATTTCAATAGTTTACAATTTTTAATGTTCTACACGTTTTGTCTCAAACGACCTAGGTCAGCTTGAGTTCAAGTTTATCCGTGTACTTAAATGCCTTACGATGCCAAAAGACGAAATCCAGTCATTGTTAAATATTCCGTATTAGCATTCATCACGATGGGGTCTATTTTTAACCTTATACACTGTGAACTCTATTAGTATATATTATTTTGTTTCTAAAAATATATTAAAACATAAGAACTATGTAGACGTTTTGTTATAAATGTATTATTTTAAATATTTTTTTCTTTGTGTCTGACCTCCAAGAATCTTATAACTATGAGTAGGTGTCACTAATAAATACGTCAGTTGAAAGGGATTCGACGGAGGGTTGAGAAACTACAGTCGAATGTATATTTGATAATTTAAAAAAAACAAAGAAAAAATATTTGATGTGGTACAGAAAATATAAACATAAATTACTAATTATATATAAATAAATCAGTCTAAAATTGCTTTAATTGTCAAAGCTTTAACAGCGTTGTGTTTGTACAAAAGTTTCAAGGTTCAAAAGGATGTTTTAGTGACAACTGTATTCAAGGATATTTCAATTTTCATAAAAGATGTAGTTAAACCAACAACATAAAACACAACCCATTAACGTTTGTTTCTAATTAACCGTTGTAATGAGTTGTATTGTGTGGCTAGAAATAAGTTGTAAAATATATTTAATTTATTCTAGTTTCTGGCAGTGTATTCTCAGAATATATCATAACATCTGACGAAGAGAAAAACCGTATACTGAGCTTCGATAAAAGATGCTTCCGTTGAATATTGGGGGTAAGGTGGATTGCTTTTTTGCGGAATTTATAAATTAGGGTATGTACAAGACAGTGGCTCTTTACAGCAGTAATCATGGAAAGACTTTGGAACTAGTTGAGCCTCAATCTTGCATATCTTTTCTTCTTACCAGTGGGGTACTTTCAATAAGGTATGCTCTTCGAAGCCGAGGGACGCAGACATGTCATGGGAGGATGTTAAGCAATTGGTGAAAAACAAGGAATCATAGAGGTACTACGTGACACTGGCTTATACTCCAGATAGTGATCAAAATAGTCAAAGAAGCAGTTTGTTGACTTTCTGTGCTTACTGTCACAACGATAAAAAAAATAAAAAAATAAGGGTTGTTTTCAATAACACATACAAAATAAGAAACATTTTTTTTTATCGAATCAAGCTGTTTATTATGGTTTAAATTATTTTTAACTAATTTTCAAAAGTGTTATTTGTATCATGTTAGGATACAAACAATTCGTTGTAATAAATATATATTAAATGGCAGTTTTCACAATCGGTCGTATGTTCAATAGTATTTTAATCCTGAGAGTCCAGAGTAGGCAAGGGGAACTCCAGCAGAGTATGCGCTGACAACAGGGGAACTGTAGGCGGAGACTGCAGGGTAGGCACCATAGGCAGAAACTGCTGGGTATCCGGAGTATGCGTTGTAAGCTGAGACGGCTGGGTATGCGCTGTAGGCGGAAACTCCTGGGTAGGCACCGTAGGCTGATACCACGGGAGCGCCTCCATAGGCGGACACCAAGGGGGCGCTGAGGGCCAAGGGAGCGAGACCTCCTGGCTTAGCGGCGACGAAGGCCACGAGGGCGGCAAAGAAGAACTGTAAAAAAGATAAACAATAAATAATGATAATAACTTTGACAAAATACAGCGTGAAAGTAATATGTTTTCGTTAGAAATTAAGTGTAAAGAAATTTTCGGTTAGAAGGTTAGATCAAAACATTATTTAGGAGATTTTATTTTTTAATTCATAGTATAACAGTACCTATATGTATACCAATCACGTATAAAATGGTGTAAGGTGTGAAAAAGTTTCCCTAAATTTAATTTTAACGTGCTAATTTTAAAACAAGAAAATCATCATCAAATCATCATAATAAAGTTTAATTAAATAATTTAAACAGTAAACATTAGGCCTGATATTTTAAAAGTCAATATTGAAAATACGAAAATATATTTGCATACTATCACGCTTTATTACTTCAGACATATTTTATCAAAAAATGTGAAAATGAAAGCATGCAAAATAAGTTAAAAGGGTTGAATGTCAAGAGAAATAATCGACAGAAAATGCTCAAAGGTTGAGCGAAACCAGTCGTGTTTTATTGAAAAATATGGGGTAGGTGCAATACGTAATAACTGTGTGATTAATTATGGTAATTATAAAATTAAAATAATATCGTTTATTCGAATATTTCTAGCCAAATAGTGTATTATACTATTTGAGTATTAAACATTAGTTATTCAAAATAAGTAAAACATGTTTAAGATTCTATATAGTTACTTAAGTATGCTTACAAAAACAGTGGCCATATAAACGATAAATGCAAATGTGCTTCGAATGAAAAAACTGCTTTAATTTTTTTAAGAAAACACAACATATATATTACAATAGTTACAATACAACTGAGAGTCGTTTACTTCAAGACAGTTTTATTGGCAATTTCCCGTCACACAAAATATGTGATAAGACTTTGAAAACACAATGTTTCATTTATCTGAAAGTGAAAAGAGCCAAACGCAAAACTTTCCTAATAATGAACAAAAGACTTACGAATTTGAACATTTTGGGAGGGTTGTTTTGGTAATCGTCGACTGGAATCGAATGATGAACTATCAGTTTGGCTGAACTCTTTTATAGTCCGTTGGCTCGAAACAATACGCGAATAAATTAAGAGACACAAAAGTATCATTGCAGCATTACTCTATGGATAAACTGGTTCGGTAATCAAGATCGCTGCCGAATTGGACATGTACACTTTAAGTCCGGGGGACTTAATCACTTACGCATAATTTTGGCTGATCTTTGGTTTTTTTATTCACCTTGAGGAATTAATCAATATTACTAATTTTAAGTCGTCTGAGGATGATTTGTTGTTTTTCTATGAGCATTTATTGTAATTAAATGGTAATTGTATGCGATGATTTTTTTTAAATGTTTCAAAAAATACTCTTGCGCTGTCAATTATTCTGGTGGAAAGGCATTAAACCTTATTCTCTTTTTGGACGGTTTTCCTACACTGTTTCGAAATTGCACGGTCCAATTTAATGGAACATATCTTTAATTTCTCTATGAACACATTTTTTACACGGTTTTTTTTTACACAGCTTTATAATAAAATGCATTGCATTGAGTTTTCTTACAAAAGAGATGATAACATCGGTAAAAGATACACATAATATATTTTCAGCATAAATTAAAATTTAAGTCTATGCTTTTAATAGTTAAATAAATGTTGCTCAGTACTTTCAATTTACTTGTAATAATTAGTGATTTTGTTCAACCAGTCAGTGAAACATTTTTTACCATTACTTTTTACCAATTTCCTTACGGGAAAGATTATATCAAAAAAATAACAAGGCGTATAGTGACTTGAAATCAGTCACGTCAAATAACTGTTCTTGATAATTGCTTACGTTTAAAATGTATACTTTTCGATAGATGCTTATTTGGTTGATATTAGAAGTAATAATATTATAGTCATTTATATAATATGATTGAATTTGAAAGATGTGTTTGAAATTGTTAAAAACTCACACTCACTGGAAGTCATTTCAAATTCATAGTAATCGCTGATAAATTTCAAAACAGTGTGCTGCCGTGTATTTCCAACCAAGACTTCAATATGCAATGAAGAACATGCCTGTGATATGTTAAATTTCGATGATAATGATCTTTGATTAGAAATTTTGTTCTACTTATAATTTTTTATTTAATGACATTATACATCTAAGTACTTATACACCTTGAAGGATAAATTTTCATAGGGTCGTTGAAAATAAGTTTTTTAATACGCCTATTATTCTGTATATAAATATATTTGAATAGTTCAAATGCTTTATCAACACAATTGATGTTCCAAAATTATTAGTTTGTATATGGTTTAGTATAATAAATGTGCATAATTGAAAAACTATTTATGATATATTATTAAAACATGATTCTTGTCGAGGTTAGCTTAGTAATTTATCAAAATCATCCTTTATAATTCTCTGAAATAGAGAATTGTCAAGACTTAGCACACGAGCCGGTTTTATTTGTATTTATATCTTCTCTCTTGTGTTGGCGTTTTTTCTTTTCTCTTTTTTTGATTTCCCGGAATGAAAAACATCAAATTGTACTTTTAAAACCACGTTTAACATGGAGTATCTCAAAAAAGTTGTTTCACAACATTGTCAGTCATTCACTCAATCTTAATTTTAGAGAGCAAGGAATATAAGATTAAATTTTACTTCAAATATTCATACAATTCTAAACAAATCTCTTGAAAACCGAATAGTACTGACGCCCAATAATGTTGACCACGCGGATACTAATTCGACAATATATTTAATAGTTATTAAATTTCTCTTTTGAACTTTTAAGGATGAAATATATAAAATAATAGGCTCGTAGTGTTATCAGCACTTAAAAATGTGAGTCAACAAAGTCATGATTGTAACTTTGGACACGTTAAAGCTTTTTGCTAAAGGCCAATGTCACTAGTATGAGAAAAATACGCTCGACTTAAGGTGCCTTACTATCTCACGGCTGATATCAAAGCGCTTACCAACTCGGCATGTTTTGTTAGATTTGCTATTTAAAAAAAAAGTAAGTACTTAACCTTTGGTTTTGATCCGCTGTCTGATTGATTATAGGTAATAAATTATAACAGTTAATACAACAATTCATTTGACGTATAACTAACTTACCAAATGTTGTTACCAAAAACGTATTTTTTCAGCATTTTAGTGGTGTTAGCTTTGAATTATAGGCATTTTAATAAAAATAACAGTTTGATTTGATACATTTAATCAAGTAGTGACAAAACGCATACTGAACAAAGTACTAGTTAAAACAGTTTATTATTAAAACAATTTAAACTGGTTTCTATTTGTCTGTTTTACCATGCTTTAAAAAATAGTGTAAAATTCTAATGGATTTCCAAAATAATTTAAAAACAGTTTTTAAATTTGGAAGATTTGATTCCAAATTACAAGTAACATTCATTATTTATTACTCTGCTTAATAAAATCATAGTGAATTATACATACATTTATTTCGTTAGAAAGGCTTTCTTTCAAATTATCTGCTAATGTAGCGTGCTTATACAGTACCCAATAGTATTAAAATTATACATTTTATAATAACTTATTTTTTTATTGGATACCCTACTATATACCACATGTTAAAACATTTAACTTAGATTTTATATGGAGCACGATGGGATCTCCAATTATTTAAAAATGTGTTTATTCTATATCCCAGTAGAATCTTTTAATCTTAATTTTAAATTATGACTTTCTCGTGTTTAATTTATCTGTCGTTTTGAGCAGAAACCAAAAGAAGCTGAAGGAGCTTTATCAACTCCTGCCTAAAGACTCTTTCTGATAGATATATTTTCTTAATTTTATTCTAAGTTGTTTAAGCCTTCGTCATTTTATGTAACAACAAATGCGTAAAAATGGCAATAGTACAATAAAGCTTTTTGTTATATTGTACTTATATTCTATGGTGAGTTTCATTAGAACCAAAGATAGAAATTTTGATCAAATAACATAAACAGTATGTATTGCTAAATTACAAGTAAAGTAAGTGTCTTTGCTTTTCTACACTGCATTGCTAATTTTGTTTGTTTAAGAATATAAGTACATACTAGAAATACAATGCAAATCTTAAAGTAGAAAAAATATGTATGTAAATCAGGTAATCTATAATATAATATATTTCATTTAAAATGTGGGGCGTTTAAAAAATGTGGCTTAGAATAATTACTATCATTCCTCGTAGGCGTAATAATACACTGTTTTTTCTTCACGTTTATCATTGAATGTTTTAAAAACATTTGATCTATACTATTTGTACCTCAGTGTTTTGTATTTAAATTATTTCTGATTTTAGTCAAATTCGTTTAGAATTTACAAGTATGACTATGAAATAGATAAAAAAAGTATATTCCATAAGCAAGAAACCTTTATTTATGCCTATGATTATTTTTATACCATTCAGTGTTAGTGGCTCAAAGGTGAACAGCATATACATTAAATATTTGTTATAACTGACCTAACAAATGAGTACTTTCATATTTTATTTCTGGATACAAATATTTGTATCCTAATATAAATCCACCCACAACGTATGTCATCTCGTTGACAGAAACTATTTTTGACTTTACCTTCAGCTTAGTAAAGTAAAAAATATTCTAATAAACTTATAATGACGGGTCAAAATGTAAAAAAAGCATAAAGAGGTACATATTTAAGAAATGAAATATCAAAGAAATTTAACATATATTAATATCACTATAACATGTTGACATTGAGATAAAACTACTTCAATGTTTTTTTTTTACTTAAAGCTGTTAATAAAATTTCAGAATATCTACCTATCTTGGGCCAAACGTAAGAGATGAGCAATGTTTTAATTAAGTGAAGTAATGAGTCCTTCTCGTTGCGAAAAATAAGACTATGAAAAAGTAAAAACAAATCATGATTACGTTTCTTAACTTAAATGCAGACCAAATAAATATATGTAGGTGTAGGTTTTACTTTTCAGAAAAAAACAAAAAATCACTTATGTACAAAAAATATAGAGAGCAACAATTAAAATTTGAACTTTTGATACACTTAAAAACTCTGTTTATGACAATATTGTGTACTTTATGTCGATTGACTCATTATGCAATCCAAAGCTGATTTTTTAAACATATTATTACTGGAAACGATGTTCAGAAAAACACAATATTCCTTTGTACTTATTTCCAATTTTATGTACCAAGATCAGGACCGTTTTGGCTCATGGCGAGCAATATCAACTGATAAGAAATATAATTTAACAGTGATATTTACACAAAAACAATTTTTTTTAAAAAAAGCACTGATAATAATGATCAGTTGATAATGCTCACCATAACCGAAACCGGTTCTGATCTTGGTATATAAAAGTGAAATAAGTACAAAGGAATATTCTGTTTTCTTATTATTATGATTTTCCACTAAGTATTAACAGTGAACACTCTAAAAGTAACGATATTCAATCTAATATTAACCAATGTAGTCAAATCAAACCAATTATTTAAACATCAGTTTTATCAACTATTTTTATACATAGTTAAAATCGTCGAGTTTGCAATCAAAAAGTTCTAAGATCAAGTATTAATAAAGCCAATTTCAAATGCTGCTTTTTCTTAAATTTAAAGTTTGATATCTAGCAAGCGGTCCAAAAATGATTATTAATTATATTAATACAGACTCAACAGAGTAACAAGCTTCCTTTTTAAATTAAAGACATCGAGCATTATAGTAATTTACTGTAAGTGTGTATATATGCTAAATAATTTTGATAAATTAAAATTCTTTTATTGTATGTGTTTTACCCGCACACGATATTTACTATCATAATGCAATAAATTAATAATCAAGTAATTTTACCAGAACTATTCAGTCACTTAATCAACCTTTTGATGGATTATAATGATAAATAAGTTTAGCTATACATCATATTTTGCTTAAATGGTTCCGGTGATGGGATTTTCATTTGGGCACCAGAATACTTTGAAAGTTAAAGCATTAAAAGGTCATACAGCACTATGATTTCCACGTAAAAATACCGGAGATTAGTCTGGTTTATTTTGGTATCGAACTAACGTCTTACTATAATGAGTCGAAAATACTATCGATGACCGATAACGGTACAACGTGTAAATGTTTTTAGATACATGTTGCAAAAGTTTACAGACTTATTAAATTTAAGTCAACAACTTCGTGGCAATATGTAAAGATTAATGATACACCGTAACGTAAACAAAGCCATTTAAACCTTTGTGATACATGACTCTAAAGAAGTTATTCATAGAAACTCTCAACATGCCAACAGCTATCTATTTGTTAGAGCTTTGTTGAAATATTTCGTAACTAACAACATTTTCCGCGAAATTCAATGTTTGTTAGGAAATAATTGAACTTGACATACCTTATTTACATTCAATATCGCTGTTTCTTATTTTATTTTCTCAGTATTTTATAAAAATCTTTGTTTGTGTAACTTTGGATGATAGTCACTACGAAACTTTCTCAAAATATTATTTGGTTATTGTATGCCGCAAAAGCTTACATAATAGGATATAAAATAGTTTAACTAACCCATATACAATAATATCTAAGTTTGTATTGGGACTTGGAGCCGTGACGATTTAAAATTAAATCATTAAGACATGTGATAAACGATCATATTTTTAACTGAATTGACTTCCCAAAACAGTTACTTTTTACATGGAAATAAATAAGTTAGCCGGATTCACATATCCTATGAATTAATAGCTTTGCCTCTTTGAGGTTTATCTGGACTTGAAACTATCATAATTTTAACTGTAATACTTTAAAAATGTGCGATCATATCCACATTTAAAGTTACCACTCATAATTACAATATAAAAAAAAACAGAAAGCGATTATTTAACATTGAAATAAATTAAGTTATTGTCAAATTTCACAAATGGCCACCATCAATTCGTTTAGCTCAATAACTCACACCGGCCATAGATTCAATGTCATAAAAAAACGTTGTACAAAAAATAATTATTTATCATATAATACAAAATGAAGCAAGTCATTTATTTATTTGGGCGTTCGGGATGCAAAAAAAAAAACGTTACATATATCCAACAATCTGGATTCGGTAAGAACGGGTTTGACTTGCGGATCTATTTTGCATACATCTATCTAAATTTGACACCAGCGAGCATCTGATTAATGTTGTTCTTTTATGAGCAGTGTAAAGTTTTTTATAAATACACATATAATATAATAAAATATGAATAAATTGTAGATTTTTATAAAATAGCCAACGGAAAGAACACAATAAATTATGCAATATTTATGATGATTAGTTAATTTAATAATTTTATTTATTATATCTATTCATTTATTTATTTGAAACTGTCAACGTAATATAATATATAGAATACAGAAAATATCTGATGTTCACATTAAAAAGCTCTAAAATATTTTTTTTCTAGGATTGTAATCGAGTTGTTGATGCTTATCAGTTGCAGTGAGAGTAGGTTCAAATAGTACGGATACGTTTTAATTAATTTATGGTACCTACATATATTTAAACGCTTGTACGTCTGTTAAAAAATCGTAAATAAAATGATCGGAAGGGTCGAAGGAAATTTTCAGAAATCACAAACACCCATGCCTTCGAACAGAAATCTATAAATCTATCGAAAAAATGCTGTTCGTACTTGGACTCGTGAGATGCAACACGAGCGCCAACAACGCCAACAACCATTGCGCTATAGACCTGAAAAAATGGAGAATGAAAATTGAATTGCAGCCTTGAAGGGAGAAAAATTGGGCATCAGAGGTAAAATGATGCCAATTTCATAATTATATGGTCCGTTTCACAAGTGCGTGTTGTTACAGCTTTCACACTCCAAATTGGACATTTTACAAAAAAAAAAAATTAAAACAATTGGATAATTTATTAATTAGGTCAGGGGTTACCAACCCCGTTCCCGCAGTACAGATTATGTATATAAGTATAATAATATTTCATGAAAATGTGCGTAGATAAACTTTATTCAGAGGTTACCAACCTTTTGGGACCCTAGATTACATTCTAAAATTAGGGCGGCGGACACCACATTTTTTCAAGGTTATTTATAACTCAGGAATTTAACGATTTGCCCAATTTTTTTTAGCTCTTCCAAAATCCAAAATCCTAGATATTTAACGATTTGCCCAAATCAATAGGCGGGCGTACCGAAATCGGCGGGAGCCACCCGCGGGCACGGGGTTGGTAACCCCTGACCTAATTAATAAATTATCAAATTGCCTAAAAAATTGTTTCTTTTTTGTAAAATGTGCAATTTGATTTGTAAAATGTCCAATTTGGTTTGTAAAATGTTCAATTTGGAATGTGAAAACTGTAAATAAAAAAATATTTTTATTTAAAAAATATCTGATCAATTATAATGTTAATGAATGAATATTATATTATATCCGTGCATGGCATGAATAAGAAATTGTTTTTTTTTTAATCTTGAGTTTTTTGAGTATTTACTGGAAAAATTCTGGAAAATTGTTTTATGTTTAGATATGTTCAAATATTTGTATTTGAATATATCTATTTTCAAGCATGTTCTACGTCGAGTTGTTAATATATTATAAAAAAACGGAAATATATCAACGATATATATATAAAGTAACTTTTTTTTTAAGATGTGAAACTGTAGTTTCAGATTTAAACAATATTTACTATTTTTATTTGTATTTTTTTTTTTTTTAATATTGCCATCGTTTGCTAAAGCAAAGTGGATTTATAAGAATATCCCATAAATTATCAAAGGTCGCAATTAATGGCGATCTCATCAAGTGCCCAAATTCTTATACTAATATTATACCAGCTTTGTTTCTTAATTGTTTGGTGCAGCGGCTAGCAACCTATGACTAGCGTGCCACTAGGTGGCACGCAAACGATTTTATTTTGCTATATACCGAGAGCGAGCGAGATGAAAAGCACCCATTTGAATTTTAGTATTGCTTTGAGTGAAAAGAGAAGTACTGTAGTGTCTGAATGTTTTTTAAATTGGAAATTAAACATTTTAAATGTCAGACATGAAATTTTTAAAACGAACATAATTATCTTATTTAAAATTTTTACTGTATTCGTTTCACGGGATTGAAATACCAGACAAATATGTCATACCGGTATTGAATACATCGTTTGACAAGATGATAGGTATGACCAAAACGGCCAATCGGGACCGCAATATCGGGTGTCTAAATCGAAATCAGTATAATAATATTTTATATAAAATATCATCATTCAAAAATATGTAGATTATATTTATATACTGGTTGATTTTCATAAATAACTAACGGTGTCTTCAAATAATAATACTAGATTGATATTTTTAGCAATTCTTTAATCTCTCAAGCATAAAAAAAATATTCATCGCGAACAATTTTATTAAAATACGCGGAGGTTTTCTATTCTATAAAATTTCTATAAAAAATGATTTTGGTTATTTTTCAATACTGAAATACAGATATTTTACATTTTTAAAACCGTTATTTCGGTATTAAAAAAAAACAATACGATAACCGAGATCACGGGTTTGGTTATACTCGTGTTGCAATTCCTATGTTCAACGTACTACAGTGAGAAAAAATTCTCAATTTTAAAACTTACTTTAAACCCTATAAAAATAGTCTTAAAGAAAATTTGGAAATTTGCATAAATAATAAACCCTTTTTAAAAAACTTCTAAAGTTGATTATGATATTGTTGTGTATTATGGTGGTCAAATTAAATAGATTTACTTTACTTATTTTAGTGAATACGGAATATCCAGTACTTTGAATAACTTGTTTTGTGGCACTCTAGTGCATTTGAGTTGGCGGCCCCTGCTCTAGTGTTTGACAAATACCATACAATCCCGACGTTTGCATATTTTGTTCGTTCAAAACTGTTTTTGAACCTGAGAATATGATAAAATAACGACAGATACGTTTAGTTGGTTGTCTACAATATGTAGAATATAATGAAACAAATATTTGTCGAGCGTATTCCGCAATATTTATTCATCCGGTATAAGTTGATTGTTAACAACAGCGATTTCTAAAGTGGGAGGCGTGATACATTAAACAGAAATGTAATTTTCACAGAATAATATAAATACACAAATAAAAACACTTTCATATCGTAACGTATCAGTAAACCAACAGTGAATCCATTTTTCAATAATCATGATGAATATTGCAAAAATTAAAACTATAAAAAAATAAAAATTGATGACATAGTTAGTTATCAATCCATAGTTTATTAAAACAGAATTTCGTTTAAAAATACATAATATATTGCGAAAGCTTGTTATTATTCTGTTACTTGTGTCAAAGTTAACATTAAAGAAGTGTTTTTTTACTATATGGAATAAAGGGTGGGGTGGCGTAATAGTATAACTTTTGGAAACCACTGGCTAACAACTCGAAATTAGATTTGACATTGACTTTGTAAACTTTAAATATGTAGAATACACAAGTATATTCATAACGTCTTTCCGCAAAGATCAATATTGTATATCGAAGTTAATATAACATATACATTTTTGAAAGAGTCCGTAAATATAATTTAATTCATTAACTATTAACTAATTGATATCTGCGGGGGTATTCTCAAATTCATTAGAACGTATAAATTGATTATAGCGGCTCTTTAATATTCGGTAAGATTTTTTCTGTTTATTTTTAGAGTTTGTATAACTTACATGTTTGCTACTATGTTCACCTGTTGATATAGTTGATCTGTCGAAAGCCAACGATTACCAGAATTTGTTTAATTGTTAAAAGTTTTTCATTTCCGATTTATCAAGCCTATTCACAAATAAAAGTGATTTTAATTAAATAAATATGCTTAAAAACTTTTTAATGGTTTCCTACAAGTAGCTAAAGCTTTTATGTCTTTGGGGTTTTGCTTACATTTAGTTACGAAATTATTTTGTATAGTAATAGAAAACAATAATACATTTATTACATCAGCCGTCTTCCCAAACAATTCGATTTTCCAGTGATATTCAGAATAATAGTTATTCTTACATTGTCCTTATCTTCCTAGTACAATAGTGAATAGACGATGAGAATTTGGTTGGCGTAACAGTAATAATCCATTACAACACAATATCCATATAGATTAATTAGTTTTATTTTATTATAATAATACATGCAATCAACGTTATGTAATAATTTAAATCTCTGAAATTGACAAAGTATTGTTTTATTGGAAGTTGGTTAAATCAATGTCAATATCAGAAGCATATTGTATTTATACATATGAAATAATTTCCACAGTATCTACGCATATAGCAAGCTTTTAATTATAATGGGATTTCTTTTAAATTGTTTGAAGCTTAATCAATATATGGCAGAATGTTTAATGAATATAATAATATTACGCAATTTTATTATTATACCTGCATGTATTTAGATTATTTTCTTTCGTAATATTTGCTAACTTGCATTTTGTATTCGAAATAATTCATAAAATTAAACAATATTCGATGATTTTGAATCATTAATAATTCATAACGAAAAAATAAATAAGTAAGCTGTGTCCATAATTGTAGTAAACAATATTATTAAATCTGTCATAACTTGACTGTAGTTGACTATCTTCTAAGTTTCCATAATTTTTGATCTATATGAAATATAACATGGCAAATACTTTTCGTCACAGAAAACTATTTTTTCTTCTGTTATTATTTACCAGAGCCGTTTCAAATAAATTGATAAAAAAGGACTTTTAAGTTTTTTTATGCATACCTTGGTTGAACATTATGTAACGTTCTTATATTTTCAAGTATTTGAATATACGAATAAACTGTTTTAAACATTGATTTTTCAGTATCGATTAGGTAACAAATAATTATATCACTTTTAAAGTGTTCACTGTCAATACTTGGTGGAATGGCATTATAATAAAAATAATAATATCTAGCGAAATTAATTGCTTAATATTTTGACTGTCTCCTGTTAGTTAAATAAAGCAATATTTTTAGAATATATATTATTAGTCTTAAATTTCTTCTTAGTATGCAGCATATGATAAGTACATGACAAATAATATAAATTCATAATAGTTTGTATACATTTGAATAGTTGCTTATTTATTTTGCTCCCGAATTCTTCAGAATTGACATGATAGTGGGCGGTCGTGGCCACATTCACATCGTGTGAATGTGGCATAATACAGGACGCTGACAATATCCTCCATGTTGTTGTTAGTTAATATCTTTTGAACGGAAAAAGCTACTCAAATCGGTCCGACCAGCTGTCGGCCTCACGGGTCATTCGGACTTGGTGACTAACAAGGCAAGCTATAGTGTTTTTTTTGCGAATTTGATACGTCATACGGAGAGCGTGCAGACATATACAGGTATAAGTTACATCGTTTATTAAGCAAAGGATTTACAGCACACTAAAAGATCAAACTTTGGATCTTAGGTAACTTCCTCTGAGGCAGTCTCTGCACTAAGAACCGAACATACGCCACGGGAAACGTCTACCAAATGTACGGCCGTGGCGGGTGGTGGAGGCAAATACAATGCCTTGGTGTACTTCGTTTTTTAACCGAAATCTATTAAAATTCTCTGTTTGCACTGGGATTTGAACCAACCTTGATTGACGTCAACAAAGTTTACCATTTGGCAATAGACCAATATACCTTTTTAATTCTAAAATATTAAAATTATAAATAATACGTTTTTTATATTTTTTTATTGCCCATGTCCGCTCCTAATGTGGAGCGTATGGCCTCCTAATGGAGATATCTCAACAGAACTTTACTACGAGAACTGTTTTTTACTCAGTCGCTTAACCACTCTTGTTTTCAGAGAGAGTAGTAGGAATAGAATGATAAGGTTAGGACAGGACTATTGGTAGACTTGTCGCTCTCGCTTCGCCCATTTGTTAAAGGATTGGTAATGGTGGGAGGGACGTCACAAACATGTCTTCAAACAGAAATCGATAAGTCGATCGAAAAAATACTGTTCGTTCTGGGACTCGAACCCTTGAGGTCTGACACGGAAGTCCACAACACTAACCGCTGCGCTATAGGACCCGACAGTATGAATAATAAATAGCTTATAACTATTATAATCTCGTGTCACCATCTAAGTCAGTCAGGTGGTCAAAATAACAGGCTTTTTGGATGTGAATAGACATCCAAATTACATTAAATTATTTTGATATGGCGTGGCGTGTGTGTTTTATTTATTTTTTCCCGTTTTATAATCAAAAAGCAGTCCCAGTACGACAAATTAACTATAAAAGCTGAGATAGGGATTTTGGATCATCATTCGTTTTTTTATCTTCTAGTAGACAAGACCAGAACCAAATCTACAATCATGTTCAAATTCGTAAGTTTTAAGCATTAATACTTTTGATTGTTTTCAGTTTAATATAATCTCAACAGTAACGATTTGTTTGTGAACGCAATTAAATATAACCAGACCCATTTTTTGAAAACCAAATATCAGTATAAACTTATAAAATGTATTTTTTAATCAAATAAACTTATTAATCATAATATTCGTAATATAAATTAACTTTTGATATCATCTCAACGTTTTTTTTAAGGCACAGGGTTCATTTTAATTTAAACCTTCATCTGTTTCGGAATTGTTATTTTTATATTGTATTTTTCAATTTTATTTTTTACTATAGTATATGTATTATATACCATACCAAACTCAAAGTGTAATAATTTAACAAAATATAGAAAACTGTCTGTTATTTAGTCACTTAAACATTCTCTTTGGAGAAAAATAGGATATAAGAATAAAGTGAAGGAAGTGTCGGCTAATATTCCTGTTTTTTTGTAAACTGATATGAGGTGGATGAAAATGAATATCAATATTATGAGACATTCATGCCTTTGGAAACATATTATAAATTTGGAATAACTAATATATTACTGTTATAACTAATTTACATAATATAAATGTGTTTTTTATACTATTCAAATTGAATTGCCGTTAAATATGTTCATATAGTCGTGGATTTCTTTGAAAATATTAATAATCAAAACTATGTAATTTTAATTTGAGAATTCCTTACAAAAATAATTTACGGAAATAGATATTTTATATTTATCTATAGATAGTTTTATTACTGTAAAATCTTGGGCTAGTAAACGTAAAAAATAACGGTCAAAAGAATCCAAATTTATGTCATTGTGAGTTTGAACTTTTGGCCGGTATCATTAGTTTAGTAAGGACGGAGTGACGTAATAGCTGTGAAAGGACATTGAACCTATCAAAACTTTACTTACTTGATATACAAGGAATGTTCTCGTAATAATTTAAGCATTTGTACTATTTAGCGAAAATATATTAAAATTATTTACATACGGAATTGTTGTATTGATTCGTCTCAGTTGTTTTGTTCTCATATATAACGGTAATGGAAAATAGTCAATTCTTTTGGAGTATAATTTAAATATAATATACTTACATATCACAATCTAAATTTACTGACAATTTCTGATGACAAAAGTTGACACTTAAGATTTCTAGATGGTATTTCTTATTTGAAAGGCTATATTTACAAAACGTATTTTATTATTTACAATACATTTGTACGGGTCACTTTCTTTCAATCGATGTATGCGTCTCTGCTCAAATGCATGTATGTATGTGGTATAAAAAATTCCTCCTAGCTCTTATACGTTTTTAAAAAGAGGGCAAAGCGAGAACGATTAGCTAATCACTAGTCTTGTTAGAACAAAGCCTTGCTAAAGCTCTTTCCTTTTAATCTGACTGAGTAATAAGCAGTTTTTGTAGAAAAAAACATCTTTTGAGAAAAACTCTACTAAGAGTCTATATGCTCCACATTTGGAGTAGCCATGGTGAAAAAATATCTACCAACGCTATTTTTTTGATAAAATTGTACAACTTATCTGTAAATAAATATGTTCTAAATGTCCAGTTAACCTCGGTGAGTGAACGATTTTATTGTGTGAAAATTTCGAAATGCTTTATGTATGTATAAAATGGAATATATTTTTTTATTCGTATGATTTATTTATATCAAAAATAATGCAAGAAGTAATATTCAATTTGATTAATTAAAAGATGTCAAATAATCGTGTTACCCTATTACTCTTATTAATTGTCCAATTGTAGTTTAATTAAAAAAATGAGTGTATAGATTTTGAATACATTCGAATATCTAGGTTTTTCAAACTGGTCTGTACTATTTAAAACTAAGCATGATAACACCAGCTCTAAAATATTATTTTATGTTTTTTTAATTAATAGTTTACTTTAAATTTATGTTTCAGTTCTTCTTTGCCACCCTTGTAGCGTTCGTCGCAGCAAAGCCAGCAGGCATCACCCCTCTGTCATATAATGCTCTGCCATCATCCAGCTATCCGGCATACCCAGCAGTTTCGAACTATAATGCTTACCCAGCCTCGCCTGCAACTTCTTACAATGCATACCCGGCACCTTCTGCATACAACGCGTACCCAGCTGTGACATCATACAACACACCAGCACTTTCCGCCTACTCTGCACCAGCGATTTCCTCGTACCCTGCTCCAGCACTTTCCTCGTACTCTGCCCCAGCACTCTCCGCCTTCTCTGCACCAGCGATTTCTTCGTACCCTGCCCCAGCGCTTTCCTCATTCTCTGCCCCACCAATTTCCACATATTCTGCTCCAGCAATTTCAGCATACAACGCGCCAGCCGTCTCCAATTTCAACGCATACCCAGCAGCATCAAATTACAATTCATACCCATCGGCTAATGTGAGCCCGTACAGTGCGTACCCAGCGGTTTCTACCCAAAACGCTTTCCCATCAACTTACCAAAGCGCATACCCAGCGGTCACATCTTACAATGGATACAGCAGCCCCGTTAGATCCCTTGGAAACTCACCTGTCGGATATGCGACTGGCATTCCTCTATCATTTTACTAAAAAAAAAAAAACTGAAACAATATTCAAAACCACAAATTGTAAAACCTGCAAGATTATTTGATAGAATCATGCAAAGTTTTCATTTAGTTTAAGTTTAAGTGTTAGATAGATATACATATATTATTTATTAATATTTATTACACCATAGGCATTATCACAATGTCACCAATAAACTCTGGAAATATATCTCAAAATTTATCTGTAATAAAATGATTTACCTCAGTAACTCGATGTTTATTTCTTATCCCAAATACCTCATAAAAATACACACACATCGACGAAGCAAACATCAATCCAGAAATAGCCTTTTGCGCACATTTTTACGACAAATAAATAAAAATGTTTCACCGAAAAAATAAAGTAACAAGAAAATATTGTTATTGCTATAAAGAGGTATTTTATTGGATGAAAGTCGAATAAACAGAAATGTTATCTCGTTACAATATCACTAGTGTCATTATGAGATCCTTAATAAGAACTTTTTTATTTGCTCTTACTTATAAGAACATTCGTTATTATAATAGTATAATACTAATGAGGTGGATGATAAGGAAAACAAACTTGTAAATTTCTGAAAAAAACCCATATCCGCCGACTATACGGAGCATATGGTCACCACTAGGGGTTTTGAAGTCCCGGGATCCGATGCGTGATAAAGTCAAAGTCCCGGGACTTCCCGGGACTCGAGACTTTTATTTCCCCTTAAATATATATTTTTTAATTAAATATTTGTATGTATGTCTTACATACACTCCTTTTGAAATTACTCCATACGCGCCTTTTGAAAGTATGCACTAGTAAAAAATCGCGTTTTTTTAAAACAATGTTTAGTAATTATTACTTTTCTTATGTAATGGATATATGAAATGCCTATGATTCAGGAGTAAATTTATGACCTTAACTTCAAAATACAGCTTTTACACCTTTTTTGTCCTATTAAGACATTGGTACTTTTGTATAATAGTGAAAAAACATTTGTAAATAAAACAACATCAGGTATGAACATTTAATTTTAATATTTTGTAATTGGTTTTTTCTACAGTTATATTTTGTATACAGTTACGTTTTTTTGGAGCTCCCCTATTATACTTGCTTTTAATCAAAAAAAATCAGTCCTTTTGAGGGTTTTTTAACCACAAGAATTGTTTTTTAAAAATTAAAATATACAATTTATTAGCACACTTTAAATCGCAATCTCGATTCCCGGGACATTTTACAACAAAGTCTCGGGACTCAACACAGCAAAAAACCCGAAAAGTCTCGACACAGAAACCCTAGTCACCACATGGTCCTCCGAGATTCTCTACCCCGCCAAATTGCTACATCTTGTGGATGGTAATCAGCGACCTTCCATGACGTCGGGTTCCATCTGTTTGTAGAAAGACAGGCAGGGTTCAGAATCTCTGGGGGCATCCGCAGCATATATCCAAGCCAGGTCAATCGTTGTTTTTTTTTATTATTTTGGACATAATAAGGGGTTGATTAATCAGATCTCCGTGGACTTACGGTTGTACTCAGTTAGAACCAGGTGCCTCCTGTTCAACGCATGCGTCTTGAAAGTGCTGTTTTACAGTTTTGAGTCATGACACCTTAAAAATAATACTTTCAGATTATTTTATAAAAGAGAAAAAATCAGCTCGGTGGTTCATCTGGTTCATTATTCTCGTCATGTTACTAGAGTCAGATTTTGGCATATCGAAAATAGACTTTTCAACTATCTCTTTTACTACTATCAAGTGCACAGTTTTATGATATGGAAAAAGATTTGAATGAATATAATAATAATAATTTGAAATGATAAATAATTCAATAAATTATTTGAAATGTAAATTTTAAAGACCAAGCCAAATTATTAAGAACGTTTTAACATTAAAAATCTACTTGCACAACTGATAGATTTCGATCGACAAATTAATATTTTCAGCAGATAAAAAACACTCAAACACTAATTGTTATATAAATAGCGAGACAAGTAAATATTTATTGACCAAAACAATGTGAATCGACGAAGCAGGATCTATGATTCCTGACTAATTTGTTACCAGCATTGATATAATTTCCTCGTCAAGTATCCCCGTATCTATTCTCACTAAAACTGTATTATAATAACTTTATTAGTTAAAAAAAATATATTTGAAAAATATTTTCTAAAAAAAATTCAAAACGACACTGACAATCACTGTTGAATTCATATAATGAATTATGGCTGTTATCAAAAATCAAAGAAAACAATTACAGATTGTGTAAAAAACTTCATGATATAAATAAGCTCATAAATAAAATATAATAAACAATATCATGAAAGTATTAGCAATCACATACTATAAGTTAGTTTTTTTAAATTAAATAATATACTATGTACCACACATAGATTTTCAGGATGGCTTTTATCTCCATGAATACTGAATTTGAATGTTTGCAAATGACAAGAAAAATCCATTTTTTTTGTATCACAGCTGCAGAGAAAACATTGCATATGTTGTAAATATTATACTAAATTTTAGCATTGGACTTTCTTTTAGTATAAAGATTTTTTATTTATTTATTTATTTATTTATTTAATTAACATTGCAAAAGGTTGACAAATTATAAATTTAAAACTTTTACAATGGAGAAAAAAAATAGTACAATTTAATATTAAAATCAGTAGAAAAAAAAATGGCAAAGAAGTCAACTGAGTAAGCTCCGACGAACTCTACTTTAATACATAAAAAATAGTATTCGTCGGAACTCACCCACGTCTACGTGGAATATGTCGACATCCGAAGCAATATTGTTGAACACCGTTAAAGCTCTCCCCAGTGGCATCCCCATTGGCAGGCTGGTTCTACACCTTGGGAGAACAAACAATTCATGTCCACGATTTCTCAAAAAATAATCAGGAACATTTAGATTCACATTCTCAAGAATGGTGGAATTCTCATTTTGGCCACGTATAAGTCGAAAGAAATATATGGCCAGATACATTTCTCTTCGAACATTCAAACTATTGAAGTTAAGCATGCCTAAGAGAAAGTCAGTTGGATAAAGCCATGGGTAATATCCATACACCCTCATATAGAGAAGTCTCAAAAATTTCTTCTGAATCTTCTCCACCATAAGGGTATATTTCGAGCATCTTGGGGCCCAAACAATTGACCCACTCTCAAGTCTGCTTCGAACCAAAGCGTTGTACATTAATATTAGAACTTTAACTCCCGAAAAGACTCTGGTGGTACGGATGATAAAGCCCAACATTTGTAATGCTTTCTTGCAAGTAATCTTAATGTGATTATTGAATGTTAGTTTGCTCTCAAATTGTACGCCAAGATCTCTGACTGATGAAATTCGCGAGAGAATTCGGCCATTCATTGAATAACGGAAAAATAACACTCGCGACCCTCTTGTAAAGGATAAAAGATTGCATTTATCAATATTGAAATCGAGTTTGTTACACCGCCCCCAATCTATTATATTATCTATATCAGACTGAAGACGATGACAATCATCTAAGGTGACAACCTTCAAAAAAAGTTTCAAATCATCAGCGAATAACAAGAACATAGAATTTTTAATAACGCTTGCTATATCATTTATGAAAATAGTGAACAGCAATGGCCCCAGGTTTGAACCCTGCGGAACACCAGAGTACGTGCAAAATGGCATTGATTCGAAAAGCCCATACGATACGTATTGTTTTCTGTTCCTAAAATAACTACCAAAAAGCCTAACAAAACCATCAGACAAACCGATCAATTGGAGTTTTTCCAAAAGAATGTCATGATCGACCCTGTCAAATGCCTTCGAGAAATCATTGTAAGAACAGTCAACTTGCAGTCCTTTATCTAACGCCGTCGACACGTAATCCGTAAACACCATCAAGTTTGTGTCGGTTGATCTTCCGACTCTGAACCCATGCTGCTCACTAATTATAAATGGTTCAATCCTTTTTAAAATCATATGATGCATAATCATCTCAAGAACCTTAGCTGGCGCTGAGAGAACAGCCACCGGTCTATAATTTTCCACTGATGATTCTGCGCCATTCTTAAAAATTGGTGTAATCTTAGATATTTTCCATATTTCAGGGAAAATGCCTGATTTCATAACGAGATTAAATATATAACACAAAGGACTTTTGATGAGGTCAATACATCCTTTTAAAAAACATGTAGGTACCCTGTCGGGACCGAGCGAGCGGGTGTTTTTAAGTTTTTTGGTAAAAAAAATTACATCTGATTCATCGATTTGCTATATTATTATATATATTGATAAGAAGATACAATATTTTTTCCCATAAAAAATGTGTACAATGTTTGAAATATTAGACTTGGAACTCCAATATTTTAACACATACAATTATAAGCTATTTTTGGTACATTTCAGTTTAGGCATTTAATTATGTAAAATATAAATCTTAAGCGATATAATTAATATCTTAAAACGTCTTTTAAAAATCGATAAAATGTATTTTTACAATAATATATTTTTATTCAGATAAAATTTTGATGTAAATTTATTAACTGATAAGGTGCATTATAAATTTGATGTGTTTATACATTTGACACGACAATAATGAAGTATCATAAGATAAAACAACATTTTAAATGTATCAGGTTTTGTAGTAAGTAAATTCATTCCTGGCGTAATAGTTACTTGTTGAAAGGATTCAATATTGTCGGCCTCCGTGATAAAACGGTAAGAGCCTTCGCCCTAGCAATCTGGCAGGTCTAGGCTCAAATCTCGGCAAGGTCATTATGAAGTGTAGATGTTTTCAATTTAAATTAGAGGTACTAGCTGTAAGCCTGTTGACCTCAACGGGGGGATTTTTGTTGCATTTTTAAGAAGTCAGAAAATTACAAACCTATTTATTGAATAAGCCAGAAATTCTAAAAATAAATTAAATATATCTCGGGGCATATATCGACAGCATGCCCTGTAGTATTTAAATTGTAAATTATATAATTTTTGGAATAATGTTGAGTTTGCTAACAATTATTTTTCCTATTAGCAGAAATATACCTCGTAAATTACCTAATTTGGAATAATGTTTAAGTTTGCTAACAACTATTTTTCGTAGTGACAGAAATTTCGTAAAATATTAAATCTTTGGAATAATGTTCATGTTTGCTAACAATCATTTTTCATAGTAGCATAAATCGACCTCGGCACATATATCGACAGCCCTGCAGTTTTAAATTGTAAATTACTTAATTTTTGAAATAATGTTTAAGTTTGCTAATAATCATTTTTTCACATGCAAAATGGTATAAATTAATTGCACATTTTATCAAAACAAAACTATCAAAATGTTGACTGATTCTCCAAACAGAAATTGTTTTTTTTAAATATATATAATGATTTTTACTGAAGTTATTTTACTACACATTATGCTTTCGCCAACAACTAACTATACCACATATGTACCTAGATTAAAAACAAATCTTGAAATATTGCGTCTTATATTTATTTTTTGAAAAACATATTTCGCTAGTCAATCGGATTTTGTTATTTTGGTAGCATTTATTTTCATACGATCAAGATGTACTGTGATTTAAAAAGAAAGTTTTCAAAAAAAAAAATTGTTATAAACCCAAAAAAAGCACTCTAGGCTAGATTCGAACCGGCTTCCTACAGGTTACCAGCTGGGCGCTCTATCAAACTATTTCGCTTACTTTATTTATATTACTATTTGAGCATAAATTTACCTTTTCCAAAGCATAGACTCGTTTACTCGTTATTTAAAACAAAAGATACAAAATTATTAAATTATCGGGATAAATTCTAAATACCCTCTGTTAAAACGTAAAATATTTAATAGCCGTCAGCATACATATGACACACATGGAATATTTGCATTTAACTGTCGAAACTATATTATGTAAAATAAACCACAATCATGATTTGACAGGTGTTCCATTTTTGAATCTTGAATACAAACAATCGAAGTCAGTTTGTGAATCACAAATATCGTTCCATTTTCAAATTTTAATTTATATACACTATTTTTATCGCCTTGATAATTATGACGTTAGCTCAGTTGATAGAGAGCTCGACTGGTAATCCAGAGATCTGAGTTCGATCCACGATCGCGGCGTTTTTTTGTATGAGAAATTTCACTGATTTGATTTGTTTCGTCAAATAATAAACAGTGTATTGGGAAAATATGTCTTTAGTATGAATAAAAATATTGCGTCAGCGGAGCTTTGAGGAGGGAGGGGGAAGGGGCAGGGGGAAGGGGCAGGGGGAGGGGAAATCGCGGACAATCATGCAATCATTCGGACATTATCGAGTATTAATATATAGACTAGCTGTAAGCCCGTTGACCTCAACGGGGGGATTTTTGTTGCATTTTTAAGAAGTCAGAAAATTACAAACCCATTTATTGAATAAGCCAGAAATTCTAAAAATAAAATAAATATATCTCGGGGCATATATCGACAGCATGCCCTGTTGTATTTAAATTGTAAATTATTTAATTTTTGGAATAATGTTGAGTTTGCTAACAATTATTTTTCCTATTAGCAGAAATATACCTCGTAAATTACCTAATTTTTGGAATAATGTTTAAGTTTGCTAACATTTTTTTCGTAGTGACAGAAATTTCGTAAAATATTAAATCTTTGGAATAATGTTCAAGTTTGCTAACAATCATTTTTCATAGTAGCATAAATCGACCTCGGCGCATATATCGACAGCCCTGCAGTTTTAAATTGTGAATTACTTAATTTTTGAAATAATGTTTAAGTTTGCTAATAATCATTTTTCACATGCAAAATGGTATAAATTAATTGCACATTTTATCAAAACAAAATTATCAATTTTCCATGTTACAATCAAATGCATATTTATCAAATTAATAAGAATAAATTAACTTCACTAATTCGCCAAACGGAGCTTATTTTTAGGAATATATGAGTCTTTAAGGGAACCAAACATAAAAATGGTGAAACTTTTCCATTTGACTTTTAAGTGCAATTATGTTTTCAATTTTTTTTGGGGGAACTGTCATCAACTTTTAATTTTATGTGAAATTTTTTTCAATAAATAAGCATAAAAAAGTAATACAAAATAACTTAGATTATTCCACGTATTGTGCTACAAACTGTGACACGTGTTTCGCCTATTTCAGAGGCATCCTCAGACAGACTTACTTTCAGTAAGTAAAAGTAAGTCTGTCTGAGGATGCCTCTGAAAGAGGCGAAACACGTGTCACAGTTTGTAGCACAATACGTGGAATAATCTAAGTTATTTTTTATTTTATATTCAAATGAACTTCCACAAAGTTACCGACGAATCCATCGAAAGCATGAACAATGTATTTTAGAGAAAAAATGATTTAAATTATGCAATAAAAAGGGTGGGTTCAGTTCACTTTTTCCCATCATCCTAACTTGGCTCACTTTGCCGTATTTTAATCTCGTTGTCCCCAATCTATCAAACTATTTCGCTTACTTTATTTATATTACTATTTGAGCATAAATTTACCTTTTCCAAAGCATAGACTCGTTTACTCGTTATTTAAAACAAAAGATACAAAATTATTAAATTATCGGGATAAATTCTAAATACCCTTTGTTAAAACGTAAAATATTTAATAGCCGTCAGCATACATATGACACACATGGAATATTTGCATTTAACTGTCGAAACTATATTATGTAAAATAAACCACAATCATTATTTGACAGGTGTTCCATTTTTGAATCTTGAATACAAACAATCGAAGTCAGTTTGTGAATCACAAATATCGTTCCATTTTCAAATTTTTATTTTACATACACTATTTTTATCGCCTTGATATTTATGACGTTAGCTCAGTTGATAGAGAGCTCGACTGGTAATCCAGAGTTCTGTGTTCGATCCACGGTCGCGGAGTTTTTTTGTATGAAATTTTTTCAGCGATTTGATTTGTTTCGTCAAATAATAAACAGTGTATTGGGAAAATATGTCTTTTAGTATGAATAAAAATATTGCGTCAGCGGAGCTTTGTGGAGGGAGGGGGAAGGGGCAGGGGGAGGGGAAATCGCGGACAATCATGCAATCATACGGACATTATCGAGTATTAATATATAGATTGTAAATGGATGCATGTGATGTCACTTTTCATTGAATATATCTCGAGTGAAAATGTTCACGAAATTAATTTCTTGTGATTTTCCAATTAAAAAATATTCGGCCTAATTGCGTATTTCAAAAATCTATTCAAACATAGAAATATGCTGTTTGAACTCTGTCATTTGTTTGTTTCAGCAGTATCCCATTCTTACCATAGTCTTCTTCTACTTCTTCTTGTGACATATTGTTTTTTTTCTTTAATATTATAAAATATTCGTATGTGTCTTTCACGTATAAATTCTAAGTATAAATAAGTGGCCTAGTAAAATTTAGACACAACTCTAAATGATTGATACAAAGACAACACATTTGAAAAATTGAAGTTTTGTGAACGATAACAATATCGAAATAATGTTTATTTGAGGAAAATGGTTTGTGTTTTGGCGAATATTTAACCGAGACGAATAAAAAATATAAGCCGAAAACTATACATAAATATCATGATACAATTAATCGTATAAACAATATTACTATAGAGATAATGTTAATCCTATAAAATCTGTAAAGATATTTCTATTGATATCAATTAAAATATTTTAATCATTTAGACAAAAAAATGGTCAAGCAGATGAGTTGGACATTTGACATTAGATTGTTTTTGACGAAAACCAATCCTGGTGATTATCAATAATTATTTTATATTTCCGAATTTTTTACCAGACGTAATTTCACTATAATCCATTTTAACGTATTTATCTTCTATAGTTGAAATAAATTTAAAGACACGTATGAGATAATCTATTCTTAAAACAAATAATGTTCTATATTTAATATGATGAAACTATGTGACAAATATTTCCAAATGACTTCAAGAAAAAAAACACAGTTGATATTTCTTAAATAATTATTTGTAAAAAAAAAATATCACCAAAAAAAAAATTCTGAAATCTTGATTTTGAAAAAAAAAATTATTTCAAAAATTAAAATTAAAAAAAAAAAAAACATTTACATCATACGCAATTCATTAAAACAAAATATATCATTATGTCAGGGCGATTATATTATTCAATTTCGTAAGTTACGCCAGATTATTTAATATTACGCTATGAAACTTCATTGTTAGGATAATAATATTATGTAAAAGCTATTTCAGAGGGAATTGAAACAATAATCCACATCAGTGGTTCACAAACATTTTCTCGATATACAGTTGTTATTAAGCAATGAAAAAAATAAACGTTATTGCCACGTTAATTAAAATCATATTTTCTAGACTATCTCGGCCTTTACAGCCAGTTTTAAATCACATTGTTTATTTTATCGTATTGATAGTGGTTTTCACACATTTAGTTTATCATAAGTGTCATTAAATATTGTGTAATTAAAATAAAACCTTTTTTTTTCAATAAAACTTATCGGCCACCTAAAAATCTTTTATTATAAGAGTTTATGGTAAGGTCCAATTTTATTAGAAGAGCTCGAAGATAATTTTGCTCACGAAAATTGGTATATTTATAAGCTTTTCACTATTGATATTTAGCAATTGAATTTTGGAATTGGGTAGAAGTCTAAGGTTAACTTTTTTATTTTTTTATTTGGCATTACAGTTTATTCTAACGCGCCATATATTTTTAAGTTGAAAGATCATACGAGATATCCTCGATGATTTTTTAAAGTCATCTGAGATTAACTCAATGATAATTACTATTACAAACACCCACGTGTTAGATCTCAAATTCAAATTGAAAACATTTCATTTTCACATTTACCTTACCGGGAATCAAATCCACACCCGCCTGATTGATATAGCAAGCTAACCAGCTAGACAACAGAAGGCGACAGCTAAAATATCCACGTATGTATAGATCAAGCTTTTAATGATTATTTTAAAGTATTATATTATAAACAAAACATTTCATTAAAAAATATTTGTTTGTAATTTTGCCACTATAAGATTTGAAAAATATCGCTAGTGATCATTGGGTTTTTTTGTTTTTTAAACTTTAAATTATTAAATTCATTTAATGCTACAGTTTGGTAGTTTCTGTTTGGGAGAATAAGCGCTCGTAACTGACCAAAGAGATACAAGCTCTATAGAATAATGAAGCGATGGACCAAACAACAGTTTACGTAATTGTCAATTATTTATTAATAATGCTCTATCATATACGTCCATAACGTAATTGCCACCTATTCTAGGAACAATATCCGAGAAAACTTGCGTTTTAAATCATATAACATGTATTATTAGATAAATTTTCGGTGTTGATATAGATATTATGACCGGTGCTTCATATGGCTGATTTAATTGTTGCATTACATGGTCAAAAATGTATATCTAGACATTCTTATAAATACATTCGTTTAAAACTCATATATACACTCGTAATATATGTAAATAGTCTCGTTAAACGACAATACTATTTGACAAATTAGCGTTTAGTTTTACACTAGGAAAGCGTTTCATACAGTTGTTTTGTTATCATACATACACAAAATAATGTGTTGGAATAATAATATAAAAACATGTTCAATTTAAATTGTCGCCAAAAAGAAGTACTTGCGTTCAATTTTATTTATTAAAGGTAAAACACCACCAAAACTTGTAAAATTATATTATTACTGGTGTGTCTGAAATCTTTTATTAAATAAATCACGAACAAGTTACTAAAATAAATAACACTAGCTGTAAGCCCGTTGACCTCAACGGGGAGGTTTTTGTTGCATTTTTAAGTAGTCAGAAAATTTACTGGCGTGAAAAATAAATTACAAACCTATTTATTGATAAGCCAGAATCGGGACAATCATACAGACGGACGGACATTATCGACTATTAATAATATAGATAATTATATCTCAGGAGAAATGGATGGTAATGTTAGTACGTATCAATTAATTTTGTAATGATTGTTATATAGTTATATAAAGTTTACATTTTTAATTCTTTGTTACAGTTTTCTTTTAAATACAAAATAATATGCAATATAAATTCTTCGCATATTTATTTCAAACGTTTTATTGTTCCCTGATTGTTAAATTGTCATAAATTAAATTATATAAATGATTTTCTTAAAATATTTATACAATACTTTTATAGATTATAATATTATTTATTAAGGTGTATTTTATCATTTTAAAACCGGTTTTTGCATTAGGATTCTATTTTTATGACTTTTTTTATATTATATTAAACGTGTTTTTTAGTAAGAACCTTATCTAAATTTATTTTTTCTGTACGCCATATACGTTACATTTATGTTATTTAATTTTATAAATATGCTTTACAACAGCCAAACCTATGTATTTCTGTTCGAAAATTAACTAACTGCTACAAAAAACAATGCAATTATATGGAAAACTTAACTGCGAATAGTTAAATACAAAAAAACAAGCAAACGGATAATGTATGCAAATCCTGAAATAATATTCACCATATTTCAAATATGCTCTATGGTTTGTTTTGAGAAGTTCCATTTGACATGTTTTGTTGGCTTTTTATATTGATATTGTATTCGTATTTTGCGTGAACTATCTGTAAAATCTTCTAGATAAATTCAGTGTAATTTGCAGCATTAAATAATAAGATAAATAAATAATAGCATGATGTAAATCATACTCACCTTTAATTATCATTCAAGATGGAACGATATTTTACACAAATATAAGTAAAAAAATATATCATTACCAATGACTGTTTCCCTTTAATTATTGGTGGCCTTTTCTGTGGAAGGTTGGTGGCAATTTTCTGTACGTCACTCGGTAGTATTCTATATTGACCACACAAAGGAAAGTTATTCGTAGTGTTGCATGATTAAGCCGTTTTGGATTAAATTCCGACTGTCTCATATTACAGCATTTACCCAAATAACTATCTTTTACTTTAGGCCTCAAACCAGTACGAAAGATGCTATTACTTTCGATTATCGATTGATACTGTACGATATTAACTAGGAAAAGACTAGAAGTATACATATTTGTGAATGTATAATTGCGTCATCTATAAATACCAACCGAATATATAATAGTAGTTCTTGTATTTCATTTTGAATACCGATATTACAAAAGGCTAAACCTTTGTCCGAGGGACCAACGGTGTTGGCTTCAATCATGGTACTCACAGGTTCAAACCCCAGCACGGACAGTTTCGCAAATTGATTTTTCATTTAAAGGCATGGATGATTTACATTATGGTGTCTAAACAAACCCCTCCCATCCATTCGAAAAATGAAGCGTAGCTGGTGCGATTAGATTATCAATATCCGTATTCTTTTATATCTTCTGTATTTGATAAAAAAGTTAAGTTGTGCAGGTTAGTAGTAAACAATTATATCAGAAAAATTCTGCTGAGATAAGCTCAATAGTGGGTTCATTTGCTTCAAATTAGGAGGAGACATAGATTTATAAAAAATAGGTAAAAATTATCAAACAAAATGTAATAATGAATAATTATGACCAATAGGAGTTGAAATGCTGGACAAATAAATACATTATGATGTATGAATGTCTCGTATTAAATACATTTATTAAAAGAACATTCATGCGGAAAAAATGTACCGTAAATCATGTAAACCACATTGTGTTATTTTTAATTTGATTATTTTTTTTCATTGAATGTAAATTTAAAATGACTATTTTCATCGATGCTGAAATCTATCAATCTTGATAGAATTTCCGCTCAAATAATTTTGGCAGAAAAAGCATTCTCAATTGCCATTTGTTTGATTAAAATACTAAATATGAATATTGTTGTAAAAAGGAATACTAGTATGAAAAATGTACATTTCATGCCCGGTATATTGATTTCACAAAATCAGCAGCTATATCTGGATCCTGCTTTTGACGATACTATTGTTGCAATACCTACCTACTCGTAAGTTTTTCTTGCCTAATGAGTTGGCGAAC